>CM056379.1:63006304-63397122 GCA_029718625.1 Synaphobranchus kaupii
TACAAACATTCGTCATAAATCTACTATAATGAGAATTTAATGCGATCCATCTATTAATATGCTGCATTTACAAACTTTTATATCTAATATTGACAAGGGAGGGTATGAGGGTGAAGTCAAATTTTGGTAGGTGCAATTTTTAAGCTGCTAAAATCAGATTCCCCTCCTATATTAAAAATGCAATGTCTGACAATCACAAATTCACCATGCAAATTCTCTTCATATGCTGTTAGTAATTACATCCTTTTGTGACCAGTAATAACAGGGGAGGGTATGGGGGAGTCAAATTTTGGTAGGTACTAAAATGAGACTCCCCTCTTATATTAAAAAGCTCTGACAACCACCAGACTGACCATGCATAATCACCTCTTCATATGCTGTTTATATTTTGTTACCAGTAGTGAGCGGTGAAGTCCAATTTTAGTAGGTGCAATTTTTTTAATATAGGAGGGGAGTCATATTTTGGCAGAATCTACAATTCATTGCTTATTGCTATGCTTGTACAACAATCCACAGTATTACAGTTTTAATTGTAATTGGAGTAATAACGCAGAAGAAAAGTGCAGGTCTTTGATAGCATAGCTTGTAGCTTGATGTGTGCGTTCACTGGAAGAGGAGTAGAAATCTGAGTTGAAAAACAGCACAACACTGGCATTTTGCTCATCGGTTTCCTTGCGGTCCACTGGCGAGTAATCTGTTTCAGACAGATAGGCCGACTGTTCACGGAAGGCCCAGTCATTCCACAGCTCATATTAATCCATCTTACGTTCTGCATTTCTATACCATTAACTTGTATTACTCATAATTTCAAACTATTATTGCTCACTTTTTGTCATTGACATGTAAATATAGCACAAACCACATTTTATTCTAGTTCTGTTTATTGTTTCACATAAATGTAGGCCTACAAGAGAATGGAATTCATACAAATAGATTTTTTATAATATTTAGGCCAAGGTTATCATACCGGCATATGCCTACTCCTCTACGTTCTGTCTGCCTTTGCCTTTGTTTTCTCCCCTCTCTGTCTTCAAATATCTTGACACCTCCTTCTGAAGACTCTCCTCAGTTGTTTCCTTAGTCTCTGGATTTTTTTTTACCGTAGCTCACGTCAAGGTCACCAAAACTGTAAGGAATCTTAGGGTGAGAGAGATTATCACATTGCAGCACCACACTGTAAGAGATATCCTGCACGCTGCCCCAAACTTTAAGGGAAATTTTTATCATTATGGGTGAGAGACATTATGAAGTCTTGAGAGGACTGACTGCGTGTATACCCAGTGTTTACCTGTTGCATATGCCTTGGTGCTAAGAAGTATACCTGTGTCTCACAGCCTTGGCCCTCCCGCTGACTCTCTCGGGCTCTGGTGTCAGAGGTCGTGGGACTTGTTTTTAGATGTACGTGAAACTCAGAGGTTTAAAACTTGTTACAGGCCAGATTGCATAGACCTGAGGACCCAGTTCCAGCATCACAGAAATTCTGAAGTAACATGATACCTTGCACCAATCTCAGAGGTCTAGACATGGGTTCCACATGTGGCAGATTCCAGATGGTCTCAAGACTTGGTTTAGCTAGCTGCACTATCAGAGGGCTTGAGACTTGTATCTGCCGTGATGCCCAGCGGTCCTTCGATGGTTACATTGGGCGCAATATGCGGGATCTTGCGACCACTGATACTGGCCTCGATCTCTGAAACATAGAGGTGTCGTTCCCCAGATCAGATTACAGACAGCCTCGAGACTTGTTGCAGGTGGCTGCACTATCAGAGGGCTCGACACCTGTACCTGCTGTGGAACACATGGATCTGGCGACCAGCACCAGATCCAGCATCAGCGGTCATCACACTTCAGCTTCCGGTACTGGAACATGGAGTTCCTAGGTTTTGCATCTGACTCTGTACTCAGCGGTTAAATAACTTGGATCCTATTGCTAGAAACTGAGCGGTCATGGGACTTCTTTTCGGAGCTACAAATTCAGAACTAACTCGTAAACTCAGAGGTCAGACTTAGAATATATTGCTAAAACACAAGAGGTCTTGGGACTTTCACCAAGCCCTGAGTGAGACACTGGGGTTCTGACTCAGAGACTCAAGCATACATACCACAGTGCCCGGAACACTGCACATCAGACCATATGCTCTGGTTAAGTATTTGTGAAGCTGCAAAGCCACATTTCACAAAATAAATAAAAGAAAATAAATTGATATAAATACATTTTAAAAAAATAAAAATACTTAGCACACAAAGTATTTATGACCCCCCCCCCCCGACTATGATTGGACAGTTGATTATATTTAGTTTTGGTACTGAAACGACGGAGTACTTTGATAAAAGCAATGACAGACCACTCTGCAGCTCAATAAATACAAAACACAATGATTGCTGTGAATTGGGTTACGTTCTGTGCGGCAACCAGTGGTCACAGAATCTAATGCAATGGGCATTATTACATTTCATTTTGGCATGGAATCCGCACACTGCCATTGAAAAGCAATAACAGGCTGCTCTGCAGTCCAATAAATACAATCACGAGCATTGCTTTGAATTGTGTCACATTCTGTGCGGCACCCTATGCTCACAGAGCTAAATGCAATGGGCACGTTTACATTTAATTGTGGCACGAAAACCGTGTGCTCCCTTTGAAAATCCATACACCCAATTGTTTTTACAGAACACACAATTAAATAAATGCAATATGAGTTTTTTTAAAATTATGGCATGATAAATGCGCGTTGTTATGTAAAACCAAATGCAGATATGTATTACATTTCACAATGTGTCGCAAAAGCGATTGCATTTAATTAAGTCACTGAAAATCTTCAATAAATTACTACCTGCTTTTCTTCATTGTACAATAATGACGTCAAACACTCTGTGTCTGTGTTTGTGTGTGTGTATGTGTCCTCTGTATGTGTGCACACCTGCACATTATGTATGTGTACATTTGGAAAGTCATCTGTGTGCCTGATATGCAATCGTGAATATGCAAAAGTACATAATATGATTACCCCCAGCAGACACCAAGGAAGACCGGTCATAAGACTGACTTGAATCTGTTTAAAAACCAGAGAAGTTGACAGTATAAGAAACTGAGAAACTCACATTAGAATCTGTCTTTAAGTTATACCATGCAATAGTGATGATAAGCTATTGTGCCAAATTTACTTGCCTTGAACTGCTTACACTGATGCTAGTCTTGGTCCAGGACCTATTTATTTAAAGATAAGTATTAAAGGGGCAGTTCACCCAAAAATTTTATTTTGATATATTTCTACATACCAGGGGCCCTATCTTACACCCGGCGCAAAGCGGCGCTAACCCAAACGCAAGTGTCTTTGCTATCTTACACCTGGCGCTAGGTTCATTATAACGCCTAACGCTTACGTCCTTTAACTAGCATGTACTCTTGCGCCCATTACAAGTGAACTGGGCGTGTTGGTCTTAAGATGAGGAGTGGCCAGGATTCTTTTTGGCGTATTGCTATCTTGAGCCAGCAGAAAGCGCTTGCGCTAGAACCACCACAAACCTGGTCTAAAGTCATGTCGCAGTTGTTTACATGTTATTTTAACGACGCATATAAGTGCGTCTATATAGGCGTGTGCACAACGCGCGTACCCTCCTGTCTGTTACACACAGGGGCGCGCACAAGCATGACTAAAATATCTAGATCACAATGTGAAATATTATTATTGTGTAGGCTATATCAAAAATGCATAATAATAAAAGGTTCCATAGGTCCACATACCTTTACCTCGGCGAAGGGAAACAATGCCACATTACATTGCTCTCAGCCCACTCCATCAACATCCAGGCGATGTGCGATGGTACGGGACAATGGCTATCCATTAAAAAGGAGCTGATAACACCTATATCAAGCCTAATGCGCGAATTGTCATTTAAACCTAATGCGTGAATTGTCATTCAATGGAAAACTCGCGCACTGCAATAGACGGACTTTTGAGTTCTGAAAATGCGCTTCAGACGTCATTACAATACAGCTCTGTTTATCTAGGAATATAGCCTGTAAGTAAATAAAATGGTTTGTGACTGAAAAAAGTTCAAAACCTTGTCCAGTGAATATTGCTTTTATTGTTTTTCAAATAGCCTAGGCTACAGCGGATTCGCTGTGCATACATATGGTTTTTTCGATAGCCTATGGTTAAAAAACGGAGATAAATGTCATCATGTTAACTGAATTGTAACCTTAGCTATTCTTCGTCCTTCATATTTTTTTAATTACAGTGACAAGGTTTCCATACCCTCAGCTGATTTCACCTGTTATTCCATAACTGAACAAACGATTTTAAAGAGAAATAAGCGGCTAATTAGAAACAAAATTTGCAGCACGTTACAAAATTAATTTACAATTAATTTTAATGCCATTATCTGCATGTGCGCTTTACAGGAGCAGGTCTATTTCCTCTGCTGTAAATCACACTTTTTACGGTCTTCCTGGGAAAGTAGATCGTTTTAAAGCATTACGCTACCAGTAAAATAGGTTGGTCGCATTTCCATAAGCAGGACATTATAAAATAAGGGAAAATATGCTGAACCTATGGGTTGCCAACCTGACAGATTTATTATATTTAGTGTCATCATTAAGGCAAAATAACGTTATTTATGTTAGTAATCAAAATTAGAATGCAGGTAGCCTAATGAACTTCAGATGAAGCTTGAATATGAGTTCATTGCATAATCAAACGAAATTCGTTAAACAAGCAGGCTAATTTGGCGTTTTCTAAGGTGAGACGGAAGCAATTGGTTGCTTATTCTCAGCTGTTGCAGGTGCTTTTAACGAAATTTAACCGCATATATTTTGTAAACAGCACTGTCAGGAATTACCGGGAACTCATAATGGTTAGCCCGAATAATATTGATCATAGGCTACTATTGATCCATATAGCCTATTCCTTGATCGCACTAAACACGCACGAGCATGTCTGTTTCGCCATCATAAGCAATCCGCCAAGGTGGAAAAGCAGGCTTTTAAAGGGAATGGGATATAACATTTTGATTGGTTTATTGCATGTCACGCCCAAGACACACCTATAATTAATGAAGAGACTAGGTTCAGCCCAGTTGCACCTTGCGCTGTGCTTAGCGCCCAAAAAACACGCCGTTAAAATAGCAAAAGTGGACTTGGACACGCCCTAAATGGACTTAGCACCATGCGCTTAGACCAAGCGCTAAGATCGCCAAGATAGGGCCCCTGGAGTGCTATCTATCCGTCCAGGTAGTTTCGCTAAGAACTCACTAGTTTTGTAACTATCCGCTGCAACTCACCTTGACATTACCTCGATATAACAAACCTCAACGGTCCAAAGTTTGTGGCGGCTACAAAATCAACAGCGTCTCTTTTGAAATATGATGATATGTTTATTCACGAGCATCCACAGACTTTGTTGTGCACGGTTTTTTAGAAAATTACCTTCTACCGAAGTACGCCAACTGTGTATGTACACGCAAAGTCTTAACCAAAGCACGCCAGTATTCTGGAAAGAAATGTTGCTGGTTTTTTTTTTTTCACTGTACATTTTTGGCACTTTGAGGCCACAAACTTTGAACCCTTCTATCAGGGTGATATCACGGTCAGCTGCAGCGGATATCTACAAAACTAGTGAGTTCTCAGGGAAACTACCTGGATGGATAGATAGCACTCCGGGTATACCTTCAAGCTTTAGCTAACATCAGAACATCCAACACAGCTAGCATTATCTAGCTAGCAACCCCTCTAGCTAACGTTAACTTGGCAAGCAGTGAGAAAAAAAGTGACAGCTAACTAGTCAGCTAGCTAACGTTCGCTCAGTGAGTTGAGTTACGTTGATATTCATGTTGGTAACCTCGATGAGTTAAATTACAACAAAGATTGATTTTCTTATGCTGTCTGACTAGCTGTCTAATGTTAGTCAGTTAACGTTAGCATTTAGCTGGCGAACGTTAACAGCCAAAGCTGTGTTTGATAGCTAGCTAACATTACGTTGAACATGAACTTTAAACATTGCACAGCAAAACCAAACAAACACAAGTAATATATGAACACTCACCATTAAAAGAGGGTCATTCAATGGCTTCAGAGCGTAACAGTTATGAATTATCTGGAGACCATTAACAATGATGTTCACGTTACTGGGATGCACAGTGATATGAATCACAGATTGAGGCATAACGTATCAGGCAGTCAGCTCGCAATATGCTTGTGGACTGATGACAGTGTGCTGACGTTATCTGATTTGTGGCCAGAGGTGTACAATCCAGGTTCAGAAAGTAAAAGTCCTCCCCAATATTTGGTTCCAATTACCTGGATTTGCTAATTAACACAATTCTTCAGCCAGGAGGTATAACTAATTAGTGAAATCAGCTGGCTGAGTGCAAGGGTGGAAGAAATAGCTACATGGCAGGACTTTTACTTTCTGACCCCTGGATTTTACACCTCTGTTTGTGGCACCCTTATAACGGTAGCCTATACTTCACCGTTTGTATAAATTACATATCGTCACGTTCAATTAACCTTAGCAAACTACCAAGCAGTGTGGGGTTAGCTAATTTACCTCAGAACCACGTAGCTATGTTAACGTCAACGGTAGCTTAATTAGTGCTATGCAAATCCATTTGACTGAAATTGGGTAAAACATATCTTAAAGTAAGCTAACCATACAATTCAATTTGGACATGATATGTTTAGGGAAATATCAGACAATTAACATTGGTATTAACATACCCAAATGCGACTTCACTAACATTAGAAGCTATACTTCTCTCTTCAGAGTGAGATTGTGAGAGACGGTCTGGCACATTTTCAGTTGAACTTTAAAAATGTCCTTGAGAGTGTTCACTGGTCTGGATATTCCATAACGTTGTATCTAGGCTGGTCTACGATTAAAATGCGATGGTTGGGTTAAAATCACAATGCCAACGGTGTGCCAACGTTGGTTCATGACGATTATGCGATGGTTGGGAAACAGTGGTATTCCAACATTGATACCAATATTGGCTTACGACGAAATATGTAACCCTTGGGCTACAGTCACATTCCAACATTGTGCCAACATTGGCAGGAGACAGTGACCGTCGCCAACCATAATGACTATTAGCCAACGTTGGCCCAACCAACGCATGTTTACTGGGATGTAGAGACAGTGAGGCCAATACAAACTTATGGGAAGTACACCAAACCAGGATGTTTTCATTTTGCACTCATGTAACATGCGCAGTTGTGTGCTTGGAGTCACATGTACAATGAGGATGACGCAGAAAGTGGCGTGGAGAGCGCAAATTATAGATATTGGCAGAATTTGGTGACATTATATCCGGCGCTGATTTTGACAGCCGAAAGCTGGCCCCTTGGTTTTCCCAATTGATCTTGTTTTTTTATCATTATTCCCTCTGGTAGTGGAGGAAGGGAGGGTGCATTTTTCGACGATTGGGGGTGCGTCCCAATAGTCGAAAAATGCACCCTCCCTTCCTCCACTACCACCTCCTCTACTCCGTGCCCCGGAAACGGATCTTTGTGTTTTAATCTAATGTTGGTGATTACATCTTAATTATGTATAAATGGTAACATATTAATTAATTTCTCGACGCAAACCGCAATGTCAGGTACATCGTATACTGTAGCCTACATGCAAATAATTGTACTCGAAATGAAAGGTAGTTTTGCATACTTCCGGGTAGGAGAGGAGTGGGAGTGGGGGAGTGGAGGAAAGGAGGTGGGGAGTGAAGACTATTGGGACGCACCCTTGGAGGTGCCCGAGTTGAATGTCGGATTTCTGAGATCGTTGTCACTAGCTCGTCACCATCTCATCACCGGTGTGTCACGTTCAATTCCTTTTTTCTTCTCGTAAATCAGAAATATTCCAATTCCGAGATCATTTGTTGAATACACCATTATTTCTGAGGGGGAACTTATTTTTCAGACAACGAGTTACCAAAATACACCGTTCCTGCGACATTGTCACGACGTCCTGTGTTAGCTGGGAAATTACATTTCGGCGACGTTATTATTTTTGTTTATATTATACCATGGTATGGGTGAATACTCGATTCTGATTGGTCAATGACTGGTCGTTATTCTGTATTATACCATGGCTTGGATAAATACTTGATTCTGATTGGCTGGAGGGTGGGCATTTAATTTGTTAAACCGCCTGGCTCTGAAGTAGCGCTGGCAACATTTTAATCACCGTTCTAAATGAATACGCCGTCTACGTTATCTGCTGCCAGCGCCATTAGAGTCGACACTTTTATGAATGATATCCATAGCAACACTCTCCCTCTTCTGTCTGGCTGCAGCTAGTTTCTTCGATAATTTCTGCTTCTCTTCTGACAGTCTCTTCTTTACTTCCTCCTCACTGCGGTATGTCAGTGCAGGCTCCAACTGATTGTCCTCTTCTACCCCCTCAACAACCTGGTTTTCTTTGAGAACTTCCAGCAAATTCAGTGATGTCATTGTGCAAGAGGGGAAGAACAAGCACAGCTTCACCACCAACGAAGCAGGAGCAGTGCGTCTGGTCAGAACTGCATGCAAGGCATTCACTGTGAGAGGCTCCGATGAAGCTGGCATACCCCACCTGCTTGAGGCTCATCTAGCTCCTCTTCATGTGAAAAACCACATGGTGACTTTCACAGGCAACCGAGTGAACATCCTCTGCTACAGTGCTGCTGCAGTCTACTATCACCGCAACCACATTGTAGATCTGATCCAGTCACTGCCTAACCCAAATCAGCTCCTGCGCTCCATTGTTGTTGACGCCCAAGAGAAGGCCCATCTGGCAGAAGTGAGGGCACTCGGGATCGTTGATGAAATGGTAACAGGACCATTCTGGAGGCTCATCTCGCAACAAGGAAATAACATCCTCAGCCTTAACCACCATCTGCTGAATATGAAGATCCACTTTGAGAGATGGAGCCAAGATGCAAGTTCACTCCTGGAAGGAGAAGCCCTCTTCAGCGAGGACATTGTTGAGGTGCACAAAGACAAGTTGTACGAGGAACTCTTCAGAGAAAGTGGCGATGATGAGTTTCAGGTAATTTTGTATATTCTACATAGAGCATTTATCACTGTCCATTTAAATATATTGAATTCTATACTGTGTGTATGATTACAAATACATCACACACGTGCACACGCACGCACACACACACTGTGTGTGCCTGTGCACATGTGTATGTGTATAACTGCAATGCCTGTTAAGAGAATAGACAGAGTTACTTACCTTGAATACCTGTGACTTGCAATACCTGTAAGAGAGAATAGAGTTACCTACCTTTGGAGTTGAGTAGAGTGCTCTAGCCTTGGTAGTATATAATGGGCTGCTACCAGATGTGACGCTCTCTTGCGTCAAACTGAGATAGAGCAAAGCCGCAGGTTCTTCTGTAATGCAGATATAACGTGTTCCATTAAATGTACCAAGTTAATGCATACAGTATGTTGTTGAGCATTTCTAACAAGATACAAACATTTTTCTGTTTGTTTTTTCCTCAGATCATGACACAAGAGGCTTTGGAGCTGTTTATGACAGCAATGCTGATCCTGCTCGAAAGACAAGCTGCTGACCAGCTTCCAGAAGGGAGGTACTGGAGTCCCACAGAGGAGGTGAGGGCACATGCCTCAAATGTGCCAACAACCAATGTTGTGTCAGAACGCGACTTTGCGGTCCTTGACATGCTGGTCCGAGGAGGAGCTTCGACTGAATTTGAGAAGTCATCATGAACTTGTTGGCGATGAATGTCTCCATGAAAAAGGTTGATGGCGTCATCAGAACAGTCCTCAAAAAGTTAGCAGGAAAGGATGTGCAGCAGCTGATTGGTCCCTGATCAGACATTGTTGTCTTGACTGAGGTAATAAGTTTTGCGATGTTCTCTCTTGTTGTCCCCTCCTTTATTGCCGCCGCCAGCTCCTTGATCCTAAACATGAAGGAATCTAAAGTAGCCTCCGTGTCTCCTCCAGCCTGAGCCAGTAATCCCAGCGTCATTGTTTCTCCACTGGAAAGGGTGACTTCAAAATCTTGATAATGCCTGTGAAACTTTGAGGTTCCATCTCCACGAAGACAATGCCCAGCACTCGCACTGAGGTCTTGCCTACTGAGCATGGCTTCCGCTAGCTGGATGTCTGCAAGACTCCTGGCCTCCACAAGCAGATGAGACTTCAACCAGTTACTGGGCAGCTGCTGCACATCCTTTCCTGCTAACTTTTTGAGGACTGTTCTGATGACGCCATCAACCTTTTTCATGGAGACATTCATCGCCAACAAGTTCATGATGACTTCTCTGATGTCATTCGTATATTTGCCATCTTGAAAAGTGGTGACGACATCCTCATGCATAAGTGCGTTGAGTTCAGTCAGTTCTTGCTTTTCTTTTCCTAGTTGTTTTAATTTGTTTTCCACCTCCGCCAGCAAATTGTTCGTCTTCTCCTCTTTCTCCGCCTCCCGGGCTTTCTTGTCTGACATTCTCTTCAGTTTCTTTCTGCAACTGTCCACGGTAGCCTTCATGCTGCTTGTCCTCTTTTCTGCTTTCTTAGCTCTCTCTTCAACTCTTTCTATTGTCTCCTCCATGGCTGCATGTTGTTCAACTGCACCAGCAACTTTTTCACAGAGCTCTCTAATTTGGCAGTCTCTCTTTTTAAGCTTTTTAGTTAGATTGCGCACCTTGCTTGTGTTAAGTTTGGCCCGTTGCTTTTCCACTTTCTCTTGAATTACCAATTTTGATTTAAATGTTTCCAAAATTGCCAAATTGTGTTCCACTTCCCCCTTGAATTTCTCCTCCACACTGTCCAATTGAACATGTAACTGAATTTTCTCTGCCTCTAATTTGGACTTTTCCTTGCATATATTTAAAAGGTTTGTCTTGATATGCTTCATGTCCTCCTTGAGGTGCATGTGCAGTGTCTTGTCTGTGGTCCCATCCATGTCTCTTTTCTTTGGAATAATAAATGCCTCATTAAGAAATTCAGATAGCTCCCTCTCTTTCTTCTTAGTTTTCTTAAGGCCAGTGAAGATCTGATGTGCCCTATCCACCCGTTTCCTTAGTGCTGCATCAGTGGCAGCTGCCATGTCTGATGCCTGTGAGTCTGGAGTCACCGTCCTGAGGTCTTTCAAAAACTGGGCTGTTATCCCTCCATGCTGTTTCCTCAAATTCAGAACTAACCTGTGTGTAAGGTATGACACAGACCTCTCCTCTTCCCTTACTGCACAGGCCATTTTGCATCACACACAAAAAGGATCTGAAAGATAAAAGAAGTGAAATTAAACAA
The DNA here is from genome assembly GCA_029718625.1 of Synaphobranchus kaupii. Taxonomy (NCBI): domain Eukaryota; kingdom Metazoa; phylum Chordata; class Actinopteri; order Anguilliformes; family Synaphobranchidae; genus Synaphobranchus; species Synaphobranchus kaupii. The sequence continues at coordinate 63,017,556 of CM056379.1, forward strand.
ACATTAATGCTCATTTGATCCAATAAAATGTTTATGAATGTACTTTTACAAATGTATTACTCCATGTACTGCAACGCCACACAGTTACATTAATATTACTCAGTTAACAGAATAAAATAATTCAAGATCATATTTAATAATAGCCTGTTTATGCTCAATTATCTCAACAGTTTTGAAATGTGTTTGAAAACTAGGTGGACCAGTCAAAAACAGTACATAGTGGAGGTTCTCTCTCTCTCCCTCCCCCCCCCCCCTCCTCTCTCTCTCTGCAGGCACACACAGAGAGAGAGCTTTGACATGAGAGAGAGAGGGAGCTTTGTTAACAACATAGTAGCAACACTTGGATATGTTGTGTTCAATGTCAGTGATAAGGAGTTGTTATTTATTATTATTTATTTGTTGTTATCAGAAATGTGTTTGAAAACTAGGTGGACTAGTCAAAAACAGTGTGCGTAGAGGAGGTTCCCTCCCCCCTTCTCTCTCTCTCTCTCCCTCACACACACACACACACACACACTCTCGTGCGCGCGTGTGAGAGAGAGAGAGAGAGAGAGCTTTGTAAGTGATAAGGAGTTATCATCACATCGGCTGATTGTACAATATTGCACTGCCATGTAGAACGTTGGATTTGTCTCAAGATAGCTAGCTAGTCATTGCTAGTTAAGCTGACGCTAGTTCGCATATCTACGTTGGATTCATCAGCTTGTGAATAATGTAACGGTACAGTTGTATACATTGTATGTTATCGTGGTGTTCAATGAACTGTGAACGTTGGTGGCGTAATTTTGTAATCCCCGAAATCAGTCGCTATCTCCGCCTCTAATGTCATGATACGCTAGTCGGCATCGACTCCCAGCACAAGCTCCCGCCCTAGCATTCACCTCAGCGAACCACTGCCGTCTGCTAGCAGCGGGCACACCCCATATGAAACTGGACGGCGAATCATCAATCACAGCCGTACCACAACACACAACACATTAAAATGTTGCCAATAAGCTATATTTGATAACTAGGTATGTTTTTTTATGTACTTTGAAGAATTCGTATAAGAAAAACAAAAGAAAAAAGTTTCTTACCTTTTTTGACAGCTCGCGTAACTTTACCTCGGATAACCGCGAAACTGGCTTCGTACGTGAATGTATCCCTTAGAAACCAGCTGACAACCTTCTTAAAGGGATGTGTCTTTCATATACCTCTCCGAAATGGGTAAATATTAAACCACACATTTTAGTCGCAGCGCGAAAAAGTGAAGTTGATAGAATTGGCCATTCTAAGCGCTGCGGACACTTCGTATCTCTGCTCATAACTCATGAATGATGAAACGGATGGCATTGAAACATTGTAACAATGGTAACAACAACTATACACACAATTTAAGACATTCATTACATATTTTGTCAAACACAATATTGATATTTATTTATTTGTTTGATGAAGACCGTTCTTGTACTATAGAATTATCCTACAACGGACAGATTCTGTGACGTCACCCACTATAAAATTAGCACCAATTTTGGTTATTTTTGTCATTAGTTACATTATTTAAGAAAATTGCATGAAACCGCAACTCAATTTACCTCCCTCTCTCCCTCTTGCTTTTTAAAAATGCTTTGGTCACCCTCCAGCCAATCAGAATTGAGTATTTAGCCAAGCCATGGAATAAACAAATTAAATGCCCACCCTCCAGCCAATCAGAATCCAGTATTTATCCAAGCCATGGTATAATACAGAATAACGACCAGTCATTGACCAATCAGAATCGAGTATTCACCCATACCATGGTATAATATAAACAAAAATAATAACGTCGCCGAAATGTAATTTCCCAGCTAACACAGGACGTCGTGACAATGTCGCAGGAACGGTGTATTTTGGTAACTCGTTGTCGTGAAAAAAAAGTTCCCCCTCAGAAATAATGGTGTATTCAACAAATGATCTCGGAATTGGAATATTTCTGATTTACGAGAAGAAAAAAGGAATTGAACGTGACACCCCGGTGATGAGATGGTGACGAGCTAGTGACAACGATCTCAGAAATCCGACATTCAACTCGGGCACCTCCCAGGGTGCGTCCCAATAGTCTTCACTCCCCACCTCCTTTCCTCCACTCCCCGACTCCCACTCCTCTCCTACCTGGAAGTATGCAAAACTACCTTTCATTTCGAGTACAATTATTTGCATGTAGGCTACAGTATACGATGTACCTGACATTGCGGTTTGCGTCGAGAAATTAATGAATATGTTACCATTTATACGTAATTAAGATGTAATCACCAACATTAGATTAAAACACAAAGATCCGTTTCCGGGGCACGGAGTAGAGGAGGTGGTAGTGGAGTAAGGGAGGGTGCATTTTTCGACTATTGGGACGCACTCCCAATCGTCGAAAAATGCACCCTCCCTTCCTCCACTACCAGAGGGAATAATAATAAAAAAACAAGATCAATTGGGAAAACCAAGGGGCCAGCTTTCGGCTGTCAAAATCAGCGCCGGATATAATGTCACCAAATTCTGCCAATATCTATAATTTGCGCTCTCCATGCCACTTTCTGCGTCATCCTCATTGTACATGTGACTCCAAGCCACAGAACTATGGGCGTGTTCGGCTAGAGCCGATTTACGTCATATCTGCATCGGGCTGCATCGGAAACTGTCCGAGATGGCTGAAACATAGGTGCTGCGTGAACTAAGGCGGAAATGACAACAGGAGGTTAAGCAGGCGCCTTTGCCAGGCGCCTTAGCAGCAGTGCAGCAGCTCTCGGGCACCTTCATCAACATCGCCGCGCCTTAAAACAAACCAACAACAGCATTAGTTAGAGAGCGAGGAGAGATAGGTGTTTCGTCATGACACACGCGGATCATTTCACAATATCGCCACCTATCTCGGCGTACCCCTCCCTATGTGTTCAAACACAGGTATAAGGGTTATTTATTAAATCCTACAATGTAATAGCAGTATTTTCCTCTTTCCCTTATCTGTTCTCTTTTCTAATTTCACAATTAATATTTATTCAGTTTTTTCTTATTATTGCTATATTTTAAAATATTTTTTTATATAATGCAATCCTTTATTGTTCTTCAATTAATGTGATTTTGTTTCATAAAGTGAGCTTCTAGCATAAGCCCTGTAGGGTTTCCAACCTCTAGCATATTTCTGTAAATTACTTTGTGTACTTGCATTTGTTCTTTATTTGTGCAAATAATAAATAAATACATAAATAAATATGTGTTTTGAGAGTGAGGGATTGAGTAACATAAGGTCGCTACTCTGGTTATTATATATTGTACCATACATGTACTTTCTTGAAGTAACGTTAAGCCTATATGAATGCGAAAAGTACAATATTGGTAATGCTACACAAATAAATGAAGTTGCCAATTGTCATTCTTGACTGCTTCTGTAATCCATCTGCCTTGAGATAAATTAGGAAAAAATTTACCTCTAACAGTAGGCCTATATAAAATCTGTTGACTGAATCAAAAAGTGTATGAAGAAATAACTAAAAAAGGCCTGTCCAAATATAGGTAACAATGTATTTTTCAATACCTTATTCAACTATATTTGTAATTATACCATATTCTATAGAAAAGTAAAGATTCAACTTTGTTATCAGGAGTGATTTGTTTTTGCAACAGCTTAAGTGTAAAATCCCAAAAAAAGTGTCCTCTCCAGAACATTTGGTGTGAGCATATAGAACATTAAGGTAGGACCACCAAATGATAACTCATTCATTTATTTCAAAGTATTTGGATGTATTTTTATGGGGAAAAAAACTGTTACCTAATCAATATTTCTCTTCACCATCCTTGTTATCAGTAAGACAAGATCTGAAGGTATGACCTGCTGTCCATTGTGTTGAGAAGTGGAGTTTTCCCTATATCCAGATGGGACAGTGTATAGCCAGACCTCTGCATGTCACATGCCAGCAGAGAGAACCACAGACAAACAACCCAATGCCATAATAACATGAAGGTTATTAACAATGAAACAATATTAAGCAACACAACCTGGGTACAATGCTGTACATCCATCTTGAAAATAGTTGTAAGAATAATGCTTGAGATTAAAGATCTAACACTGTTATTATGGCTATGGGTTGATTAGATATGGGTGGTCTGGTCTCCAGAACAAAATATATAGATTATACCAGCAATTAAGCAAAGAGAACATTTTCAGAATATTTATTTCACAATATGGTGACATTCATAATATTGTAAATAAACTGTAGGACTATTCCCCTCCACCACCATTCAAGCCACAATGACACTGGGTTCTTTCTGTCATTTTGTATGTTTATTATCAAATCAGAAATATATGAACAACGATTGGTGACAGGTAAAAGGAAGATGACATGTTGATATTGGAATACATCTTATGCAAATACAATTCCATTTATCCATACATTAACATAACTGGCAAGGAAAATGTCATCTTTCATGACATTGTTCCCTCAAAACACATAACGACTCCCAATGTCCCTATATGTACTATGCTACTATATGTACTGTATTCATTCATACAAACTCAATTTATCCTGTTAAAGACATTGGATGGCATTCAATTCAATAAGTTTATTGTCAGGGTCCAAAGGGACCACCTGCTGTCATGTAATTTGAATAAATCATGAACACTGACATTATGAGTTGCTGAATCATGTATGCTATGTAATGTTTTAGCGTGAAAATAAATCTCAACAGACTGGTCAAGTAAAAGATATATACAGTGAACAGTGAATTTTTTTTTCTGTGTTTTGGCTCTGTACTCCAGCACTTTGGATGTGAAATGAAACAATGATTGTGAGGCTAAAATACAGACTGTAAGCTTCAATTTGAGGGCATTTTCATCCATAACTGAAGAAGGCTGCAGTACAGGCCTGGCATAGCATCACCAGTGAAGATACTCAGCATCTGATGATTTCTACAGCTCGCAGACTTCAGGCAGTCCTTGCATGCAAAGGATATGCAACCAAGTATTATTATTTCATAGCAACATAATTAATGATCAGGAATACACTTTTCTTACATAAAGAATATCTTCAATACATTAACTGTACAACTCTAAAGAAGTCCCATGAAAGAGACATTTCTCATTTATATTGGTACAGATATTCTGCAATAAAATATTCTTTAGAACCACCACTCAAAAGTCTATGAAAACATGCATGTAAGTTATGATACTTAACATAGCTACATAGATTCTCACATTACAATGTATGGCTACCGATGGCTACGATGTCTTCTGGGTTTAAATTAACTAAAATTACATGTCTACCATGTTTGCTAGTCTAAACACAGATGACAGGTGTAGTTTAGGCCATTTCATAATTTGACAGACAAGAAACAACTGAATATGAGCAATAGAACATAAGCAACCTAATGTTTACAGGTATGTTACCATAACAGATGACAGCTTAGCTAAATCATTTAGTTATTCGATAATGAAACGGCACCCAGCGCTTTAATTCCAATGGCACTTATACATATTTATTCAAGAACTTTAATTTGAGTTTCACTGTGGAACAATTCAGGGTGCTTAGCCAAAGTCGCGTAGCAAAAGATAAATATTGATTACCCTAACAATACAAGTCATTAAATAATGTAGGCCTAAGTCAGTATTAAAACAACCTTCATTCGTTCTCCTCCATTTCTTGTAAATTTAAAAAAGTAAAAAAGACATCTCTGTCGCCTCCAAGTCATCCACAACCAGAAACAACACGGCTCACTCCTCCATATTGTTTTTCTCCCTGCCGGTCAGAAACGTCTGAAACTGTCCCAGTTCGATCTGCTCAGGCGTTTGTCAATTCCGCCTGAGGCAGGCAAGCCGACTGCTCACCGATGTCTACTCGAACACGCCCTATATAAGAACTAGAAAGGCAACGTGGTCACGTGGTTCCATTCAGCCCTATTCAATTTGGTTCTTCTGCAATGGCACCGCCGCAAGATGGCTGTCATGGCCCGGAAATAGTATTATTATGAGCTCTGCCATGTATTTCCAATGGAGCGTTGTGAAAGTCAACATAGTGGCCCCAGCGCAATCTAGGTATCAAAAGTTCACAATATTGTAGTCAATAGAAGCAGGCAATCACATTTAACATTTTTCCTGGGTTAAAATTTTTTTTAGCCTACACAGAAAAAAGAGAGACATGATTTAAAAAACCTCATCGGTGAGTGTTGAGTAGGCGCACTGAACTCTGATTGGTTAAGAACATGGTCACGTGGTAATTATAGTTACGTCACAGGGCAATCACGTGAGGAGGCCTATTCACATTTTTGCCTCAAATGAAATCTCATCTCCACTGAACTATGGTGGTCAGCTCGCAAGGAGCATACAGCGCGGTAGCTGACTGTAGCTGGTTAGCTAACAGCTATCTTGTGCATAATAATGAAATGGTTTTCAAATGTGTAATATTTCTAAGGACAGACTTCACATCTCAAGATGCGTTACATTACTAGTAACCTGCCCCAGTGAACATGTTGAAAAGTTGATGAAATGCCGTCTCGTGTCGTGAAAAACCGCCCAGATAGCTAGAGGATAGCAGGTCAGCGGACGAGTTGGCCGGAGTAGCGTTCGCTGGTGCACTGGGCTGAGGGCTCCGCTCGCAGACCCACCCGCTGCTAACTCAACAGACGCAATCCTCCAGCTTTATACTAACATTTCCCCGCTGACGCTTGATGAAAAACGACCATCGTAACGTTAGTCCTAGGATGTAGCCAGGCTATATCCGGGGAAAATTGGCTAAATTAGGGATAAATTGAATTAAATTGACATGTCTGTAAACCTAAATTTACACCCCTCTCGACAATGCATATGACGGCCTATCATATAGGCTAGCTTGTTGGCTAAGCCTGTTTTGTTCACGTACAGCTTCGAACAACATAACGGCGACGTTAATCAAAGTTTGTTAATAACGCTAGTTAACAAGATGGCTATTAAACATTTTAGTAACTCTTTGCGGCTCATTTATCTGAATTCGCATTGTGGTAAGGCTGTGAGCCGATTTCAACAAGGTAAAGTTAGCCCACGAAGTCTTCAACATTAATTTATAACATAGACACAATAGTTCACCATAGTTTATTATATCAGTCCAACATGGACATTCCTATACTTACAAAATAGGCTAATGTAAAATTTTCACAGTGCCCATTTCCATCACGATGTCTCATAATTTAGGCTACACGGTAACCTCACGTTAGCTAGCCGCGCAAGGCTGGTTCACGGAAAGCTTGAGAGAGCAGTTGGGACTCGGGATCTACCGGTGTAGCTTGCCTATTCCACGGACGGCGGATTAAGCAAAATAAGTGAACGCAATAATCATAATGTGAATGTAATCATACACATAACGTTAATGTATCTATGTATTTAGTTTTGGTTTTCACATAACATCGATTGTTCAGTGGGTCTGTGGTGGGCGCTGGACTGGAAAGAAATGTTTTAATATGAAGGATGGTCAAACGTTAGCCGTTTATATGTTTTCACCTTCAATCCATGGCGTACAGAAATAGCCGATATTTTGTCTAGCAGCATGACACAGTACTGCATTATGCGATAAATGTTTGCGAAGAAGAGCGAGTGTTCCTGTTTATTGTAGGATATAACATTATAGCTTTAGGCCAACGTGGAAAGTTATTGTGGCGTTTACCATTTTAAGTTGCTCTGTAGCTATGTCGATGTGTGCAGCACTCTCTCATCGCTCAAAAGAAATCAAACGCATTAAGGAATTGAAGTTGAGCATCAAAGCCAGATAATGTTATAGCTACTACACTTTAAGATCGCATAAACTGAGCACAAGTGTCCGTCTGTCCGAACCGTCTGAACGAATATTTTCGGGTAAAGCCAGGACGTCTCAGCCGATATGATAGCCTACTGGATATTGGAAGGTTAGCATAAATAACGTTATGTCCAATGCAGTTAGGATTAACCATAAACTGTAACGTCAGAAAAAATGGCTTAACACGGCTTTCTTTCGATTGTCCGACTTTTATCGTGCTACACAGAACGAAATTTAAACCCATGCATAGGTCCATTTCTCAGCTCCCATAGTGCTAGCATTTCTCAGAACGGACTACAGACGGCGCCATCTTTTCACAGGCCATCCATTACGTAGAGCTCTCGGGTTTTGGGGGGAATTGTAGTTCTAAACTATTAGTACCAATAACTAAAAAAATACTAATCCTATTGACCTGGGGCTTAAAATTTATGTTCAATATAGCATCAGTTAAAATCCCAATTGATCATCTAATTCTTTAGTTTTGTCCTACGAAAAAGTTAAATTTTGTCTGTCTGGCTACAGCCTCTTTGAGGTGTAGTTTCTGAGACCCTTTGAGACTCCAGCCTGGATAAAATCAAGTCTTTTGATTTTTTGCTTATTTGGTGGGAAAAATCCTTCATGGTATTGATGTTTTTCCTAATCACAGTCATACCTTTGGATTTGCGCTCGTGTAGACCTTATTTTACCTACCAAATACATCTGGATTGTTGTCATATGAGGATTAGGGTTAGATAACATGCTGTTTTTGAAGCGCTTAAGCCCCTACCCCAAACCTCCTGAATAGTCCTACATGTTCAGGATTATATAATGTTGTAGCCTCAATATCCCTCTGTTTACGGATGAAGTTTCCTACATATATCTCTGAAGATGACACTGTTATGAACTTGTAGGTGGCAGTCTCCACAGATGATTTGTGGCTTATCCTTACCATGAGTTGATAAATCAGATGAACTCTGATACCCGTTGGAGCACACAATCACATTTAGTCGGCCCTATACCTAATTAATGCGTGTGTGCGTGTGTGTGCACACATGGCTGCTGTGCACCAGACATACAGAGAGATACAGAGGTTTTATATTATAATCAAAAATTATAATACGTATATAATTCGTACACCTAGTAATCCTTGAGCCAGGTTGGTCAGTACCATCTGAGGGGAATAATGCTCATAGTGATTTTTGGCAAGGTATACATCTCTAGAGTTATAAAATATGTGATAGCATTGTTTGGACAGCACCATGCCTGGGTTCTATCAGTATGAAAAATCTGACGAGAAAAGAGAACATTTTGGATAAGTGCTTTGTAAACTTAAAGCCTGCCACGTTTTTGATCTGTTATTGTCTGTCAATACCTGTTAAAGTGATATTGCAGTCAAAAACCGACTTTTCCCGTTGAAAACCGATGTTTTGAGTTAGATTATAATCATACACAACTGTCTATGTCCGAAAATCTCATGTTTAGTCAAAATAGTTTTATATGAGTTTTTGTGTAGGCTTACCAATACGCTGATTTCCGGGGATTCGTGACGTCACGAGATCCTTAACATAAAAATGGGTGGAGTTGAGGTGGTCCTAGGGGTGGTCTCGGCTGGGCACGTGGTATAAAAGCAGAGACCAACGTTTTTTTTTTTCCTCTTTGAGACTGAGACCCTTGTACTGCTAGTTCAAGTTCAAATGCGAATTGCTTTGTATTACTGCTAATGTTAATATTACGACTTATATCGAGCTACTAAGGCTACATTCACACTGCAGGCATTAGTGCTCAATTCCGATTTATTGGTCAGATCCGATTTTTTTTGTTTGGCTGTTCACATTAATTTTTTAATGTGGCTCATATCTGATTCCAGTGTGAACCGATTGCTCTCCTCAAATGACCCATGCAAATTAACTAAAACAAAAGACAGCGCCTGTTACACAGCCTGCAGAAATAAACAACAACAAAAAGGAAGTCATCAAAGTCACAGCTTCTGCGTTAATTTTAAAGTTGATGTGCAGTGGAGCTAATGATAAGGGTGAGGAGACGGGAAAAAAACCAAGGTTTTTACTAGCTTTTTGTGCTGCCGTGGCTGCTACTTCTGTGCAGAGTGACTCGTGAATGCGAGATCGGAGCCAGGAATGGGGGGACCGTGACATGTGCGGTTTCAGTGAAACTCAAGCAAGGCATGAAATTAACCTCGCTCACTCGCCTGGGCGAGTGAATATGAGGACGGGCGAGTTAAGAAAATGGAGCGCTCGGCCGTTTGGCTAGTGAGACCAGTCGATATAACATTTATAAAACGGATAGTTCCGGGATGAAGATTGGCCAATACGGCGTTCCAGCCGTGTTAAAATACACAATATAAAAAAGCTATCACATGACACATCTGTTCAACTTCATGTGTAACATATAGCCTAACATCACTGTGCACCCTTAGAGTAAGCTATTGACACACTAATTGGACCGACAACCATAACGTTCGGTAAGCAGCTACATGAGAAAACCGTGAATAATGAATACCACGCAACAAACCAAGACAATAATATGGACAGTTCTAACATTATTTTAAATCACAAAACGGGTAACGCAGCTGTCCGCGAATGATATAAAAACGTTGCCTACTTCCGACTTATTATGGTGTATCGTTTGTGCCCAAAAAAATCCACTGCTTTGCACATTTACCACTTATCTAAAATGACAACACATGATAATATAATGTGAATCTGTTGATAACCTACCCTGTACAATAGTGAGTTAACTAGCCCGTGCGTACACGTTCTAATGCCCTGCTAGCTGCATCAAAAATTACGTAAAAAGTCACATTAATTCCGATCTGACAGACTGCGGTCGCTTTGACACAATCGGTTATGTATCGGCATCTAATACCACATTCAAAAGTGCCCAAATGAGAATTGGAAATGTCAGATTCAATGTGATTTTCGCTGTTCACACTTCCATTAAAAAAAAATCAGATCTGTGTCACATTTGAGGAAAAAATCGGATCTGTGCCACTTTTTACCTGCAGTGTGAACGTAGCCATAGAGAGTTATTCATCTACAACGTCTTACTTTGGTATCTTTAGCTAACTTGCCTGCATTATGCCAAGGAGTCAGAGATATATCGTTCCTCGGTGTAACGCCACCGGCAATGTTATCTTTCATAATCTGCCGAGAGACGGAATGTATCCATAAATTAGGTAATGCAAAGCAGTCTATTGTGTGTGAGTTTAGCCCCGTTTGGTCCAGAGAATTGGTAACTTAGCTAGATAGCTAGTTATCGCTATCATTTATGAATAATGTTAGCTAATAAATGATAACAATTCTCTCCAGACCAAGTGGAGCTGGGCGCTACAACCAGCTATGTTCAATATACTAACATTACTATGTGACTGGGTTTTGCTGTGTATTTGAATCATTCGGTTACATCCCCGGTCCGCTCCTCGATCGCGAAGACGTAGCCTAGTTGTGAGGAGAGAGCAGGAAGGGGGCTGAGTTCAGTGGGGGGCCTGAGTCAGTTCACCAAGACACACCCTTTCACTCCTTGACCGTATGAATATTCATAATATGGCTACGTAGCACCATCGTCATATGACCACACCCACTCACGAGTTCCAGTTCAAATTGAAGCGGAAAAAAAGGCCTTAGAAAAGCCTCTGCAGTATCTCTTTAATATTTTATTTGCCAACTGCAATAAAAGTCTTTGCACTATCAACTCCATATCAAAACTATGCGAATAACGGCAAATAACTGTACAAATCATAGTATTTCGGGCAAAACATACAACAGTGTTTGACACATTTAGCCTACTAGTCAATCACATTGAAAACGACCTGGGTTGAACCTGACACCGCGGTTGACAATCGTGCTCCGGGTGACAATTCAATAGATTAATTGTTGTGACTATGATCACAAAAAAGCGTGAGACCGGGTTGTCCACAACATAACGACGAGTAACGTTATAGTTAACGCTAACCAAACAGCTTGTTAATAATGTAGTTAGCTAACAACATAGATATTAAACATTTTTCGTAACGTTAACTATTCCCGGCTCATTTATATGAATTTGTAGTAACGTTAGGCTGTGAGGCGATTTTAACAAGTCTCTCCGTTAGCCTTCGACATCATTCAGGCAACACTTCACGCGATTATTAGCCGGACAAGGACCGCTGGTTCACGGAAAGCTTGAAAAAGCGGTTGGGATCACCGACTGCAAAACCACTGACGGTAAATAAACAACAATCATTATTTAAGTATGTGAATGTAATCATAGCATAGACGTATTCAATATTTTTTCAATGTATTTATTGTTTTGATTTTCACATAACATCTATTGTTCTCACAAAACCCACTCCGCGGTGGCTCTGGTCGTGGTTTTAGATTGGCAGCGGCAGCCATTACTCTCTGCAAAGGGACAAATTGACCACCTTCACGTGACAGGTCACGTTGGCCAATCAGAGAAAAAACTTTGGCCCGTGGAAACGGTGCCGTTTTGAGAAGGTATTTGCCTTTCTAGTTCGTGTTCTGTGCTCCAAGCACACAACTGCGCACTTATAGAGTACTCAAGTGACTACGTCACGCTGGTTTCGGAAGTAAATTCCCCATTCATTTAGAGCATAGACTCTAACTAAAGCTTACTTTTAAACCATTTCTACTGATTATATCTTACCGTCAATTTCCCGGATTGTTCAATATAACGCCTGTTCGCAAACTATGTCGTTTTTCTGGACCAGCTTCGAGTATATTTTACGTTTCAGTATTTTCTTGTGATTATATCAGCGCTGGGACTTGCACGGATTATAAAAGTTAACTATAGTAAGGTTACCATCTGACTTGCATACTGTGATTACACACTCCAGGTCTGTTGAGTTAGTCAACCTTCTAGAAGCTATTCCATTTCTTATAAATGTGATACATCCTCCACCTTGATTATCGTTTCTATCGCACCTTGCTGAATCGTACCCATGTATTATAAACTCAAGATGAGGGCGCAACCAAGTCTCTTGAACACATATTATGTCTGGCTTTATTTCACTTTCTTTTACATGATTCTTGAGTTCTTGACCATTAGCTATTAGACTTCTAGCATTCCATTGCAATAAATGGAGTGCCATGAGTGTCTTAATCAACAGCCACCATCACTGTTATCTCTCAGCATTCCATTAATCTCCTCTGCTCTTAATTCTGTAATACCCAGGAACTCCTCAGCAGCTTTCACCAGTCTGAATCCTGTCACTTTTCTTTTCGTGTTTGATGGCAACATTTATAACTTTGCATACGAAGGCAACAAAGTTATTTTTATTCACTAGCATGATTTCCTCTTTTAAATTACATTTATGGGAACATGTTTTCTGTATGGGGATTAGCGGTCTCTGCTGCTCTCCGCTTGTGCTCCGGGATACTATTTCAAATTCACGCCTTTCGCTCATTCTACTTTTATTAAACTCGTTAGGCCTTTCCTTCCCTTCATTAATACCAACACTCCTTAAGGCCTCAGCATAGGAGACCTTGTTTAAGATTTTGTATCTCTGTACTTCCTTTGCTTGTTTTTGCACACTACAGCCTCCATATGCTGCGCTATGTTCACCTCCGCAATTACAACATTTTAGTTTCGTATCCTTAGCACATTTCCCGTAGTCATGCTCTCCACCACATTTAGCACATCTCTTCCTCCCCTTAGACTGCTGTGCTGTGTGTCCTATTCTTTGGCCGTTAAAGCATCTCAGTGGTAGCGGAATGTACTCCCTTACCTTATAATTAATCCACCCAATTTTTACCTCACTTGGCATTGAATTGTCAAACACAATCAGAACTGACAAGCTGTCAGATTTTACACCACCTTTATTTGTTTGAAGTCTTTTGGCTTCACTTATCTTTCCACCTCGTATTTCCTTTTTTACTTCCTCCATGGTCATTTCTAGTGGCACATTTGCAATAACTCCCCTCAGTTTAGCCGCTGCCCCTGGTATATGCACTTTGATATTTCCACCGTCAAGAGTTCTCATTTTTAGAATCTTTTCCTGCTGATTCCTACTTGTGGCTGAAATAAATATTCTTCTGTTATTCAATAGCTTAGCTAACTTTATCTTACCGATTTCTTTTTCTATCGACTTGGTAACCCGGATCGGATGAAAGTGGCCTGTCTCATTCCCCATTGTAACGGGACTGACTATTCACATCCAACACCCCCTCACCGGAAATCATTCCTCTTCCGTTTGTGTTGCCTCGGCCTACTGTCCCTCCTGTTGGTGACGTTCTTAGAGCCGGGGGTTCCAGCGCTGTCAATGCATTGAGAAATAGTAACAAGAGAAATAAACAAAACTGGAAGACCCCCAAAACAGTGAGTCATCTTGGAAATGCTAAAGGACTAAAAATATGTCATCTTAATGTCTGTAGCTTAGTATCGAAACTTGATCAAATTAAAATGCTGATGACACAAAGTAGCATAGATATTCTTGCTGTCTCGGAAACTTGGCTAACACCAACAATTCCGGATTCCTTTCTTTATATTGAGAATTACCATTTATTTCGTAAAGACCGGGTTGGGAAACGTGGAGGAGGAGTAGCAATAGATGTATCAAATAAGTACTCATCAACAAATAATCTAACAGACACGGCATCCGAAACGTTACAAATCACCTTTTATTTAACGTCTCAGCATGCTATAGACATTTTAGTTTCATATAAACCTCCTAACACGTAACCAATAGATTATGTATCATCCCTAACAACTATTCTTGAGTCGGTAAAAACAAAAGAATATATACTACTTGGTGATTTCAACTTAAATTGGAATGACACTATTGCTACACCGCTAAAACATGTAGCAACCAAATTTGGACTTGAACAATTGATAAAGGAACCAACGCGAGTATGTAGTACGTGTGAAACAATTCTTGATCTAATTTTTTCCAATGAACCGACAAAATATAACCTAAATGGGGTTATTAAAACAACATTATCGGACCATTTTCTTACCTTTGCTATTAGAAAAAAAATTATAGAACACAAGGGACACAAATTGAATGTTATAAAAATGATACCAGGCTCCAAAAAACACGTACCAAAGCGAGATTAATAACATTAACTGGGAAGTGGAGAATAAGATGAGCAACCCAGAGAAAATACTCACGAGAATGCATGAAACAATTAAGACTATAACTAAAAAATACACAAAAAGTTCTAAACTAAAGTCTCGACAATTATCTTTACCTTGGATTACACCAAATATATTACGTCTGCTCAAACAAAAATCAAAACTTATGAAAAACTACTACCGTACTAAATTATCAATAGATAAACAAGCTTTTGCGACAATTAGAAATAAATGTATCGTCGAGTTACAGAAAGCAAAAACTAATTATTATCAGAAACTCATAAATGAAGCCTCTTTGCACCCCAAAAAGCTGTGGGATGCACTGAACACCATAACTGGAGGAGGACAAAAAATAACCAAGGCAAGATAAGCGTTTTTTCACAGGGATTATTGCTAACAGAGCCTCAAAAACTTGCTTGCGCGTTTAATACTTTTTTTATTTCATCAGTAGAAGAGCTCGCAGCCCGCTTTGATCCATCTGTGCAACAATTGGAATTTTCTTCCTTACAATCACAACCTTTCTCCTTCGCAGAAATATCTCAAGCATGTTTAATAAACATCACACATTCTCTAAAGAAGACAAAAACAAAGGATACACATGACATGAACTCAGACTTCTTTCTGTCACATTTGGATTCTTTATTAACAGTCACCCATCATCTCATAAACTTATGTATTACAAAGTCTGTTTTTCCTTCCGCATGGAAAACATCTAAAATCATTCCCATTTACAAAGCAGGTGATCCAACAGTCATATCAAATTATAGACCGATATCTATTCTTCCCATAATGTCAAAGATCTTGGAAAAGGTGCTAGCCACTCAGCTCACCGACTACTTAGAATCACACGGTCTTTTAAATTAATTTCAGTTTGGTTTTCGAACAAACAGATCAACCACGTCCGCAGTATTATATCTTACGGAATCAATTAGACAATCATTAAATGTAGGGAATATAACCGGTGCAATATTTATCGATTTTTCAAAAGCATTTGATACCGTTAATCATTCAATACTTCTCAATAAGTTAACGAAGTTCAATCTATCATCAACTGCAATAAACATGCTTTCATCATATCTATTAGAAAGAACACAACTGGTCCAAATAGATCAACTTAAATCCACTTCTATGACAAGCAATATCGGTGTACCACAAGGATCTATTCTAGTACCGCTATTGTTCATATTATATATTAATGATCTGCCCTCAGTATGCTCATCAACTCAAGTGCTTCTATATGCGGACGACACCGTTATCTTTACCTCTGCGCATAAAATAGATGACATTTATTCCAAACTTTCATTGGACCTACAAGCTCTTCACCACTGGCTACACAGAAATCATTTAACATTAAATATAAAAAAAACACAATGTATGTATTTTCGATCCTCTCAAAAAACATTTTCAACTCCGCCCCCTATACAACTAAAAAACTAACCCTTGTCTGTAACGAGTACCTATAAATATCTCGGCATGACGATCACGCTTGACGATCATATGACGTTTAAACCACATATTGAATACCTTGCAAAACAGCTAAATAAAAAACTTTTCGTCTACAATAAAATTTGGACATATCTTACACGAACCATTTCAAATACATATTTAAATGCCATAATTCTATCCACATTATCATATTGTTTACCAATTTGGTCATCTGCTACAAAATGCACATTAGACCCAATCATTCGTCTTTATAATAGATCGTACAAAATTCACGCAAAATTACCATCTCGCACACATCATTGCACTGCCTTGCAACAAGTAAACGCACTCACTTTTGAAAATTACCAAATATTACTGAACTTAAAACTGAACGTTGCGGTTCATTCTATAAATCAGATTTCAAGAAATAGTCGATAGTCTCCGAAGCCCATTCTATTCTTCTATAGGGAATTTACTTCCGAAACCAGACTCCGCCCACGACTGACATACTCACTTGAGTACAGTACTCAAGTAAGTACGTCAGTCGTGGGCGGAGTCTGGCAACATAATTTCCATGCAACTTGAGTTACACAAAGCAATTAAAAAAAAATAAATCAGTCCCATGCAACACGATTTAATAGTTTATTTCACTAAAATTTGCTAGCTAGATTTATTTTCATCTGTCATATTGTTTTCTCGCTAGATTATTTCAAGTGGGAAAACATCTGAAAAAATAGGCTACTATAGATAGAGTTTGATACTATTAGATGTAATTTGTCATATCTAAGACATTTCGCTGGATAAAATGTTTTTAATACACAGATTATGCGAAGTAACTTGCTCGCCTTCGCAACCAGCGTTGCTCACGTTAGCTAACGTTAACGTTACATTAGGTAAAGCCCTACTATGTTATGTTCATATTTTCAAACTGAATAAATACTGCACCTCTAACCACAAAACTGCTTTGCTAGATTATAGTTGTTGTAACTAAGATATTTGACGAATACAAACTTTTTAAATCAGCGGATTTAGCGTTATTGCCGGCTTTATTAATCAGCTGTTGGTGTTGCTATGGTTACCATTCATAAAAGGTTGTGTGAAATTGGTAGTTTGACGACATCATCTGACAAGTTGTCAACAAAGTTGACGGCTGAGTTTCAAATTTCAAGTGCGTTGCAGAGGGCTTTACACCATACAACTGAATTGCAACTTAGTTTCACCTAAGTTTCAAGCAACTAAAGTTGCGTGAAAGTTTCACAGTTTAAAGCCAGCCTAACGTTTACTTTTTATGCCAAATGTACCGTTCTCAGTCACAGGATAGCTAGATAATGTCTTCGGGCTCAACATGTGCCGTTGTCGGGTGCACAAATAACTCGTGAAAACTTAAAGATTTTATGAATGGAGCCTGTTTTCAACACAGACAGACTCGCAAGACATGTTGTTGTCCGACACCCTACGCGCTACATTCAATCCCCAAGGACGAGGCGAAAACAAGAGAAGAAAGTAAACTCGCAGACTTTTTTATGAAAAACTACTACCGTACTAAATTATCAATAGATAAACAAGCTTTTGCGACAATTAGAAATAAATGTATCGTCGAGTTACAGAAAGCAAAAACTAATTATTATCAGAAACTCATAAATGAAGCCTCTTTGCACCCCAAAAAGCTGTGGGATGCACTGAACACCATAACTGGAGGAGGACAAAAAATAACCAAGGCAAGATAAGCGTTTTTTCACAGGGATTATTGCTAACAGAGCCTCAAAAACTTGCTTGCGCGTTTAATACTTTTTTTATTTCATCAGTAGAAGAGCTCGCAGCCCGCTTTGATCCATCTGTGCAACAATTGGAATTTTCTTCCTTACAATCACAACCTTTCTCCTTCGCAGAAATATCTCAAGCATGTTTAATAAACATCACACATTCTCTAAAGAAGACAAAAACAAAGGATACACATGACATGAACTCAGACTTCTTTCTGTCACATTTGGATTCTTTATTAACAGTCACCCATCATCTCATAAACTTATGTATTACAAAGTCTGTTTTTCCTTCCGCATGGAAAACATCTAAAATCATTCCCATTTACAAAGCAGGTGATCCAACAGTCATATCAAATTATAGACCGATATCTATTCTTCCCATAATGTCAAAGATCTTGGAAAAGGTGCTAGCCACTCAGCTCACCGACTACTTAGAATCACACGGTCTTTTAAATTAATTTCAGTTTGGTTTTCGAACAAACAGATCAACCACGTCCGCAGTATTATATCTTACGGAATCAATTAGACAATCATTAAATGTAGGGAATATAACCGGTGCAATATTTATCGATTTTTCAAAAGCATTTGATACCGTTAATCATTCAATACTTCTCAATAAGTTAACGAAGTTCAATCTATCATCAACTGCAATAAACATGCTTTCATCATATCTATTAGAAAGAACACAACTGGTCCAAATAGATCAACTTAAATCCACTTCTACGACAAGCAATATCGGTGTACCACAATGATCTATTCTAGTACCGCTATTGTTCATATTATATATTAATGATCTGCCCTCAGTATGCTCATCAACTCAAGTGCTTCTATATGCGGACGACACCGTTATCTTTACCTCTGTGCATAAAATAGATGACATTTATTCCAAACTTTCATTGGACCTACAAGCTCTTCACCACTGGCTACACAGAAATCATTTAACATTAAATATAAAAAAAACACAATGTATGTATTTTCGATCCTCTCAAAAAACATTTTCAACTACGCCCCCTATAGAACTAAAAAACTAACCCTTGTCTGTAAAGAGTACCTATAAATATCTTGGCTTGACGATCATATGACGTTTAAACCACATATTGAATACCTTGCAAAACAGCTAAATAAAAAACTTTTCGTCTACAATAAAATTTGGACATATCTTACACGAACCATTTCAAATACATATTTAAATGCCATAATTCTATCCACATTATCATATTGTTTACCAATTTGGTCATCTGCTACAAAATGCACATTAGACCCAATCATTCGTCTTTATAATAGATCGTACAAAATTCACGCAAAATTACCATCTCGCACACATCATTGCACTGCCTTGCAACAAGTAAACGCACTCACTTTTGAAAATTACCAAATATTACTGAACTTAAAACTGAACGTTGCGGTTCATTCTATAAATCAGATTTCAAGAAATAGTCGATAGTCTCCAAAGCCCATTCTATTCTTCCATAGGGAATTTACTTCCGAAACCAGACTCCGCCCACGACTGACATACTCACTTGAGTACAGTACTCAAGTGAGTACATCAGTCGTGGGCGGAGTCTGGCAACATAATTTCCATGCAACTTGACAGTTACACAAAGCAATTAAAAAAAAAAAATCAGTCCCATGCAACACGATTTAATAGTTTATTTCACTAAAATTTGCTAGCTACATTTATTTTCATCTGTCATATTGTTTTCTCGCTAGATTATTTCAAGTGGGAAAACATCTGAAAAAATAGGCTACTATAGATAGAGTTTGATACTATTAGATGTAATTTGTCATATCTAAGACATTTCGCTGGATAAAATGTTTTTAATACACAGATTATGCGAAGTAACTTGCTCGCCTTCGCAACCAGCGTTGCTCACGTTAGCTAACGTTAACGTTACATTAGGTAAAGCCCTACTATGTTATGTTCATATTTTCAAACTGAATAAATACTGCACCTCTAACCACAAAACTGCTTTGCTAGATTATAGTTGTTGTAACTAAGATATTTGACGAACACAAACTTTTTAAATCAGCGGATTTAGCGTTATTGCCGGCTTTATTAATCAGCTGTTGGTGTTGCTATGGTTACCATTCATAAAAGGTTGTGTGAAATTGGTAGTTTGACGACATCATCTGACAAGTTGTCAACAAAGTTGACGGCTGAGTTTCAAATTTCAAGTGCGTTGCAGAGGGCTTTACACCATACAACTGAATTGCAACTTAGTTTCACCTAAGTTTCAAGCAACTAAAGTTGCGTGAAAGTTTCACAGTTTAAAGCCAGCCTAACGTTTACTTTTTATGCCAAATGTACCGTTCTCAGTCACAGGATAGCTAGATAATGTCTTCGGGCTCAACATGTGCCGTTGTCGGGTGCACAAATAACTCGTGAAAACTTAAAGATTTTATGAATGGAGCCTGTTTTCAACACAGACAGACTCGCAAGACATGTTGTTGTCCGACACCCTACGCACTACATTCAATCCCCAAGGACGAGGCGAAAACAAGAGAAGAAAGTAAACTCGCAGACTTTTTTACACAATACTTTACAGATTTTATTGCTATGTAGATAATTATAAGCCTCTGTGCTTTTGTAATTTCTAAGTTCCTCGCCATCAACGCCCTCACTAAGAATGAAGTAGTTGACAATGTCAACGTAGCTAACGTCGGGCCATTGTTTCATATCGTCTACCCATTCCGTTAGAATAGACGGATGTGGCACTTTCACCGTATTATCGCCAGTACTTGTTAGATAATCCGATCCATGTAACCATCTGCGAAATGTGGCCATTTTAAATAATGTTCGTCTTCATATACATTTAGTTAGCTGTTAGCTAGCTACAAACGTAAACACAGTAGACGAGGTATGTCACAGGCCGACAACACGGCTTCCTACAACACCTTTACTGTTGTAACCGAGAAACAGGGTACCGGAAATGCCACTATCTTAACAGTTCGGGCATGAGCCCGAGTTACGTGAACTCCTGTGAGGTTATGTTTAGGGGTTGTGGGTGGGGTACGGGAATCATGAACTCACAAAAACCAGAGGGTCTTTGAATTCGACATATATCTTGGTTATGACTTTGTAGTACATTCCGGTTCGTGTGCTCCCTTCGAACCACGTCTTTACCCCGAGGTGTGAGCATGGACACCTGGCCAATCCTAGCGCTTGAATGCTATGCAGGGCGTGTCTTGCCAAGAAAAGCAGTGGGACGCGTGACGTCATATCCTACTACCCTCACACGTGATGTGTTCGGCCTATCACAGCCCTAGCTTATGCATACTAATGAGATACCATTCTGCTGTTGTAACCCAGAAACACGGTACCAGACATAGCTCCAGTAGACCGGACGGAAGAAACCGGCTTCCGCTATGACGCCGCTATGAATCATGGGAAAGGTCAGAGTTCGGGAAAGTTGTGAATACCATGGCTTGGAAAAATACTCGATTCTGATTGGCTGGAGGGTGGGCATTTAATTTGTGTAACCGCCCGGCCATTAAGTAGCGCTGGCAACATTTTAATCACCGTTCTAAATTAATACGCCGTCTACGTTATCTGCTGCCAGCGCCATTAGAGTCGACCCGTTTATGAATGGTAACCATAGGAACACCAACAGCTGGATTAATAAAGCCGGCAAATAACGCTAAATTTGCTGATTTAAAAAGTTTGTATTCGCCACATATCTTAGTTACAACAACTTTAATCTAGCAAAGACGTTTTGTGGTTAGAGGTACAGTATTTATTCAGTTTGGAAATATGAACGTAACATAGTAGGGCTTTACCTAATGTAATGTAAAGCTAACGTGAGCAACGCTGGTTGCGAATGCGAGCAAGTTACTTCACAAAGCACGTTAATCTGTGTATTAAAAAAACATTTTATCCAGCGAAATGTCTTAGATATGACAAGTTACATCTAACAGTAACAAACTCTGTATCTAGGTCTATAGTTGGCTATTTTTTCAGATGTTCCCATCTCATGATGAAAATCTGAAATGCAATTTCCCTAGGCTGTTTAAAATAGGCTGCGTGACCAAAGGATTTTTAAAAAGCAAGCGGGGGAGAGGGAGGTAAATTGAGTTGCGGTTTCATGCAATTTTCTAAAATAATGTAACAAATGACAAAAATAACCAAAATTGGTGCAAATTTTATGGTATAAAGTTGAGAAGGAACTATTTGTTTCCTTATATAATCAATTGCTTTCAGAACTACCAACAAGAGGGTTTTGCATAACTACGGACAAAATAGGTTCTGCATAACTACGGACCTGCAGGTTCCTCCTGTACAACATCAGGAGGATTCGACCGTACCTGACCACCTACTCCACCCAGCTTCTTGTCCAGACCATGGTCACCTCACGCCTGGACTACTGCAACTCCCTGCTCGCAAGCCTACCGGCCTGCGCCATTCTGCCTCTTCAACTCATCCAGAATGCAGCTGCCCGGCTTGTGTTCAACCTCCCGAAATTTTCCCACGTAACCCCCCTGCTGAGGTCTCTCCACTGGCTGTCAGTTGCAGCCAGGATCAGGTTCAAAGTTCTGACCCTGGCCTACACTGCAGCAAATAGGACAGGCCCCGCCTACCTGCAGGACTTAATCCAGAACTATGTTCCTGCTCGACCACTTCGCTCTTCTACAGCAGGGCGACTGGCACTTCCCCCCCTCCGTGTCAAAGGCTCTCGCTTGTCCCGACTGCGGAGTTTTTCCACATCAACACCTCAGTGGTGGAATGAACTTCCCATTCCCCTACGTTCTACTCCAACCCTGCCTGCATTCCGTCGAGGCCTGAAGACACACCTCTTCAGACTCCACCTTGACTGATATCCTCACCTAGGAATATCAGTTCCCTGTTCCCTGTGTTTTCCTGTCTGTTTATTATAGTTTATAATAGTATTTGGAATGGTTTATAATAGCAGTTTATAATGGTATTTGGAATGATTTATAATAGTATAGTTTATAATAGTATTTGGAATGGTTTATAATAGCATAGTTTATAATAGTATTTGGAATGGTTTATAATAGTATAGTTTATAATAGTATTTGGAATGAAAGTGTGGTGTTGCTGATTTGCCCACAGCTTACCGTGAACTACAGTCAACGTTCATTGCTAGGGATAGCTGCTACATTATGCAAAGGATGTGCCTTGCCTTGTCTGTTCTGTAATGATGATGATGTCTCTGTACGCACTTACTGTACGTCGCTTTGGATAAAAGCGTCTGCTAAATAAATGTAATGTAATGTAATAGAACTAGTAACCAGAAATAGAATTAGCTATGGAAGCATATCCGCGCCAAAATTCAAATGAAAATGCAAATCGGCGATTGCATTTCGTTTACATTCGATGTGCGCAAAAACCATGACATAATTCAAATGAAAATGCAAAAGGTGCACTTTGCGTTTTCATTTGCAAGTATTTTGACCACATTGTAGTATTTTGACCACATTGCTGCCATTGACTTACATGGGGAAATACCTATACTGGAGCCAACCGCAGTGGCGCTAGTGAGCAATGGCACAATGGCCGCTCCCAGGCCAACCAGGAAGTGAGCTTCAAAACGAAAGCCCAGTCTTGGCCCCTTGGTTCAAACCACTGAACATAATGGTTGTCTGTGATTTCGGTCATCAGGCAGTTACCAGGCTAGATAGCGACATTTCCTTGTTCTCTGTGTTTGGGGATTATAGGCGAAATGATAGGAATTAAAAAGGAAACGAGGTAGCCTAAAAATTACGACTAGCCATAGCCAGCCCAATGTTAACTAAATTAATTTCACAATTTAGCCTGCTTTCGTTAATCTGGTGTGGAAACTAGCCGATAGCCTAATGTTACGGGTTTCCGTGGCCAAAAAAACCAGCCGCCATGGCAGTCTATGCCTGAAAAATGTGCTACCCTTTTCACCGTGGGCATTTCCATCACGATTTCTATTAATTATTGTTTTCTTTTAGATAGCCTTACCCTTAGGCTATGTGCAGAGCAAAGGTAACGTAGTCCACAGAAAGCCTGAGACAGCGATCTGTAGCCTAGGCTACGTGACACAGCGTGAGCCTACAGCCTAGCTACCAAAAACGGTGGATTTTGTATGGTGTAACGTAGGCCTATAGAATCTAGGTTAATTAAATAAAAATATAAAATTGTGTAATTAGGCCTATTCCGCATAGGCTATGTTGTGTAGTATGGACTGTCATTCATGTCTTTACCCAGCAGATGGCAATAAAAGACTTGTAAAAACTGAATGACAGCTTCTTTTTTTATTTGGTGAAAACCACGTTCGTATATAGCTAGTTATTGGTGAAAACACTGGGGAAACGACCCCGGTGGGCACAACCAAAGATTTTAGATATATGACACAACCGATTTTGATCTGCCTACTCACAAAGCCCATCAACCTTGGGGATTTTACCTGTAGCCTCAGCTATTGTAATAATCTATATTTAGCCTAGTCATGAAGCAACATAGCCTACAGATGATTAAATATTTGTTTTTAATTATATTTTAATTTCATTATAACGTTACACCATATAGGCTATCCTACAACACAATTCACCGTCTTTGGTAAGCTACTAGGTAGGCTATTCGCAGTCTCTGGAGCTTTCCAGATCTCAATGCTGTAAGATGAGGCGGTTAGCCTCTAGTGACACTGATTTTCCTGTTGTAGCCTAGTTTACACAAAACATTTTAATTTGTTCAATTTAAATAGGCTCTTGATTATTGAGAGAACATAAAAATGTGTCTTTTTAGAGGGTGTGCGAATACAGTGAGTTCCGACAGTAGCCTAGCCTGCACACAGCTGTAAAAAATAAAATAATCCGTCAGTATTGGCACAGTGCCATTATGCTCAGTCTTTTAAGAACATCGGCTACAGAATCATTTTCATTTAAATAGGTCTACCACTCAGACACGATTAGAGACATAAGCACTTATTTTATTGATAGCCTGCTTATTTTATTTTAGTGACATGGAATATAGGCTAAGCAATAGCCCAATGTTGGTTTATCGTACAGCCCTGTCTAAGGCAACCCGGTGAACGGAAATCTATTGCCCCTTAGGCTACGCAAGTCCTCCCTGCTATTAAGGTGAAGTTAGTAGGAACAACGGGCTGGCTAGGATCATCGTAACACCTCGTTTATAGTTTATAGCATTTAGCCTATAATCCCCAAACACAGAGAACAAGGAAATGTCGCTATCTAGCCTGGTAACTGCCTGACGACCGAAATCACAGACAACCATTATGTTCGGTGGTTTGAACAGTCCCCTGTAACGCCCCTTTCTTCGAGGCCCCGCCTTGATGGGCAGCTTTGATAATGCAAATGTGGTTTTTCATTTTCATTAAAATTATGGCAGGGTTGTGTCGTAGAGGGCGAGAAAAATTAAATGTGAAATGGATTTGCATTAACATTTTCAAATTGTCAGATATAGTGCGTACATTAACTTGCAAATGAAAACGCAAAGTGCACCTTTTGCATTTTCATTTGAATTATGGCGCGGATATGCTTCCATAATTAGCAACGAGATGTTTTGCATGACAACGGCAAACAACATGCCAAAATGGCCTCGGAAGGATATTAAAATTTCAGCTGATTAAGTCGATAAAAATCAATAAATATAAATGTAACTATATATAATAACTGTTGGTAACCATGGTATAAGCGCAATAATGACCGAGGAGCCGGGCATTACAGTTTAAATGCCCTTCGCGGAGGGAAATTGCCCTACACTTTGTAACAATCGTTATATGTTAACTGATTGATATTCTCAATAAATAAATACAATATATATATATATATATATATATATTACGAACTACTTCCTCACTAGTTTGGAAAGTGTTTTGTGGGATTTCTTTCGCACACTGCTTGCAGAGTGAGGGGACAGGGCACATAGTAGACAGGGGTCGTATTCGGACACAGCCCCCCTCTTTCTACGGCTCTGGGAGGGATGTGTGAAGAACTTCTCTATGCGTCGTTGCACTTCCGCCCCAAACAATCATGGCTGCCCCCAGCAGAAAGGAGGTTTTGAGGCTGCTCACTCGGTTCGGAGCGATTATTTTGACCCGATTCGGGTTTTGGAACTGTTTTAGTATGCTTATGTTGTTTGCTGAGCGAGCAGATATTAAAAGGTAAGTAGCTAGATAGCCAGAGTTATATGTTTCGAAGACAACATGTAAGTATGATGATTGGTTTGCACGTGATATGGCTACGTTAGTGAAGTTAATGTTAGCTAATTGCCTACCTAGCCACGGAACATCGTTCGAATCAGCTATGTGTTGCAATCCATACTTAAAAAGAAGTGAGCTGGTATCTCATACTGGGAACACGTAGGCTATGTGTTCCCGAGCCATAACGTTATCTCAAAGAAAGTAACGTTGTCATAAAATTTCTTATCGTGAAAATCGACGACTTGTTTACACTCTCGGACAGATGTTAACGTGAATCTATCACCACGGCGACACTTTCGCACAAAGTCAGCAATTATATCGGGAAATGCCCTCTGAAAACAAAAAAAATGAATAAATGAAAAAGGCTATGCTGTTACTGCATACCAGTTTTTTTTTGTTGTTGCCAAAGCTGCATCATAGCGCGGAGCTTTCAAAACCATAACAGCGCGGAAACCCGGTTTTAGAAAACAAAGTAAAAACCGCAGGGTACACATATAGCCTATGATAACTGTCAGGCCACTTTTTAGTTCGTAAAACACGACGCTGAAGTTGGCTCCCGATTCGCAGCTCCCGATTCGGAATTGCCGGTCCACCTTAAATCGGTCGCGAAAAGCGATTGTGTGCTTTCACGGTCATCCTTCCGCTTTTTTCTCCGCTTAAATCTAATATGCTCAACATTCTGACAGCCTAGTTGTATATATATACACTACTCACAAAAAGTTAGGGATATTTGGCTTTCGGGTGAAATTTATGGAAAATGTAAGTTCACGCTACAGTGATATTATACATATCATGAAAGTAGGGCATTTAAGTAGAAGCATGCAATGGTGATTTCCTCATCTCAAACAATTTATTGAAACAAAAGCCAACAACAGTGGTGGGTATACCACAACAAAAATGTCAATGTCTCAATAACTTGTCATGTGCCCTTGAGCATCAATTACAGCTTGACAACGACGTCTCATGCTGTTCACAAGTCTACTTATTGTCTGCTGAGGCATGGCATCCCACTCTTCTTGAAGGGCGGCCCTCAGGTCATTGAGGTTCTGGGGTACAGAGTTACGAGCCTCTACACGGTGAGTCAGCTGATCCCATAGGTTTTCTATGGGATTCAGGTCTGGAGAAAGTGCAGGCCACTCCATTTGAGGTACCCCAGTCTCCAGCAGCCTTTCCCTAATGATGCGACCTTGATGAGCTGGAGCATTGTCGTCCATGAAAATGAAATTAGGCCTGTGTTGTTCATGCAGGGGCACAATGACTGGATTAATGATGTTATTCAGGTAGTATGGGCTTGTCACTGTACCATTCACAAAGTGTAGGGCAGTTCTGTATTGACTAGACACACCTGCCCACACTGTAACACCGCCACCACCAAAGGGTCGTCTGGTGACAACAGTGGCTGATGCATAGCGCTCTCCTTGACGTCTCCAACATCGTTGGCGGCCATCATTTCTGCTCAACGTGAATCGACTTTCATCAGAGAACAGCACTGAGGCCCACTGGTCCCTCGTCCAGCGTAAATGCTCCCTGGCCCATGCAAGACGATGACGCCTGTGCCTGGTGGTGTGGTCAGGTACCCTTGCAGGTCGTCTAGCACGTAGACCACGCTGATGTAAACGGTTTTGAATGGTCTGACGTGACACTTGGGTGCCTCTCACCTCCCTTAAATGTGCCTGGAGTTGAGTGGCATTCATCATCCGGTTCCGCAGGGCACTGTTCACAATGAAGCGGTCATCAGTGTGGGATGTGGCCAAAGGACGTCCACTTCTATGCCTTTCTGTGACTCTTCCAGTCTCTCTGTATCTCTGTTGCAACCTGCTGATGACACTCTGTGACACTCTAAGCTCAGTGGCCACTTCCCTCTGAGAACATCCTGTTTGAAGCCTCGCAATGGCGAGGTACTGTTGATCAATTGTTAGGTGTCGTCTTGGTCTCATGATGTCAAAATGTGAACAGCATGATGAAGAGGACTGTTTAAATACCAATTCTAATTGAACCAGGAAATTTATTGGTCGATTCATGGATCAAACACCTGTTGTGAATTTTGCCGTTCAGCTCCTTGTTAGAGAACAGCAAGTTGTGCAAAAAGTACTGAAACATTGAATAGTTGGACATGTGCATTCAAAAGTTTAGAGAAGGTCAAATTAATTTCACCTGTAAAGGTTATAGTGCATTTTAGGTTCATCCTGAAATTTCACCCGAAAGCCGAATATCCCTAACTTTTTGTGAGTAGTGTATATATATATTTTTTTTTTTTGGATACTGCACCGTTTTGAAATAATCGCACTCCAAACTTCCTATGTCCACCAATATAAATTACTGAAAAAGGTGATATTTTGAATTGGATTTACTTGCCCATTTTAGAACGTCTCAAACTTTGGAGACTTGGGTATGAGAGAAGAGGTCCTCCACCACATCTGACCCGAGTTGGGTGAAATATTACTGTAGCATTTTCAAATAATCCCTCTTCAAACTTTCTATGTAATCCAATGTAAATCGACTGAAAAAGGTGACATTTTGAATAGGATTTTCTTGCCAATTTTAGAACGTCACAAACTTTTGACACTTGGGTATGAGAGAAGAGGTCCTCCACTATATCTGACCCGAGTTGGGTGAAATAGTACTGTAGCATTTTGAAATAATCCCACTTCAAACTTTCTATGTAATTCAATGTAAATCTACTGAAAAATGTGATATTTTGAATAGGATTTTCTTGCCAATTTTAGAACGTCTCAAACTTTTGACACTTGAGTATGAGAGAAGAGGTCCTCCACTATATCTGACCCGAGTTGGGTGAAATATTACTGTAGCATTTTGAAATAATCCCACTTCAAACTTTCTATGTAATCCAATGTAAATCTACTGAAAAAGGTGATATTTTGAATAGGATTTTCTTGCCAATTTTAGAACGTCTCAAACTTTTGACACTTGAGTATGAGAGAAGAGGTCCTCCACTATATCTGACCCGAGTTGGGGGAAATATTACTGTAGCATTTTGAACTAATCCCACTTCAAACTTTCTATGTAATCCAAGGTAAATCGACTGAAAAAGGTGATATTTTGAATAGGATTTTCTTGCCAATTTTAGAACGTCTCAAACTTTTGACACATGGGTATGAGAGAAGAGGTCCTCCTCTATATCTGACCCGAGGTGGGTGAAATATTACTGTAGCATTTTGAAATAATCCCACTTCAAACTTTCTATGTAATCCAATGTAAATCGACTGAAAAAGGTGATATTTTGAATTGGATTTACTTGCCCATTTTAGAACGTCTCAAACTTTTGAGACTTGGGTATGAGAGAAGAGGTCCTCCACCACATCTGACTCGAGTTGGGTGAAATATTGCTGTAGCATTTTCAAATAATCCCTCTTCAAACTTTCTATGTAATCCTATGTCAATCTACTGAAAAAAATTGGAATTTTGAATTGGAATTTCTTGCCAATTTTAAAACGTCTCAAACTTTTGACACTTGGATATGAGAGAGGAAGAAGGTTCTATTTCATATTGTTCAATACGGCATGGTATGGGAGGAGACTGAATAGCAAATTAACCACCACTACGGGAGGAACCACGTCACGCGCTTGTACGCCATCCGGCCTTTTTTTGTCTCAGTTTGAGCTGAGACTGGTTTGTATGGTACCTTTTAGAATTTCTTGCCTCTCCCTATTGCCCGGAGCTACGTCCTGAACGGAGTATGCTTTCTGGGGCTTTCCCTCCCCAGCAACGTGGAATCACGCCCCCCCCCCCCCCCCCCGGGGTTATCCCAAATCAGGAGAAACTGTCTACTGCGTGAACTCTCCTAGATGAGATTCTGGTGTTTCTGAAAAGGGAGCAATAAGACCCTTGCCCTAGGTGGCAATGGGATTTATTTTACGTATTTCCCGGCACCTGAGATGGATGGGCTTCCGCCCCATTTTAGGCCGGAGAGGGCTCAACTGCTTCCTAAAGCGCCTGCCCTTCCACATGCTCCGCCGTTCCAGTCTCCCCCTACTGGTGGGAGACAGCGATTGGTTCACTTCTGTGGCCCTGCCGGATGTATACTTCCATATCCCCATACACCGGGATCACCGGAAGTACCTCCGCTTTTCCTTCCAAGGCAAAGCGTACGATCACTCGGTCCTCTCCTTTGGCCTAGCCCTGGCCCCACACACTTTTTATGAAGTGCAAGGAGACACGCTGATCCCACTCTGTCACTAAGGGATTTGCATTGCGAACTACCTGGACAACTGGCTAATCTGCGATCCTTCAGAGGAGCAAGCCAGAAGGGATACAAGGTCAGTACTGGCCCACGTAGCTAGCTTGGGCCTGAGCCTGAACAGGGGAAAAGAGCCACCACACCCCCTCCAGAGAGAGGGTTTTCCTGGGCCCGGTTTTGGTCTCAATGTCCATGCAGGCCCCTCTGACCCAGAGAGGCAGCATGTTTTTGATGGAGAGTCTGTCCCACTTTGCTGCAGCGCGGCAGGTGACAGTAAACATTAACCGGAGGTTGCTTGGCCTGATTGCTTCAGCGGCCCAGGTGGTGCCACTTAGGCTGCTGCATACGTGTCCATTACAGCGTTGGGCGGCAGCACAGGGAGTAAGCCCGCACGAGGACAGGCGGCGACTCCTCCCTATTTACCCAGTGTGTTACCTAGGGTGACGACCACCACGGACGCCTCCGAGACTGGCTGGGAGCGGTCGGAGAGGGTCATTCCCTACAAGGGTTGTGGAGCCACTCATGGGTCGGGAAGCACATCAACCTGCCATAAACGGAGGCAGTGCATCAGGCATTGACCCATTCCTACCAGTGGTCCGACACAGACAGGTTCTCATCCGGACAGACAATTCCACTGTGGTCTCCTACCTCAACCAACAGGGTGGGCTTTGGTCTCCAACTCGACATGCAAAGCATGTCAACTCCTGCTGTGGGCACAGGCCTAGGGTATGTCCCCGAAGGCAGTACATGTACTGGGCACAATCAATGTGGAAGCCGATAGGCTGTCCAAGGGTGGCCTGAGAGCGGGGAAATGGTGCCTGCACCCAGACAGTGCAGTTAATTTAGGGAGTTGCTAGTGGGCACCCCGTCGTGCCTCCCGACCTGAGCGGATTTGCCGCAGGCCTGCTATGGCAACCAAATCCACAGTTGTATGACCTGCTTGGCCCCTAGATGGGAGTGGCCACAGGGCCTGGGGCCAGCAGTACTGGAAACATTTCAGGCATCAAAGCCCCATCTACGAGGGAGCTCTACGCTGGGAAGTGGGCAGATGTTAGCTGCTGGTACCACAATAATGGGCTTATCCAATTATGACAGTTCAGTCGTTTTGGCATTCCTCCAGTCCCTCTTCAAAGAGGGGCTAGTGGAGTCCACGCTAAGGTGTTATCTGGCAGCCATATTTGACAGCCATGAGCGTATTGAGGGCCTGATGGTGGGATCTCACCCCCTCGCCAGCCAGTTTCCCTGAGGAGCCAGGTGGCTTTGCCCACTTAGGTCTAACTTAGTCCCTTCGTGGGACTTACAACTGGCTTTGAATCCACTCACTGAGCCGCCCTTCGAGCTGGACAGACTCAGTCTAACCTTGAAGACTGCCTTCCTGCTCGCTATCGCCTCCGCGAGGCGTGTGAGTGAGCTGCATGCACTGTCAGTAAAACCCTCCTGTATGCGGTTGGGTGACAGTAGCTCATCGGTCTTTCTGCTTCTTAACCTTGTTTTTCGGCCTAAGGCCCTCTCGCGGTCGTACATCTCTGTCTATGGTGTTGGAGCCGTTTCACCATCCTCCCCACGAGACCCCTGAAGAAGCCAGGCTGCACTCACTGTGCCCCGCCCGGGCTCTACGGTCTTATATCTCCTGCACAAGTGCAGTGAGGAAGAACAAAAATCCTTTTATTGTTTTGGAGGGGCTATGAGGGGCTTTGCCCTATTGTACAGCGCGCGGCCCTCTGGATCATAGAGACGGTTCCATGGCGTACAGCAGTTCTGACGCATCCCCTCCCACAGGCGTGGAAGCTCACTCCACTCGGGGCGTAGCTACCTCCTGGGCCTTACTACGTGGCGCCACAATTGCTGACATTTGCGCAGCAGCGGGCTGGGCCTCATCACTCACTCAACAGGTTTTATCACCTGGACGTAGCGTCATCGGCATCAGTTGCCTCCTCTGTCCTCAGGGCAGCGGAGCAACCTTGTATGTAATTTTGTGATGATTTATGGTTTCTATCACCGGTGGTTATTTTCCACGTTTCCCACTTGAGCTTGCTCTTCTGGTAAGAACAGCAGCCAATAGTGCATTTTGTTTTTTACAGGATTCGCAATAATGCAATGACCTGCGGTCCTGGTACCCCACTACATACCGCGCCCAACGTTATTTGGTATTCTGTGACCAATACCGTGGTCAGTTGGGGAACCTTGCACCCTCAGGATGGCAAGTGCCCTCAAGTCGGCAAAAGAGGCCGGGCGGCGTACAAGCGCCATATTTATGGCGTGACGTGGTTCCGCCCGTAGTGGTGGTTAATTTGCTATTCACTTTCCCAGCAGCTCTTCCTCTCGGCGAGGATGCCCCATAGTGTGGCGTGTTGACCGATATGAAATAGAACATCGTTCGTCTGTCATATCCAAGTGTCAAAAGTTGGACACCTTCTAAAATAAGAAAGAAATTCACCCAATATTTCACCCAACTCGGGTCAGATATAGAGGAGGACCTCTTCTCTCATAGCCAAGTGTCAAAAGTTTGAGACGTTCTAAAATTGGCAAGAAAATCCTATTCAAAATATCACCTTTTTCAGTCGATTTACATTGGATTACATAGAAAGTTTGAAGTGGGATTATTTCAAAATGCTACAGTAATATTTCACTCAACTCGGGTCAGATATAGTGGAGGACCTCTTCTCTCATACTGAAGTGTCAAAAGTTTGAGACGTTCTAAAATTGGCAAGAAAATCCTATTCAAAATGTCACCTTTTTCAGTAATTTACATTGGTGGACATAGGAGGTTTGGAGTGCGATTATTTCAAAACGGTGCAGTATCCAAAAAAAAATTAAAATAAAATATATATATATATATATATATACGTATATACAACTAGGCTGTCAGAATGTTGAGCCAATTAGATTTATCGGAGAAAAAAGCGGAAGGATGACCGTGAAAGCATACAATCGCTTTTCGCGACCGATTTAAGGTGGACCGGCAATTCCGAATCGGGAGCCAACTTCAGCGTCGTCCGAAACATGCCTTTCTGAAGTTTGTCCGTGGCTCAATGAGTAGGTAGCCTGCTCCTTGATCGTTGCTATATATTTTCAAAACACCCCCACATCATGAGACACGGGCTGTGTCCGAATCAGTGCCCGGTTGCACAAAACACCTTTTAAGTTAAGTTATCCCTTATAATTACCCTTAAAGTATCCCTTAAAGCTAAGTGAGTTGCATAAAAAAAAATCCTTAAGTGTTATCTAAGGGTTTTCTTAAGTGGGGCCTTAATATGTCCTTTAAGAGTTTAATTAGGTGTGGTTGAAAAACCTCACCTACTGTTATCGCTCAGACTGACCGTTATCATTCTTCCGCCGATTTTTCAAACCCCTCTCCTCCTACACTGTTCATACCAACGACACCATTCATACCTCATATTATACCTTTATACCCCCTCCAGGTTGCTATTACTTTTTACCTTTTTACCATATACACTTTTTGAGATATTTGACATTTTATCGCCAAAAAATGAATGGGGGTCAATGGGCACGTGCAGTAGGCTAGCTCACGGTGAGAATGCTGTGTGAGCACTGAACTGATTTTTGAATCACTTAGAGATACTGCAGAGGCTTTTCTAAGGCCTTTTTTACCGATTCAATTTGAACTGGAACTCGTGAGTAGGTGTGGTCATATGACGATGGTGCCACGTAGTCATATTATGAATATTCATACAGTCAAGGAGTGAAAGGGTGTGTCTTGGTGAACTGACTCAGGCCCCCACTGAACTCAGCCCCCTTCCTGCTCTCTCCTCACAACTAAACAAACAACAAAATGACGAGCGACAAGAGTGACCGCAGTACTGCAGGGAATTTTGAGGTGGAGGAGTTTGAAAGGATTCCTTCGTGGTGGAAGACTCTTCCTCGCGAAGATGTTGCTTGGGAAATACAGCCGTATTCATTCGAGTCACTGGCAGCAGCAGCCGCTGTATTAGTTGAGCGACGTCTTCGCGATCGAGGAGAGGACCGGGGATGTAACCGAATGGTAGAGCTAACGTTACCTAGCTAAGTTAGCTTGTTTGTCTGCCGAAAGTAACGTTACTATTAAACACATTCAAATACACAGCAAAACCCAGTCAAACAGTAACGTTAGTATATTGAACATGGTTGGTTGTAGCGCCCAGCTCCACTTGGTCCGGAGAGAATTGTTATCATTTATTAGCTAACATTCATAAATGATAGCGATAACTAGCTATCTAGCTAAGTTACAAGTTCTCTGGGCCAAACGGGGCTAAACTCACACACAATAGACTGCTTTGCATTACCTAATTTATCGATACATTCCATCTCTCGGCAGATTATGAAAGCTAACAGAGCCGGTGGCGTTACACCGAGGAACAATACATCTGACTCCTTGGCAAAAGTAAGACGTTGTAGATGAATAACTCTCTATGGCTACGTTCACACTGCAGGTAAAAAGTGGCCCAGATCCGATTTTTTCCTAAAATGTGACACGGATCAGATTTTTTTATGGAAGTGTGAACAGCGAAAATCACATTGAATCTGACATTTACAATTCTCATTTGGGCCACTTTTGAATGTGGTATTAGATGCCGATACATAACCGATTGTGTCAAAGCGACCGCAGTCTGTCAGATCGGAATTAATGTGACATTTTACGTCATTTTTGATGCACCTAGCAGGGCATTAGAACGTTAGCGCACAGGCTAGTTAACTCACTATTGTACAGGGTAGGTTATCAACAGATTCACATTATATTATCATGTGTTGTCATTTTAGATAAGTGGGAAACGTGCAAAGCAGTGGATTTTTTTTGGGCAAATGATACACCATAATAAGTCGGAAGTAGGCAACGTTTTTATATCATTCGCGGACAGCTGCGTTACCCGTTTTGTGATTTAAAAAAGGCGAGTGAGCGAGGTTAATTTCATGCCTTGCTTGAGTTTCACTTAAACCGCCCATGTCACGGTCCCCCCATTCCTGGCTCCGTTCTCGCATTCACGAGTCACTCTGCACAGTAGCAGCCATGGCAGCACAAAAAGCTAGTAAAAACCTTGGATTTTTTCCCGTCTCCTCACCCTTATCATTAGCTCCACTGCACATCAACTTTAAAATTAACGCAGAAACTGTGACTTTGATGACTTCCTTTTTGTTGTTTATTTCTGCAGGCTGTGTAACAGGCGCTATGTCTTTTGTTTTTGTTAATTTGCACGGGTCATTTCAGGAGAGCAATCGGTTCACACTGGAATCAGATATGGGCCACATTAAAAAATTAATGTGAACAGCCAAACAAAAAAAATCGGATCTGAGCAATAAATCGGAATTGAGCACTAAGGCCTGCAGTGTGAACGTAGCCTTAGTAGCTCGATAGAAGTCGTAATATTAACGTTAGCAGTAATACAAAGCAATTCGCATTTGAACTTGAAGTCTAGTTAACAGTACAAGTGTCTCAGTCTCAAAGCAGAAAAAAAAACCCGTTGGTCTCTGCTTTTATACCACGTGCCCAGCCGAGACCACCCCTAGGACCACCTAAACTCTGCCCATTTTTATGTTAAGGATCTCGTGACGTCACGAATCCCCGGAAACCAGCGTTTTGGTAAGCCTTCCCAAAAACTCAGATAAAACTATTTTGACTAAACATGAGATTTTCGGACATAGACAGTTGTGTATGATTATAATCTAACCCAAAACGGTTTTCAACGGGAAAAGTCGGTTTTTGACTGCAGTATCACTTTAATGTTCTGTCAACAACCTTGGAAAAATGCCGACGACAAATTCCATAGCTAAAGACTAGGGGTGTCACGATTCTCCAAATCCGCGATTCGATTTGACTTTCGATTTTAAGGTCACGATTCGATTTTCGATTTTTTTCCAGCACTATTTTTTTTCCCAGCACTATAGTCTAACTAATGGCTATGCCATTGTTAGACTATCGAGTCTTGATTTGTAAAGAAAAATACTTGTTTCTCAATAAGTAACTTTTATTTGAATAATAACAATTATAAATAATAACAAAAATATGATAATATTTAAACACGCCTAAACAGTTGAGCTTTATCAAAACTAGACTCTAGAATAATAAACAGTTGAACATTTACCACGCTATTAACAATTTACACATTGGTTTTATGCCCTGACAACGGTCATTTACATTTTCAAATTCTTCTTTAAAAAGATGAGCGTGTTCACATTCTTTGAACAGTTAAGAGCTTTAACAAACTAATATCTGAAATAATAAACAGTTGAACATGTACCACGCTATTAACTATTTACACATTTTTTTTCATGCCCTGACAACTGTCATTTACATTTTCAAATTCTAAATGAGAATGGAAGAGTTGCCTGTGTCAATGTTTTTTTCCCAGTCAAATCTATTTCTTTGTGATGCCTGCGAATGTGTCCTGCCATATTTGACGTGTTGCCTGAGGTGGCGTATGGTACTCGCGTGTAGCATAGCCGACAAACTCGTTTTTTTTGTCAATGACGCGTTCGTTGTTTATATAACTCACGGGGAAGGCAAACTGTTGCCACACCGGTGACTTGAGGGAAGCAGGAGGATTTTCCAGTTCTGTTTCTCCATCTCCGACTCCGGCAGTGGCCATGGTGTGTCGAAAAGTAATGCAGGCTACCGGTAAGCTAACGTTAACTAGCAGCTGTGTCTTCTTTGAAATATCGTTGTTTTTTGTTCTTCGGACGCACGCCTGCGTGGACGAACAAAATGCAGTGGAAGGCGTCAAGTTTCGTTTTGTCGGAAATGCTTACATTAGAGATGGCCAAGTAGGCTACTTTTTTTTACATTTTACCCATCACATGAAAGGCTAAGAAGAGCGGGCGGGGGTGGAGAGAAAAAAAAAAACTGGGAGAATCGCGAACCAGCTTGTGATTTCGAAGTTCGAAATCGAACGCTCATTTCGATCGATTTTCGATTTCGAATCGGTATCGTGACACCCCTACTAAAGACGTAGCCTACTTCCGTCTGCAACTGAAATGATCATACTCACTTTAGCTTTCAAAAATAATAATCATTGCCATTGGACTATAACTACAACAAATGCTGCATCATTCGCCACGAACACGCAGGTTATTGGCCTTATCTACGGTGCTAGCCTAGTCGTCAATGTCCCAATTATAGTAGCCTATTCATATTTCTCTGAAATTGTAAACAAATTCCAATGCAGGATTGCTGCAGAGTCGCCGCTTGTGCATACATCAACCTCTCAAGTTTCACTGCATGATTAAATAGCCCAAACCCGTTTACAACCATCTTGCCACAGTCAGACAATAACATGCATAAAATGTACCGTTTCTACACACTACAAAAACGTTTGTTCTGATATAGGCTAGCCTATAGGCTATTATTAAAAAGTTGAAACTGTTACAAATAAACATTCGGTTTATTTTCCTTTGTTAACATTTTTTTCTACGAATCTCTGATAAACAGATTAAGGAACCAGATATCCTACTTCGTAACGTTTCTACAACTGGTTTCTGTTGAATGTTGAAGTGATTCACTTATTCCAAAGCACGCACTTATTTTAAAAAGTAAAAACATGATGATTTCAATTTAAAATACGTTGGTTTCGGTTAACAATAGCCTATGATTTAGGCTAGATTTGAGTCGCCATTTGGCTGGAAAGTCTTACAAGATCTGTCAACCCTGTGCCCCCCACTCTTGCGCTGCCATGTCACGTGTTGTTTTTGTTATATTTGAAGGAAAACGTCAGCGAAGCTGCGCCTTATTTTTTTTAAACTAAGCTTCACGTCATATTCATGTGACCAAAATGTTTGTGTACTTCTTGAAAAGTGTGCTCCCGAATGTACAGGTACTCAGCGAAACCCCGAAAGTAAGTGTGTCATCCGGGTGTTTGAAGTATTCTGCAATTTGAAAAATGTTCACGTACTCTACGCCTTTCTCGCCCTGTCTACTCACCAAGGCTACTCAACAGTGTGGAAGAGTGCTGCTTCGGACACGGCCACGGGCTGTGTCAGAATACGACCCCTGTTCCCTGTCAACTCAAACCCCTGTCTACTATGTGCCCTGTCCCCTTACTTTGCAAGCAGTGTGCGATATAAATCCTGCAAAACTCTTTCCAAACTAGTGAGGAAGTAGTTTGTAATATATATATATATTTTTTTATTGAGAATATCAATTGGTTAACATATGACACATCTTCTTTCTTTCCAAGAAACTACTGTGGCTTAGTGGTTAAAACTGCAGTCTCTCACACAGTGGATAGTGGGTTCGAGCCCAGCAGGGCACGTGTATTTTCCACAAAAACAATGTGTAACTGTTAAGTACTTTTAATTTGTTAGACTGTTATTATTTGAAGAGCTCAGGCACAAAAGCCGCTAAACGCCACTTCCATGAAAAATGAGATAACGATATCACATGAAAGCTCTCAGTGCCTAGTATACGATAATCAAATATTTTTGCTTCAAAAACCACTAAATCCCACATGTAAGCTATCCCAAAACACGGTTCGTTGGCAGAAACCTCTAAACGCCAGTTGCATTCTTCCGCTAAAGCCGCTAAGTTCACACCGCCAATCAGAAGACGCGCATCAGATAACGTCAAGTTAGGGAGGGCAAACCGGAGCTTTAGAACGTAGACAGCAGTGAATTCACATGAGCTTGACAATACATTTCTGACAGAAAACGTAGTTTATTGACTTTTTACTTCACTGCTGTGGTGATAAAACTTAAAAGAAGTAAATGCTAGTTTATTGTTAGCCTTTATTGTTCGCCATATGAGGCTAGAATGGTGAAGCTAACAGAAACCAATAGCACTAATCCATAAAAATCTTTCGAAATTAGCAACGCGTAATATTGTAGGCTACGTTTCATGCTGCGCTAAGGTATGCTAAGGCTATTTATTACGAAGAACTCTCCAATCGATTAATAATCCAGTGTGAAAGCCCTATATTTCATTTGATTAGCTTTTCATATTTGTCAATGTCGTTTTAAAAGCGACATTTTGAACACCCTGTTACGTTTATATTGTTAATTGAAACGAGCTGAATACGTTTAAGAAGGTTAATTAAAAAGGCTATTTTCCATATGTCTTGTCTGTTGAATTAACCTCAGTCAACTCTAATGTTGGCATGAAGCCCCCTCATGAGGATTTTAACAAAAGTGGAAAGCATTGTGAGAATGCAAGAACAAATACAGGTAGACTTTTATTTTATCGGTGGCTATAGGCCTACTGGCTAGGAAGGTGATACATTTTTCAATCGTTTTTTAAAACAATCTACAACATATTTCAACATTTTATAATGAATACGTAAGGTTAAATGGTCCTAATAATCATTCTTCTGAAAGGGGAATAATTTAACACTGATTTAAGTGATTTTATGACAAAGTAACACAAATATAACAGGTAAAATAACGCATTTTACCTTAATTGTAAAGTAATATAGTAATATAACCCTTAGCCTCTGTGTTGATAATGCGTTTTTTTTTTTCCTCTTGAAGTCAAAAATATGGTACAAACTAGTAAAGTGTCATTAACCCTTACATGCCAAACTCGGCCTCCGTGGTCATGCACGACTCAAAATTGGCCTAAGAGTGTGCCGAATTCTCTTTCCTACAAAATGAATCTGTAGTCGCATGTATTTTGCATGCGCTGTGGCGCAAATAAGCCAGTTTAAGCAAATTTTGCCATTTGCATCAGCCATACAAAGTCAAATTTTCAACATAATCCAGGCACATAAGGGTTAATGAGTCTGGAGAGTTAACCCTATTTACTTTGGCCCTTTTGAGGCAATGTTCTCCTGGTTTCTACTAGTTTTATTTAAATGTCAGTATCTAAAAAAATATTCCCTGCAAAATCCATGGTTTTAAGTTTGAACTGAAGAAGAAGCTGTATCATTCAGAAATTTGCTACAGAATACATTTATTTCAGAATAGTCACATACAGTATATATATAATAACCATAACATACGTCGCCTAATGTATTTAAGTACGTTTAAAAAAGAACGTACGAAAGCGCGTGCGTATTCACACAAGTACAGCAACGAATTTCAGCGCTCAGTGCGAGGGGAGGTCACTGCGGAAATGTCGACTGTATGGGACTTTGGCGAAATATAAAAAGATAAACTCTTCAGGGTTCATGAGAAAACAGCTGTAGCTGAATATACTGGTAAGTACTTGGTTTCTTAAACATATTTATACGAGAGATTTTGGAGCAAAAAATGAGGTGTCTTCTAAACCGAAAGTGGATCAGGTACTGTATATAGTACAGTAAGCAAGGGAAAACGGCGAATACTCATTTGTACAACGTTTTAAAAAAATATTATTGTTTCTATACGTCAACATGATTTTCTTAGCGTGTATAAACGGTGCATTTGATGCATTTTACAGTCTGTGGCTGTAGCCAGAGGAGGGTGCGTGAGTGCTGTGGGCTACTAATAGCACCCTCCTAATTTATTGCACGGCAGTGTAACTGGAGAAGCTGCGGTTTTCGCAAGAAGCTACCCTTTAAAAAAAATACTGTGTCAAAATTTTCGGGGTTTTCTTAAAGCTGTAGTTTATAATTTCAGATGAACATGATACTGTAATTGAGACGGATACGTCTCAAGCCACTAGGGGTGAAGCTTATAGAGTTAATGAGATTTGGACACTTTTGGGGGCGAGGGGTCATGGACTGTCGAACTTTGGTACATTCATGGATATTTCCTTGTTTCATCCATTTTATATTCTGCTTTCACCGTTTATGATGTTTCCAGTTGCGTGTTCGTGATTTTGCAACAGTTTCCTATGGCTTGTCCAAACAGGTGGACTTAGGGGTTTTGCAGCAAAAGGCAGTCAAATTTGTTAAAAAAAGAATGAATTGAATAAAGTTACATTTTTGAAAAATATGACATTTTATTCAGTGATGAATAACCTTTTCATTGCAATTAAAGTGAAATTAGTGAACCTGAACATAGAAGCCTAATAAAAATCACTAATTTAAAACAAAAGATGTCAGGGGGACTTAGAGGCTTTTGTGTCTGAACTCTTCATTTTCACATTGACACAATAACGTATTTTTATTGCAAAGGCAAAAGAGGTTTACAATATTAACTGTTCATTGTTTCACTTGTATTATATCGCACCCTCCCCAAACCGGACGCTCGCTTTTGTCTGGTTTGGGGAGGGTGTTACGCTCTGCTCTTGCGGTCATGACTGACTGACTGTGGAAACCCCTTGCCTCGGCCAACATTTCTTTATTCATTAATTTCTTCACTTCAGCTCTGTTCACTTTATCCTTTTCACACATAACACAAGGTCACCATAAAATTAACTACTAGGAAAATTAAGAATTTACGATAATAGCCTACATTAAGAATTGAGGATAGCCTCTTTTAAGCTGCAAGCCTTTAAGCGATCGGATTTATAAACCGCGAATTCCCCAAACATATCTGATTCATGGTTAGTCACTTATAAATAAATAGATAGCCTCCGAATGTGGCTCTAGTCTACGCTACTCTGCTGACAATGTAGCTTACTGCAAACACTTCTTCTTATTATTATTATTATAATAATAATTAAAAGAAGAAGAAGAAGAAGAAGAATCTCTGGTATGTACTTTCTTAGTAGTATCTACTGTTTTCTTTCTGGCTAAGATTCCTGGGAAATATGCGTTGTCCAATTAAGCTTGTTCGCCAACGTTACTTCCTGCTTCTCGTCAGGAAGCAGAAACAAGCTAGGCTACTAAGAAGCGTATCAACATGCATTATAGCCTACATTCATTGCACTACAGAAAACGAAACTAAACTTATTATTGATTATTGCATTCTAGTAGGGGTTTCACGACTACTGATTTTTACTAGTTGCAAATTTTTTCATAATATTAGTCGACTAGTCGACTAGTCGTTATGTAAGAGAGACACAGAGAGGAGCTCGTTAACAGTGAAAATTGTCCCAATCTGAGACCAGGTTTATTACAGTATTCATACAACCATTTAACTGTGGCATATTACACCATGTATGATCAGTTTATAAAACACAAGTCTCACAAAGACTCATAAAAATAAAATAAAAAGTAATTGGGTTACTCTGAACAAAATAACCAACCGCGTGGTACACGGGATTCCGCTGGCAGCCAGGTTGCCATGACGACGAACATAAACACAAACTGTAACCAACTGTATTTAGCGCGATATAAAGCGTTACATATTAACACTGCAACAATGAACTACAACATTTTACATTAAACAGTTCCTAACATCTGCATCCTTTTTGTAGCTGCTGTGATAAGAACGGGAAACTTGACTCACCAAAATGACAGCTTAGCTCTGCGCTGGTAAAACAACAATAAATCCAGTGTGTTGGTCAATAACACTTTACTCGCTGTCATTGTCCGGCTCGCTTATAAAGTCCTCCCTGCCGTCTTTCTGGTTCGCGTTGAGAAAGACCAGTACATCCACGTGTGAGGGATGCAGACTTGACCGTTGTCGGGTGACTGTGTTGCCCGCCAGGGAAAAAATCCGCTCGCTTGGCGTGCTAGTGGCTGGAATAGCCAGATAGCTTTTAGAGAGCTTGGCTAGACGGGGGAAACAATGTTCATTATGTGCCCACCACTTCAGCGGGTTTTCCATCGTGGGGATGTGGGGTGTCAGAGAGTAGTCCCGCAGCTCATCTGCACCGTTGTCGGACCTCTTTCGCTTACTGCTGCAGCTTTCATAATGAGGCCCAAACAGCTGTTCAAAGTCACTCTCTAATCTCGCTTTTTTGCCACTTTGCATCTCTGTTTCCAGTCCAGCGTTGTCCTCCTCAGCACCGGTCTCAGCATCATGTTCACCTGCGGAGAAAATTAGATACAGTATTTTATTTAACTATTCAACTACTTAGCTACAATTATTCTAGCAACACAATCCAATCAGCAAATATGCAACGGAATAATTATTGTTATAGTTACTAACTATAACAATAATCATTTCGTTGCATATAACTATTAGTTAGTTATATTTAGTTAAGTTCAGTTTACCTGTAGCTCCAGGCTGTTCCTCCCCTCCGTTTTGTCGCACCAGCTGAGTCAGGTGCATCCGCGCATCCTCCCTGGTATTTTCTGGGAGGAATTTTAGATGCTTAAACCGGGGGTCAAGCATGCATGCCGTGATTGGGATGGAGTCTGCCAACCCACCAGACTCCAGTTTGAAGCGTGTGATGAGTTGTTTTCTCACAGTGTCCTTGAAGGAGCGAGTAGCCGCCAGATCTGACTCTCGGACTCTCAGCGTGTTGTCAGCCACGTTCAGTAGGACGGGGTAGATAAAGGACATCCCGACGTGTGACTCTGCGCACATTATAGTTGTTGCCTTTGCTAGAGGCCTCAGTACCGGGATGAGCTGCTCTATCAGTTCCCACTGGGACTCTCTCATGGAGAGGGATCTTCGGATGTTCAATTTTGTTGCGGT
Source organism: Synaphobranchus kaupii (assembly GCA_029718625.1). Lineage (NCBI taxonomy): Eukaryota > Metazoa > Chordata > Actinopteri > Anguilliformes > Synaphobranchidae > Synaphobranchus > Synaphobranchus kaupii. The sequence continues at coordinate 63,061,297 of CM056379.1, forward strand.
CTCATCCGTGAGAACTGCCTGCACTGGGATGCGCTGCTCATTCAGTCGTTCAAGCATGGTGAACGTTGAATTCCAGCGAGTGGCGCAGTCATTCTGGAGTTTGTTGACTTTTATGCCCAGCTGCTCCTGACGTTTCTTCAAAGCACAGTGTGCTACTGAAGAGTGGCGGAAATGACTGACAACGCGTCTCGCAGTCTCCGTGGTCCTCGCGATCTCCGGTAAGTTCAACCCCACTTTTATGGCTAGTTGAAGTGTGTGTCCGGTGCATCCAAGGTATGGGGAAACTGCTCACAGATCTCCATTGCTAGATTCATGCTGCTTGCGTTGTCATGGATGGTGCAAAAAACATTCAGGCCCCACTCCTCGATCGTTTCTTTCAGCCTCTGGGCAATATTCACCGCGGTGTGTCTCTCGGGCATGATAGTGGTGCGCAGCACTCTTGATTTCAACTCCCAGGAGTCTGTAATGTAGTGTGCGGTCACCGTAATATACGGATCCATAGTGCAAGATGTCCACAGATCGGTAGTGAGTGAGACACTTTTATCCTTCATCTCCTTGGCAATGTTAGCTCTCACAGTACTGTATTGGTGAGTGAGGGTCTTCCACAGCGTAGCATGCGATGGGATTGTATATCCCGGCTCGAAAAAGTTGATGATGTCCCTGAAGCCTCCTCCAGAAAGAGCAGAGAGTGGTCGAATATCTTTGACAACGAAGTTCACAAGCAAGTCTGTTATCTGCTGTCTTCTCTTGTCCGTGACTGGGCGTTTGGAAAAATCATTAATGCTCGTCTGCCTCTGTGTAGTTCGTTGCTCGTTAGTGCTAGCGTTGCTGCTAGTGCTAGCTGTTGACAGTGGGTGTTTCATCTTCAGATGATTAAGCATAGCAGACGTGTTCTTGTTGTACTTCAGTATAGTCATACACAATTGACACTCCACCGTGGAATTGGTGTTATCTTCAGTGAAGTACTTCCAGACAAATGATGAATGTCTAGCGTGTTTAGCCGGAGCCTTCTGCCGCACAACGTCCTCTGCCTCAGTAGCCGCCATTTTGCAGTGATTTTGAGCGCCCGCCTCTTTTGTCTTTCACGACTAGTTGACTGTTGACAACAGCGCCGACTAGTAGTTATAGTAGTCGACTAGTCGACTAGTTGGTGAAACCCCTACATTCTAGTGGCCAGGTATTTAGTATCTTTAGCATCTGATTTTACATTTAAAGTCCGAAAAATAATTATACAAATATACAAATGAATGCATTCAATACAATAGCTATTCACATCATAGTTATCAACCATTTGTTCACTTTAACATATTATTTATTGGTTTAAATGAATATTTTACCTGATTGCACCACCTGACGATTATCAGTTGTGCCACCTGAAAACATTAGTAATGACAGGAAATATGCTGAATAATTGCATTTTTATTTCAAATACAAAAAAGTGTTTTAGTCTACAGTCTCTATTGAAGTAAAATTAGTAAATTAATCAAAAAACAGGATACATCACATGACATCACATTCAGTACATAGCAACTGGAATAGGCTGCCGTACAATAGATTGATTAGATACACTGTAATGAAAGATTTCATACAATTAATGGTATATTTCACTTAAAATGTAAACTCTTTTAAAGTCAATAGGAATTATTGGATGGGTAAAGCTTGTGCGTTTTCTACTCGTTCATGGTTTTTAATAGAACTATTCATCCAATTCCATTCAGCTTTCAGTTCATATAGCCTATTTCAGTTCAACATGCTGGAGGAAATGACGACATGACTTGAGGCCTATGCACTCTAGCAGAATGATATGCTTTCATTGTACCACATATTAAAACCCTAGCAATCGCCTGGTAAGACCCTAGCAACCACCTAGTAATACCATGGCAACCACCTACTACACCCTAGCAACCGGCTAGTAACCACCTCGTATCACCCTAGCAACCAGCTACTACACCCTAAACTCTTTTAAAAGTCAATAGGAATTATTGGATGGGTAAAGCTTGTGCATTTTCTACTCGTTCATGGTTTTTAATAGAACTTGTATTCTTTCAGTTCCATTCAGCTTTCAGTTCATATAGCCTATTTCAGTTCAACATGCTCAGACTAATACATGCCATTGCTAAAAATGTCTATTGTTTGTTCTGTAATGCCTAATTTCTATTACCAAAATATAGTGTTCTCTGTCCTTTGCTTTTTCAAGCCAACTTGAAGTTTGTGTTCAAACTTATATTGTCTATTGTCTTTCTGTAGGGAGGGCCTGTTCTAAACCGTATCATGTAGTACCACACAAGACAATGCATAAATATACATCACATTATACAGTGAAAAGTTCAATAACATGCAAACTCAGAGTTCAAAACTCTAAATTATTATTAACTCTAGAATTATAAATCATGAAAAAGGTTTGAAAGTGTATAACATCTTTAACTTAAAACTAATAAACATTTTAGAAGTGTAATAGATAATCTTAGAGCTTTAAATAACATTATTTATTTCATATAGTGACATTCCTTGCAGTTGCGCCATCTGACTTTTGCAACTAGTTTCAAATTAAACAGGCTTCTACTTGGATGCATGTATTAGCTTTTGCCATTGCTATCAAATTCATACATATAATTTTTCAATAGAATAAAGAGTTTTATGATGAAATAACATTTCTCTAGTTTTACATTGGTTGTACCACCTGACATGGAAAGTGTATCAGCCTACCTACGATTTGAAATAGCTATTTTTTATAAATATCTGAGAGAGATCTACAAACCTTTTCACTCAGCCATAAAGGTCACTTGGGGTCCTCTTGATGATGCAATATCCCATGTTTATGGTTGTGCCACCCTGACATTTTGAGAACATACAAATTGCTGGACAAAGATTTTTCAATTCTTAACAGCTTTAAAAACTACTGGTATTTGTAAAATTTGATTTATTTGAAAGTAGGGTTGCGTACCGAACACGGTACTTTTCAGGGTACCGACTGAATTACGTCGGTACTACAGAGTACCGATTCACGTAAAATCAATCGGTGCCAAATTTCGGTACCTGAGAGCGCTTCTGGGTGAGAGAGTAGAGAGAAATAGAGAGAGCGAGACTATGAGGGCGAGGTTACGTCACCCCTGCAGCTTCTTTAAGTGATGGGCATTTCGCATCTTTGCACAGTCCGAGTGATCTCGTTCTGAAACATCTAATTGTATCGAGCCTTTCGAACTTTTCAAGTTTTGATACATTTTTTTTAAATGGCGACAGTTTGATCCGTGATAGCCTGCTCTGTAGTCGTACATGCACGTTCAACAGTGCTGCCAGTGCCCGCCCCACTAAACTTGCGTTTACCAATAATGACGTATACGTTGCCAGTAATAAATATCAGTTTCATGTTTTAATACATTAATCCTGCATTCAATGTGTAGGCTTTAGGCGACATAAGCTCAATGTGCGATACAGACATACTGCGGCGATTTGTCGTTCTTTTTTAACGTAGTACACTTATAATGTCTCTTCGTTTGTCTATGCACAACAAAGCCTAAATATGTGCAAATTTTTTTAAACACTGTGTTTGTTCAATTATATCAATCGTATTATTTTGGAAATCCAAACACAGCAATACCTAATTAACGGGTCCTCGAGAACTAGGCATGGTTCTTCACTTGCTTGCCGGCCTCGCATCGCCATACAAAAATGGCTTGCAGATGCGTGGAATGACCTCCCATTGAAAATGGGTGAAGTTGCCTAATCGCAGCCTGGGGAAACTTTGTAACTTTATATAGCCTAGGCTATAGTAGGCCTATATGTGAAATGACAAAATTATCATACATATTTTTTTTGTTTTTATATAGTTTGCCAATTTGTGACCTGTGGTAACTAGGCTACTGCAAACACTGATCACTGATTCCAATACACAAGATCAACGTGGGGAGCCTTGCTCAATACTACGATACGGAAATGTGACTTCGCTGCGCGGTTTTGCCGTTCTTTTTGAGGATAGTCTGATACGTTCTCGTTATCGAGTAGCTACGGACCATTCGATCTCGTTCAGTGTAGTCTGACGCTCTCTTTCTCATTCAATAGTCCGATTCACTCAGTTCTCACTCATTCATTGGTTGTCCCGCTTGTCATGCTAGAGTAGTTAGTTTTATACTTTTAAGTTCTGAAATACAATACCTTTATTTATTTATTTATTTTTTACCCTGTCCATTTGTTTTTTGTTTTTTTATCTACAGTTCCCCCCCCCCCCCCCCCCCCCCCATTTTTCCCAACCCCACCTCGCTGCTATGACTCCTAGATCTTGGGGAGGATATCACATGTGCTTCCTCCGAGACACACACAACAGCGTTCTCATGCTATGCCCTGGTGGTGACAGGTTGGAGGTTGTAGGGACGGGTTTGGGAGGGGAGAGGGAGGTAGGGAGGGGTTTTATTTTGTGTGATGTGTAAAATGTTCTAAATAAATAACAATGTTGAAATTGAGTTATTTTTTACAACTGAAATTACATTTTTGTTATTACAGAGAGAGTAAAGTACTGAAAAAGGTACCGTTGGGTAATTCCAGGTACCGGTACCGGTACTGGTTCAAATGTGAATGGTACCCAACCCTATTTAAAATCATGCCATAGTATTTTATTTAGAATGTATTATCATTAAAATACCATTTCTAATAGTTTTCTTAGTCTGTTCATTTGCACGGACGGTTGCGCCGCCTGACATTTTGGGGGTTTGAGATGCCAAAACATTAAAATAATATATATTATTTGAATCTACTGAAAATGTATTCCCACTAAATAGGTTTTATAGAATAAACTGATACATGTCATGAATTGATTCAATTATTTTAAAAGGAAATAATGCACTCGGACACATGTAAACTCCTGACCCACTGGAATTGTGATATAGTGAATTAAAAGTGAAATAAACAAAGTGTCTGTAAACAATTGTTGGAATTACTTGTGTTATGCACAAAGTTGACTTGCCAACACTATAGTTTGCTAACATGAAATCTGTTAAAAATGAGTTTTAATGACTTCAACCTAAGTGTATGTAAACTTCCGACTTCAACTGTAGATAAAACAAAAAAATTGTATATTTTTGCATAAAATGTAAAACTTGGCAAAAAATACAGTGCTTATGCCCTGATAAAAAAAGTGCATCACTCTTAGGCTGCTATTGCCTTGTAAACAAGAGAAAACATTGCATGTTTCATATTGAATGAACAATATTGTATAAGAAGAAATATCGGTATTGTACGTGTAGCTTAGCTTAGGATATAGCCAAGATAATAAAATGTTTTATTTCCACAAATCGTGAGCATCACAAATGTGAGCATTTTACATTTTATTACAATGTTTCCCAGGCAAAAGGGCAAACATCAGCATCATCATAATCAGCAGGTTGGCAACTGGTTTCATTTTTATTAGGCTAATTAGAAAACTGATAAAGTGGCCATCTTCCACTGCCCCAGTGAAGTGGATTTCTTATACTTTGCTAAATTACAAAAGCACCAAAGCAGTGATATCACTATCACATCTATACCTAACCTATCCTTCCATGCAAACTAACTAAACTCCTCAAAAAAAGTTTGGAAACGTTATTTCGGTCGATTATTCCTCCCCTTTAATAATACCAATTGGTATTGTATTTTATATCGCTGGAAAGCCTGATTCGTCACCTTTACAATGAGGTACAACTTGTAAGGATCATGCATTCGTGGAATGAGCAACACAGCTAACCGTGTGGGTAGTGGCCCAAAAAAATGTGCCAAAATCCCCTGCAATATTCTTATGTTGGTATTCACTCTCGTTTTGAGCTTCAAGTGCTGGCAGGTGTATGCCAGTCACAGGTGTGTGACTGGCACCTGATTGGCACCTAATTGGCACCTAATTGACAGCACTTGTGTGCATGGGTCCTGCAACTTTGTTGAGTTTGTGTGTGCTCCAAGCATAAACATGCCACGTTTGTCCCTTCAGGATAAGGCCCGTGCAATAGGGTAAGTGGAAGCTGGTGTTCCGGTACGCAGAGTGGCAGCATTATTTGGTGTCAGCCCTGGTACCATTTCCAAACTTAGGGCCAAGTTCCGTGAGACTGATGAAGTCAAAGACAGACCACGAAGTGGCTGTCCCAGGAAGACAACACCCCAAGAACACCCTTGCTTCACTGAGGAACCGTAGGCTTTCTTCCAGACATTTACAGGCAAGATTTGCACAACGGTACCACAGACAGATCTCTGATCAGACGGTGAGGAACAGACTGCACATGGCCGGTCTTCGTGCTTATAAGGCTGCCAGGAAGCCTGCAATGACTGCCCTTCACCGTCAGGCCCATTTACGCTGGTGTCGACAGCACCGACAGTGGAACCTAAGAATGTGGGGCAACGTCATGTTCAGTGATGAATCAAGGTTCTGTCTGCGGAAGCTGGATGGCAGGATCAAAGTATGGAGACGGCGTGGAGAACGCTATGCAGATTGCTGCACAGATCGCGTGACACCTTTCAATGGGGGCAGTGTCATGGTGTGGGGCGGTATCTCTCTCACAGGCAAAACAGAACTTGTCATCATTGAAGGCAATTTCAATGCAGTGAGATATCGGAATGAGATTCTGGAGCCAGTGGCGATCCCATATCTCCAGAATCTGGGACCTAACTCCATCCTCCAGGATGACAACGCTCGTCCCCACAGAGCCAGGATCATCATAGAGTACCTCCAGAATTTGGGAGTGGAGAGGATGGAATGGCCTGCCGTGATGGAATGGCCTGCCGTGATGGAATGGCCTGCCAGATGCTGTGATATTGACTCGCTGCCTTGAGTGAGACCGGACTGCTAGATGAGGGGTCCCTTAAGGTAGAGGGTCAGGGCTATACCTTCTTCTGGAGGAACCGCATCAACATTGTGTTGCTCTTGCAATAAAAAAACAGCCTGCTACCTAATCTCACTGAAACACCCACTGCATAAGTGAGAGACTTATGCCTGTATGGGGGGCGGTTAGGGCCAAAACCTTTACATATGCGTTGCGACGCAATGCAGTGCAATGCTATCGGTTTTTGCTACTTACTCGGCCACTTGCATTGTGCAATGCGATTGGCTTTGCTACTTGCGTTGTGCAATTGAATTGGTTTTGTGACTTGCCAAGCTATTTGATGGGCTACCTGCTGAACTACTAAATAAAGTCAGTGTTAAGTTGGACTTTGTGTTTGAAAATCACCTCCTGGGTTTATGAACATGAAATGTATAAGAAGTCCTTTGTTCCATTCTCGCAAGTATACTCAGTACAGTGAATAATATAGAATTAAAGGGGAATTCCACCCAAAAATATTTGGTTTGTAGAAAAGTAGTTAAAATGAGCTCTCAGCTGTTTGCCAAAACATCTCTAGGAAATAACATAGCCTATCACTGTAATTTACTGACATTATAATAAAATAGCAATGATCGCTAGCTTGATCTACAATGTGTCCCTACCACAGAACCGTCCCTATTCAGAACAGTTAGATCAGGGGTGTCAAGATCCGGTCCTGGAGGGCCGCAGTGTCTGCTGGTTTTTGGTGCGTTTAAGCACAAGTGATTAATTTAAGTCACTAATTGGCTAAGAAGTCCACACACCTTGTTCTCAATGCTTTAACTGGGTGCTGATTGAAAGGAAACCACAAATACCTGTGACACTGCGGCCCCTCCAGGACTGGAGTTTGACACCCCTGAGTTAGATCCTTCCCTTGCTGGCTCCGCCTACTTGCTATGTAATTTACACGCCCACTTGAAAACACTGTAGTCTTTCAAAAAGAGCAGGTGGTAGAGGTATACGCCATTGTGACGTATACCTCTGCCGAATCTTTATATTCAAATAACTCAGTACAGATTTTTTTTTTGGCCAGCCACAAAGAAAGACTTAATTAGTTGCACCTTGATCTGTTCAATAAGGTTAATGTTGTTTTTGGGTGGAATTCCCCTTTATAGCCAATTTTAAAATGCATTATCTGTTTCACAATAGGGTATATGCATGTTGTGTTATGTAACCTTATTCCTGATTTTGTGCAATGTATGAGGCGGTTTTATGCACCTGTTGCCTATATAGCCTAAACTACTATCATGATTAAGTGGAAAGTCCGATGCTTTAGTGGCTGCTTATTCATTATACCACTTCATCGTATGGAATTCTAACAAATAAATGTCATATTTTGCCAGATCCACATGTCATTAGCAATGTTTAATTTAAAGGGGCTATATTTAATGAAGTTTAAACAAAACTGCTGTATTGTTCTTATTCTATTCCCTTCCAGCTATTATTTATTTGACTGTACCATATGTGGCCACTCGAGGGAAATGTAAGGCTGAATATTACTGACTAATGGTGAATGAACTTACTTCAAGCTACCTTTTTCCTTTGTAATTTGTCCAGGACAGAATGATCAGCAGTAGCCTACATTGTGTCCCTCACACATTTTTCTAACTGAGAATACGTAATCGGTAGTCTCCCTCTGGACTCAATAAATATTACGCAGAATCACTGCGCTCCACGTACTGCATAAATATTGAGTCTGTGAAATTTTGTTGCCCCAATAGATTTTCTGAGGTCATATCTAGGGTTCAAAATTGAATGACTGGCAGGTCGTAGCAGCAATGAGGAAGCGGTTCGAAAAATGGGCTGCACCTCCTGCGCCGTCACTCAATTAGTTTAGACCATAGACTGTATAAAAATATGGACAAAGCCACTGTGACGTCACCCATTGCCTTTCCACGGCCTCGGAAAAACTGAATTGAGGCACCGGATGTCTTTTTTGCTGCCCGTTTGTACAAACTGCGTCTGCTCTGTGGAGCCGAAGAGGACTCAACCTGTCCCTCTGATTGGTCCTGAACAAATGTTAATACCCTGTCCAAACGACACAATATTTAAAAAAATCTGCACATGTGGAGGCATTAGATGAAGGAAAGGCACCTATTGCAATAAAAAAATTTGTGGGAAAAATGTATTGACTGAGTATTTTGACCACATTGCTGCCATTGACTTACATGGTGAAAGACTTATACTGGAGCCAACTGCAGTGGCGCTAGTGAGCAACGGCACAATTGCCTCTCCCAGCCCAACCAGGAAGTGAGCTTCAAAACGAAAGCCCAGTCTTGGCCCCTTGGTTTAGACCCACCTTTCATGCATCACTTAACACAGATGGCACAGGTACTAACGACACCATTAAAGCATGTCGATATAACCCGTTTTTTAAGATGCTGTATGGATTTTTTACGCGTGTAAAGCTCTATCAAAATCAGTCTCATTGACCCCCAAACACCTTTTGGGCTTAAATACTACCTGAAGGAGGAGCTTTCTAATGATAACAGAATTCTAATTTTTGCCCAGACGCAGAGTGACCGGGCCTACATCTCTTATTGTAGGTAACTGACTGGCCCCATGGCTGTCTTCTCCTCATTGGTGAAAAGCGCATGCGCAAAATAAAAATTTCACGGTAAAAAGGTGAACGAGTGGTGAAAAGTGCTTGCGCAAAATAAAAATTTTGCGGTAAAAAGTTGAAAACCGAATGCACAAAAGTCAAATTTCAAGTAATTATGGTAAAAAGTTTGCTGTCTTTTATGGTGTTTATGGTGGGAGGTCGCATTTCGGAGGTGGTAAACGCGGTGTTCGAGCTGCACAATGGGGACTTGGTGCCATGGACACCCTTCGCAGGAAAGTTTTGGTTTTGCTAGCAAACATAGCTAAAACAGCTAATTAGAGCTATAACGTTTTAATGTTTAATTGTAGCTATATGTTTATCATTCAGTATCAGTATGTTGGCCGTTACAAAAGCATTTCATGATGAAAAACGAAAGTTGAAGTGCTTTAAAAGCGAAAATTATATAAAAGCAATGTTTGTAGACACCTGTGGATATGTTTAAAGATACAGGTCAATTGGCTGAAATGTATAATCTTTCTTGAAGGCGTTAGCGCCCAGTGAATAGGCCTATTGTTTCACCAGCGGGCGGGATGATACTTTTACATCTCCTATTCATTGAATGAATGACATAATTAGTTTTCATACCTTGCTGATTACCATGGACTGCTTAGTAGGTAATGTATTAACAATCAATATTTTATTGGTTTTGAGCAAATAAATTATATATTATAGCCTATGTAAAAAGGCCTTGCCATGCACACTCTTCTCTGGCTGCGTCTCAATATTCTACACTCCTCTCCTCCTTTCCTTCACTCCTCTCCTACCAGGAAGTATGCAAAATAGCCTGAACGTTTCAAGTACAAGTATTTGCACGTACAGTATACAATGTAGCCTACCTGACATTGCGGTTTGCGTCCATTAATTAGAGACATCAATTAATATGTAACGTTAGATTAAAACACAAAGATCCATTTCCGGGGCACGGTGGAGAGGAGGTGATAGTGGAGGAAAGGAGCCAGGAGGGTGCATTTTTCGAGTATTGGGACGCACCCCGAGTTTCGCTTGACATACCATGGCTTATAATGAGGCTACATTTTAGATTAGCCGATCTACAAATGCATTTTGATAAGTCATAATTACAATTATAATGTGACCAGTCAGAATGATAATTCAATAATAATTCAAGATATCTGCAATTATAATCTGACTAATAGTAAAAAAAAAAAAACCTTGGATAGGCTATCTAGAATTAAATCAAAGATATCGCCATTCAACTCGTCGCACATAGGCTACCGAATATGGCAAGCCCTTTTAATAATTCATTAGCGTGACCGGTTTTACATTAGCCTACAGATATCTGTATACTAATTTATTTATGATTCGTCAAAACGGTAATTTAACCCCTTGGCGCAGATGGCAAATTTCACCTATTTAGGAGATGCTCTGTTTAAGGCTTTATAACTCCAGGTATGAGCATCACATAAACTTGGTAAATGGCTTAAATGAAACGACAGGTGTACCATTTACAATACAAACTTAAATTATAAAAATAAACAAATCTAAGTCAAAATAAAGTGCCACAAATGCAAAGAAACTTTGGGGGGGTAAAAAAAAAAAGAAAAAAAAAAAAGTTTTTCTTTAGTTTGCTGAGCGCTACATAAGTGAAATCGGTAATATATATACATTTCCTGGATCATAAACTTGTTTTTAAAACTCAGTTTTGTAAAATCTGAAGATGATATGCAGAACTACTAAAGGTCTATGATGCAAAATATAGCAGTGTACCCTGTTGTCCATTAGTGTCTCCAAATCTATCCAAATGGTTAAATTGTGCACTGCTCTAAATAAAAGTAATTATGATATATTTAACTACAAATCAACAGTTTTGACTCATAAAACTCACTTTTGCATAATTTTCAAGTGGGAATGACTATATTTTCATCAGTATAGGGGGGTAGATATCTATGGGTCCAAAACCCCCATACATGTCATAAAATGAATAAAGTTAGTTTTGTCCATTATAAAGCATATACATTTGCTCCTTCTGATGGCTAAAGATAAAAAAAAACATTGATATTACAGTGTTACATATACCTAAATATGTTGCCTAATCATTCACTCTTGTACCGCAATAAAACATCACTTTTCCCTGTACTCTACAGTATGTATACTTTTGTCCTGGGATTGCATTTTACAGTAGTTTTTTTATTTTTTTTAATGTTCCTATTCATAATGACTCCAAGGAAATTTTTACCTTAATCTACCACATATCAGCGCACAGTAAATTGGAATGAGCATTTGTCATGCCCTAAGAGACAAGTATATACGCTATAGCCTATATTATGTACGATAACATGAACATAAAATAGTATTCCACCATCTGCAAAATGCTGCCAAATGTTCTATCTTCAATGAACATCGGTAGCCTACATCAAAAATACATTTAACGATTGTACTACAGTATGTGAAATGCACTCAAAATGTGAAAATAACAATAGGGCTATCAAACCTATTGGACGTATGTAGCCAGCGAGACCAACGGCATTTTAGACGCAAAAATCCTTTTTTTTTTTTTGCATCTAAAAAATCGGAAAAGGGAAACTCCCCTCCCTAATGCGTTTTCTATAGAGCTTGCGTAATACTAGACCGTTAAAACGAAAACTGCCGTTAGGCTGGGCTGTAGTAAATTGTTCAAAGCACCAAAAAGACATGGCATATACCGTTGCTAAGGTTATAATGTATTGGATAAAAAAGCTGACAATTAAACCAGAATGAACTGTAATGAATGAGACAGGCTTACAGGGCATGGGGGTATTACGCGTCGACGTTTCAGATAGTGTAATAGCGGTATAAAGTGTTGTATATTTCTCAAACCGATTGTACCAGACCACTGAATTTTGAAAGGAACATCTCAATGTGTAAAACCGATGGTAGGATTGTATATTTATTTCATATTTAGTAGCATATATTGCTAGTAGAATACATGCTAGAATGAGACAGTACTTTCACAGTTTATTTTGCATTTGAGTGAGCAGGGCTTTTCTGGCATACGATCAGGCTATTGTTGGGTTTATCTTGTTGCTATGACGTTATTCTAATTTTATATGATGAATAAATATATTTATGAACTAAAACATAGACGCTATTGTCCACTATGTCACGCATGGGTAGGTATAGACTACATGGGGGTTGCTTGTTAAATTGACTTGCTAGGGGAAATAGTGACACTTAGAAACTCCGTATTCAGCAGAAATCGTCACGAACCGTCTACCAATAAAGTTAAAACACAGAGTTTGTGATTTCCACTAGTAGTTTGGCTGCAGTAGCAACGAATGTCTCAGTTGAGCAAAAAGGTCCCGCCGGCGTCACCTTCTACGTAAAGGAGTTAAGATATCTACATTTTGTCTAGTAGCCTCAGATTGAAGTTAGGCTATTAGCCATATGAAGATGTCTATTAGCAGTGATAGATTGTTTAGACTCTGAATTTACGCAGTGAAGTTAGTATCCTTCAGTAATTGCAAATATATGCAAAATAAAGTAACAGGACTCTTTAAAAAAAAAAAAATTGACAGAATCTACTTCGTCCACATTCATTTAAGATGTGTTAGAAGTAGGCTATGATTTTGAGATGTGCTTGGGAATGCATTTAGTGAATGGAGAGAGTTTTCACTAGGTTCAGTTGTCCGTTGTTATTTTCTGCAAATTCAAACAACAGTACGTAGGCCTATGGTTTCTCAATTAGCATACTCACCTCATCCATAACTTGCACTCTTTGGATGCTGGTATTAAAGCCAAATTGTACACCATCAACACAGTAGCCTGTACAGGTACTATTAATGTATCTCAATAGACTTATCATTTTATGCCTAAATGTAAAAAAACACCACAACACCGGCCTGACGCGCACAACATCCCTTCACTGTGATATAATCACAATAGCCTATAGGCCTACCACGGCCTGTCATGAGTTATTGCTTAAATATTCAGTTATTGCATCATTATAGAATTTATGACAACAATAACATTGTGGCGCATCATAATCGTATTGGATCAGAAATAAATCTGGCCACCACAGTTCTCTACACTAGGCTGACTAACATAGAAGCACATGTTCATGATATTTTTCTGACTTTGTAAATTCCCATCATAACTGTTTATATTCCACCCTTCCCAGAAAAAAAAAAAGTAAATGGATGCGCGTCTGCTTCCTCCCATCCCGTGTGTCAAAAGCCGTGCTTCTCACTTGAACGCAGAGCGGGATATTCATTCATATTGGTTTTCTATAGCTAGCCTCTATGATTTTAAAGCAATACGCAGAGGCAAGAACCACCACAGACGCAAAGCTAGCTAATGTTAGATAGCCATCTAAAGCAAAGGAGTTAATAGCCTAGATGATTTTGAAGAGCATGATAAGATCATTAGTTTTAAGAATTAATTCATTTTGGTTTTGTCTATTTGTCTTAATTGTTTTATCCATTTCAAATACTGCTGCATCCTAAGGCCTCGTTCACACAATCAACTCGCGACAGAGACAAAACCGCTGTACTATACGTCACGTGCAGCGACAAGGGGGCGTTGTAAGCGCATTTGGTGCAATACCAACAACTTACCAATTGTAAACACTTGATTGCAAAGTACAATACAGTAACTCGACATGCCAATGGTCTCGGAAATTCTGTTCAAAGCCTCAAGTTTTCTAACATGCCTATAGGCATACAGACTGTTAGCGTATAAAATTGGGTGGTTTAAGACCGCGACGATGAGCTGCTTTTCAGAAATACAGAACAGAATGGGAGCTCGTCGGACACTTTTTTTTAACCGTCTAGAGCGGCGTCATTTCTGTTTGGTTGGTACTGCGACAAAGTTGACTGGTACTCCTCCACCCCTCCAGCTGTTTGTCACCATTATCGAGACTGAATGGAATCTTGTAGCTTTGTCTCTGTCGCGAGTAGATGGTGTGAATGAGGCATAATGCTTCACCTGATACATATGACTACTGTGTCATTATTTGTTATAATTTTGAATTAGCCAAAAGAAAAAAAGAATGACAAATAGGCCTAAATAAGAACAAAAACACGTGAAATTTACGTCTGGAATTACACATTGTCTATGTGTTGTCTACGTGTTGTCAACACGTTGACTACGTATTGTCAACGTGTGTAAAATCAACACGTCATCAACACGTAGACAACGCGTGATTCCAGATGTAATTTTCACGTCTTTCTGACCTGTTTGGCTTTCCATAGCTCACGTCACAGGCATTCGCGCACATGCACACTTCCTTTTTCAAGCCATAGGCTTCACTCATGCAACAGGCTTCCCTCTCGTGTGGCTTGCCTCCGGGATTTGGCTACATTCGCGCACATGCACACATTTCCTTGCTCACATGTGAGACTTATCCGACCCTGCAGCTGGCTCTTATTGCCACTGGCTGCATACAGGTGTCCTGGCTGAGCTAGGCTTGCCTAGCCTTGTTGAGTTATTGCGTTGTGAATGAAAAATTGCTGGGCTTTGTTGGTATTTTTCATTGACTTAAGGATGATAGGGAGATACAGTAACAGCTGTGAAACTATTCAGAAATCACCTTCCGCAAAATGCAACCGGTCTGAAATATCTTGGGCGCTAAATTATGACATTATGAGGCTTTGAAAATGAATGCACATTACTGTAATTATAGTGCAATATAACAGAATTTAAAAAATGTAATGACACCGGTGATAAATTCACAAATCATGCTATGCAGAACACAATTATTTTCGAAATGTTTGGTCTCAGGAAAAAAGTTATAAACGACTAACGACTGAATTTGAATAGCAAACTTGAATATCGAGCCGCAAGCTATCGTTATCACGAGTAGGTCCTCGCAAGATTTTCCTTTTTTGTTCCACCAAAATTAGTTTCTTCCTTGTCAGTGTTGCCTCAGTCATGCGTTTGATTGGGGTTTAAGGCTGAGGTCTCCTGTAAAGTGTATTATTGAACCAAATGTCTTGTTAAATGCTCTATAAAAAGAAATTTGATTTGAGTTTGATGCTTATTGTAGTTTAGATTCTTTGAGAACTGAAACTTCTGTCTATCCACAGAAAGCCTGATATCCAGGTTCCCTATCTGTATATTGACATGGGAGCTGCTGTCCTGTGTGCCAGCTTCATGTCATTTGGCGTGAAAAGGAGGTGGTTTGCACTGGCGGCTGCCGTGCAGTTGGCTATCAGCACATACGCCTCGTACATTGGAGGACAGGTGCTTTACGGGGATTGGTTGAAGGTGAGTACAGAGGTGATAGACTAATCAGATTATCACTCAGTGTCCTGGTAGTGCTCAGCTGATGCTCAATTTTGTGACCTGCAGGTGCGAATGTACTCTAGGGCGATCGCCATCATAGGTGGTTTCCTTGTCATGGCTAGTGGAGCAGGGGAAGTGTACCGTCAGAAGCCCCGTACAAGGTCCCTGCAATCAACTGGACAGGTGTTCTTGGGGATATACCTCATCTGCATGGTGAGAATTCTGAAGAACAGAGCTGCTAATATGCCCCTACTCAATTAACCTATCACATTCAGTCATGATTACTAGAATATAGTGTGTATGTCATAATGTTTCCACAGCACAGTCCAATTGTTACAAGACCTCTGTGTGTTAATTAAATTATTAGTTACATTGCTATGCAAAGGACATTTTCCTTAAACCAAGCATTGACAGAATGCGACTGCAGGCTTCTTGGTGAATTCCACCCAATTATAATTTTCATGTAGGTCTATGCATTGTACATTCTCTGTTCTCTTATGCGCTCATACAGCATTTTGTCAATTGTTAGCCAGTAGCTTTGCTTTAGAGGTAATTTGTGTTCGTATTTTCTTAACAAACTAAAGTAACGTACATTGTTGACAAATTTTCAACCTAACCACTTATTTTGAAATGGTGTCAGTGTAACATTGAGTCTTACTGCCCTTTCATAATGTCCCACCATACATACATAATTGACAAACTATTAATTATTTGCCATATTGTTTTATTCAATACATATACTCATCTGTATTCTGTATTGGCTTGTTTTATGTTACTATTGAGGTCTGAGGTATGATTAACATGATCATGGCAGCGGCAGTTTTTTAGTGTAGTTGTGCTGTCCTCTGGCAGGTTTATTCCCTCCAGCACAGCCAGGAGGATAGGATGGCCTACTTAAACCACATTCCCGGTGGGGAGTTCACCCTGCAGCTGCTGTTTGTGCTGTACGGGGTGCTAGCCCTCTCCTTCCTCTCTGGCTACTACGTGCGCCTGGCCGCCCAGATCCTGGCCACCCTGTTGCCACTGGTAGTGCTCTTCATCGACGGCAACATTGGCTACTGGCATCACAGCCGGCGCGTGGAGTTCTGGAACCAGATGAAGCTGATTGGACATAGCGTGGGGATCTTTGGGGCGGTACTCATCCTGGCCACTGATGGCTGAAGACCTGTTCCTCACTGAAGGAGAGCAGTCTGTCCTAGAGTTAGAATGGCAGGCAGGCCAGCAGGGCACATAGGGGTATCCTATAGACACCGTCCTTTTGGCCCTTAAGACTAACAGGCACTCTGGGGGGGGGGGACATGAGCTCACTTCAGACTACCCCCTGCTGAACACTCAAGCTCTCCATTATCTTTATGTGCAGCTTCTCTGTCATATGCAAAAAACAGATCCTGTTTTTATCTTGGAAATATGAATGCTATGGTTACATGACATTTTTTTTGGTAGCATTTTTGGTTTTGTATCTGGAACTGAAAATCATGGGACCTTCATCGGTATTTTGTTATCTATTGCGAAATGGATGCGTTTTTAAACCCAGTGCTATTTTATGGTACACTGAATGCAGGTATTAAGTACATTTTGAAGAATAAAGGGAAACAAACGTTTAAAAGTTGAATAATATAGCTCTACGGGTAGTTGTAGTGCTTTGATTTACTTGGAAGGTTCTGGGTTTTTGTATAGTTTGGTTTAAACTGACAGAAATGTGATATTGCGGATTAAACATTTAGGGCCTGATTTGAAGACCTTTAGCACGTGCAAAACCTTTTAGCACTCACAAAACCAATAACATGACCAATGATAGGTCATGGTATTTGTTTTGCACCAATCATTGGTTGTGTTATTTGTTTTCGGTGTGCTAAAAGGTTTTGTATATGCTAAAGGTCTTAATAAATCAGGCCCTAAATGTTTTTGTGCATGCTGTTGTCCTCAGTAATCTAAAATTATTATACCTGCTTACTTTGGAATGCAGGAGTGAAATTGTGTCTTACAGAGCCAATGTACAAACCTCAATTCCAAAAAAGTTGTGACCGTATGTAAAATTCAAATTAAGGCAGAAAGCAGTGATTTGTACATTCTATTTTGCATGTATTTAATTGAAAACAGTACAAAGAAATTATATTTAATGTTTTACCATATCAACTTTATTCATTTTTGTGAAACATACGCTAATTCCGAATTTGATGCCTGCAACACGTTCCGAAAAAGTTGCAGGCGTACTGGGAAGTTAAAAAAACACCTGTTTGGAACATTCCACAGGTAAACGGGTCAATAGGTAACAGGTGATGCTATCATGACTGTATAAAAGGAGCATCCACGACGAAGGCTCTGGCGTTTACGAGCAAGGATAAGTCGTTTCGCAAATATCGCCATCTTGGGTAATCACGTATGCGAAATGCATCGTGGGATTGTTTGGGAACATCGCTGAAGGCACTGTCCTGTGCTATGGAGGAAAGTTTTGAGAGTTGGAACATAGACAATATGAAGCAATATTTATTAGACCGCAAAGTACCTGTGACAAATACACGAAAATGTGTTTTAATTGCGCACTGTCATGCTGCAAGTATTTTAAAACTGAAGCCAAGGGCTGCATTAGCAGGCTACACGTCTGAAATAGAAAGACAGCGGCTAGAGAAGCTATGGATGGATGGAGGTGTAATTACCCTCCCTGAACCCGATATCCTCCAATCTGGTTGGGAAGATGGCCCATCCAGCTATCCCCATATATTACAAAGTGGTGTTGAAAACTGCTTTGACAAAAGTAAGGGTTGTGAATCCTAATGTGTGATTATCTGGTGAAGAATATTCAATGAAAATGATGTCACATTCACCTAGTAGCCCCATGTAATTATACTGATAAAATAAGAAACTTTAATTGTATAGCGCTTTTCTAAAAAAATAAGACTGTCCGAATCCGAGCCCTATCTTCTGTTTAGTGACAATATGCGAAAAATATCCTCCATACTATTATCAGCGAAAACCTGGAATTCATCCAGGGATATTAAGAACGCTCAATTTTCAAAATTGTTTTTTAAAGTATAGCTTACTCAACTGGCATATTCAATAGTAGGCAAGTGCACTGATTTGTTTGAATTTGTTTGTTTAAAATCACAGTTTGCATTATGTACTTTGATATGATGAACAACATTTGGATTATTTAACATGATTTAACACATGGATACAGTCAAATATATTTTTAGATGTAGGCTAAATATAGGCTATGTACGTTAGGCTAAATGATGCAAAATGATAATGGCCTGAAACATTAATTGCTTCAGTAAAAGACAGCAAATGCACATAAATATATTGAAATTACATTATTATTTCTCAGTCGTAGCCTACAACAGTGAGAAAAAAAAGTTTTGAACAAAAGGCAGCTTGTGTGTTTATGTTTGAGATTTTGCAGTTGAAAACATGTGCCACGATTTGCTGGATGCATTCAACTGTATGAACATAGGATAAAACGAGACATAGTCTAGTGCATTAGGCTACATATGGCAAAAGTTTATATTGTTTTGAAAGGACCGGGTAACGTTAACGATAAGTAGCCTATTGAAGGTTGTGGTCCTATGCAATAATGAACTGAATGATATGGGAAACAAAAATGTCAGAAATATTATGCTTACGTGCTGAACTATGTTTTTTTTTTGTTGTTTTTAAAAAAAATGTTTTTTGTCTATGGCTGAATTTTTTTTTTTTAGGGCACTCCGGCGCGAGTCCATATGCATACAGCAACTGCAGCGAGAGCGATGTTCCCAAACAATCCCACTATGCATTTCAAATATCACATGATTAGCCAAGATGGCGGTATTTGCGATACGGCTTATGGGTCAAGGTTTGCTTACTTTGCGAAAAACTGTGTGAGCAACTAGTCCCAATAGTTTAAGAACAATGTTTCTCAACACACGATTGCAAGGAATTTAGGGATTTCACCATCTACAGTCCATAATATTATTAAACGATTCAGAGAATCTGGAGAAATCTCTGTGCGTAAAGGGCAAGGCCGAAAACCAATATTGAATGCCCTTGACCTTCGACCCTCAGACAGCACTGCATTAAAAACCGACATGCTTCTGTACCACATGGGCCCGGGAATACTTTAGAAAACCGTTGTCAGTAAACACAGTTCGTCGCTGCATCTACAAAAGTTAAGACTCCACTACGCAAAGCGTAAGCCATATATCAACATCCAGAAATGGCACCGACTTCTCAGGGCTCAAGCTCATCTGAGATGGGCTGATGCAAAGTGGAAATGTGTGCTGTGGTCTGATGAGTCCTCCTTTCAAATTGTTTTTGGAAATAATGGACATCGTACCACCTTGCAATCTGCTCCTGCTTAATTACTGAAGCTAAGCAGGTGTGGGCTTGGTTAGTACTTGGATGGGAGACCTCCTGGGAAAACTAAATTGCTGCTGGAAGTGGTGTTGGTGGACCACTAGGGGGCAATCTTCCCTCTGGTCAAATAAATCCCAATGCCCCAGTGCAGAGATGGGGACACTGTGCTGTAGGAGATGCCGTCTTTCGGATGAGACGTTAAACCGAGGTCCTGACTCACTGTGGTCATTAAAGATCCCATGACACTTATCGCAAAGAGTAGGGGTTTCCCCGGTGTCCTGGCTAAACTCCCAACCTGGCTCTTTCAATCTGCCACCTAATCATCCCCCAATTTAATTGGCTAATAATCATTCTCTCTCTCTCCACCTCAGCTGATGTGTGGTGAGCATTCTGGCGCAAAATGGCTGCTGCTGCATCACCCAGGTGGGTGCTATACATTGGTGGTGGTAGAGGCGAGTTTCCCCCTCATCACTGTAAGCGCTTTGAGTATTGAGAAAGGCGCTATATATAGGCGGTATTATTATCGTGTTCTCCGGGCCAAAGAGGAAAAGGACCATCCCGATTGTTAGCAACGCAAGGTTCTAAAGCCAGTGTCTGTCATGTTATGGGGGTGTGATAGTGCCCATGGCATGGGTAGCTTGCACATCTGTGAAGGCACCATTAACGCTGAAGGGTACATATGCATTTTGGACCAACATATGCTGCCATGTAGTCTTTTATAATAATAACATAACACCAACGTCTTTTTCAGGGACGTACCCGCTTATTTCAGCAAGACAATGCCAAAACAGGGCACATTCTGCACGTGTTACAACAGCGTGGCTTCGTAGTCAGAGAGTGCAGGTGCTAGACTGGCCTGCCTGCAGTCCAGACCTGTCTCCCATTGAAAACGTGCGGCGCATTATGATGCACAAAATACGAGCAGCTGAAATCTTATATCAAGCAAGAATGGGAAAAAATTACAACAATTACTGTCATCAGTTCCCAAAAGATTACTGTTGTTGTTAAAAGGTGTAACTCAGTGGTAAACATGCCCCTGCCCAAACCTTTTTCGGGCGTGCTGCCGGCATCAAATTTACAATGAGCGTATATTTACAAAAAACAAAGCTAAAACTTTAAATATCTTGTCTTTGTACTGTTTTCAATTGAATACAGGTCAAAAAGGATTTGCAAATCATTGCCTTCTGTTTTTATTTACATTTTATCCACTGTCACAACTTTTTTCTAACTGAGGTTTGTACTTGACTCGTGTTTTAAGCCTTGCTTTTGGCCCATCAGAAAGTAAAAATGTAAGCATTTGGATCATTTGGAGGTAATTATATCTTTGTGCAGTATACTTTTTCTTTCCACATTTTCCACTTGGTGACTTTATATATATATATATATATATATATATATACACTGTATATATATATATATAAAATATATATACAGTATTTCAGATTACAAAAAAAATATGACAGACAAAACAAAAAAACGAATAAAAAACTAAGACATGACAAAAAGAAAAATAACACTACAACAATACAACAAAGACTATCGGTCACAAACTATCAACAAGAAAACAAATAATACATCAACCAAAAACAAGTAAATACATTGTGGGGGATATACATATATATATATATATATATGTAAAAAAAATAATTAAAGTGACTTACTGTATATAGCACAGTCAATAGCCTTCACTCATAGTCAAGAGTTTCATAAACTGCCCTGTTTTGGATTAAATTTGCCCAATTGGTAAAATAAATATTATGCAATAGTGCTGACAGTACACAAATGGTAAGAGTCAGGAATTAAGCCCTCAACCTACACTTTTATTAAATTAAAAGTTTTATAAAATGTATACTTGCCAGGATCTAGTGAATCTGGGGTTAAAAAAAAAAAAAACCTCCCCAACATTGTGTTTTTAATTATTTGACCACAATTCCTGGCTGTTATAAAACAATCCATGAAACATGGTTTAAAAAAAAATAACACCACACTGCAATATTGGCAGATATATTCATGAATACAAGAGTAGGGTGTGCTTTAAACCTTTTGCAGAAGCCACATTATCTTGAGTGATTTAAGCAGTTTGCAGTTTACATTGGGGTTTTTGCCTTGCTTGAAGGTACAACTGTGGGGGCCAACACAGGATTGTTAGGTGTACGCATTTTAAAGCACAACTGAACATTGGGTTGTGTAGTTAACTGGCCATGATATGAGTCCAAATGGTGGCAAAATATGTTCGTTAGTTGCTCTGTCCTCCCCTGGGGTGATAATCCAGAATAGAGTATTTGTCGCTCTCCATTCACTTCTATAGGGCAGCTAAAAAGTCTCCAAATGACACTTCTAGCACGTATACGAACGCGAACAAAGCGGATTCTGTCAATATAAATAACCAGTCCTTGTACGTATTTTTTTTTGTGTAATTTAAATTATTTATAAAAGTACTATTTTCTTCAGTGTTGTTAGCAACCAACAGAAAAGACTAGCAACATGTCGGTAGGTTGGTTTGATTACCATAGATGTATACTACCAGGAACGCTTGCTTCTGTGGAAATTTGGACCAGATTTCGGCGTATTAACGCTGTTTCTGGCGCAAGAATTACCTACTGGATCTACGTTCCAAATAAAATACAAAAAAGCCAGGAAAGAGGAGCTAATGCCTCGAGAGGTTATAGTATCGCTTGTAAGAGTACCTGAAAATAAGATATCCAGAGTCTTTTGATATCCTTTTATACCCATTCACGATAGCATCACCTGTTTACCTGTGAAATGTTCCTAAAAGGTATTTTTTGAACTTCACAGTATTTATTTTTCCCCTGTCCCAACTTTTTTGGAATGTGTCGCAGGCATCAAATTCGGAATTAGCGTATATTTACAAAAATCAATAAAGTTGATAAGGTAAAACATTAAATCTTTTCTTTGTACTGTTTTCAATGTTACCACTGGTCTTGTTACATGGATGTAATACTTTGCCCAAATTTGAAGATTACAAAACTGTCCGGATTTAATGATTCAACTTCTGTTGTTGTTAAAAACAGGAGCAAATGTCTCTTTTTGTAGTTCCAAGCAGAATTATGTCCTTACATATGTATGTTTGGTGTCTTTAAAAGGAGGCTAAAACCATCAATCTTTTGATAATAATACCATGGTGGTTTTCATATCATATTAATATTTTATATTTCATAATAATTATTACATTAAATCCATGAAATATTTGAAATGTAGGTTAACTGAGGGTTTTTTTTTTTTTTTTGAAATGTGTTTCAGATATTTTTTTGTTTTTCTCCCAATTTGGGAGCAATTCTACCCTTTGCTATCTATTTCGCTGTCACACTCACTTGAGAATTCGCCGCTACACAACCCCATCAGGTAGTAAGAAGGAGGGCGCCACATCCTCTTCAGGGTGCGACTCCTCAAGCTCCTGACCACGGCTTTGTCCGAATCGGCACCCTTCCATATTATTAACCCCTTGGCGCAGATGGCAAATTTCACCTATTTAGGGGGTGCTCTGTTTAAGGCTTCATAACTCCAGGGGCCGTATCTTACACTCGGCGCTAACCCAAACGCAAGTGTCTTTGCTATCTTACACCCGGCACTGGGCTCATTATAACGCCTAGGGCTCACGTCGTTTAAATGCCATGTATTCTTGCGCCGATTACAAGTGAACTGGGCGTGTTGGTCTTAAGATGAGGAGTGACCAGGATAATTTTTGGTTACACAGGGGCGCGCACAAGCATGACTAAAGAAAATCTAGATTACAATGTGAAATATTATTGTGTAGGCTATATCAAAAAATGCATACTAATAAAAGGGTCCATAGGTCAAATACCACATACCTGTCCCTCAGCGAAAGGAAATGTTGCATTAAATTGCTTTCAGCCCACTCCATCAAACAATGTTATAGGATTATGGCTTTCCATTTGCTGATAACATATCAAGCCGAATGCGTGAATTGTCAATGATGGAAAACTCGCGCACTGCAATAGACGGACATTTGAGTTCTGAAAATGCACTTCAGGCCTCTCTAGGCCTGCAGCCTGTAAGCAAATAGAATGGTTTTGACTGAAAAAAGTTCAAAACCTTGTCCAGTGAATATTGCATTTATTGTTTTTCAAATAGCCTAGGCTACAGCAGATTCGCTGTGCATAAGGTTTTTTCAATAGCATACGGTTAAAAAACGGAGATAAATGTCAACATGTTAACTGAATTTGAACCGTATTCTTCGTCCTTCATACACTGCGTTCCAAATTATTATGCAAATGATATTTTTCTCAGATTTTCCTAAATAGTCAATGCAAATGACAGTCAGTATAATTTTCAAGTCATCAACCGTTAAGAGGTTGAACAAACCTCAAATTTTATTGAACAAACCTCCCAATGATAACAGTATTTTTTTCAAAAATAAAAAACTCAAAATGCACTGTTCCAAATTATTTATGCACAACAATTATTATGCACAATTATTATGCACAACAGAGTTTCAAAACATTTTATAGGTTGTAAAGAACTAAAAATGGTCATTTGTTGAATTTTCAGCATTAGGAGGTCATATTTACTGAAATCAAAAGCTATTTCAATCAAAAACATCTTAACAGGCCAAGTTACATGTTAACATAGGACCCCTTTTTTGATATCACCTTCACAATTCTTGCATCCATTGAACTTGTGAGTTCTTGGAGAGTTTCTGCTTGAATATCTTTGCAGGATGTCAGAATAGCCTCCCAGAGCTGCTGTTTTGATGTGAACTGCCTCCCAACCTCATAGATCTTTTGCTTGAGGATGCTTCAAAGGTTCTCAATAGGGTTGAGGTCAGGGGAAGATGGGGGCCACACCATGAGTTTCTCTCCTTTTATGCTCATAGCAGCCAATGACACAGAGGTATTCTTTGCAGCATGAGATGGTGCATTGTGCAGCATGAAGATGATTTTGCTACGGAAGCCACGCTTCTTCTTTTTGTACCACGGAAGAAAGTGGTCAGTCAGAAACTCTACATACTTTGCCGAGGTCATTTTCACACCGTCGGGGACCCTAAAGGGGCCTACCAGCTCTCTCCCCATGATTCCGGCCCAAAACATGACTCCGCCACCTCCTTGCTGACGTCGCAGCCTTGTTGGGACATGGTGGCCATTCACCAACCATCCACTACTCCATCCATCTGGACCATCCAGGGTTGCACGGCACTCATCAGTAAACAAGACTGTTTGAAAATTAGTCTTCATGTATTTCTGAGCCCACTGCAACCGTTTCTGCTTGTGAGCATTGTTTAGGGGTGGCCGAATAATAGGTTTATGCACAACTGCAAACCTCTGGAGGATCCTACACCTTGAGGTTCGCGGGACTCCAGAGGCACCAGCGGCTTCAAATACCTGTTTGCTGCTTTGTAATGGCATTTTAGCAGCTGCTCTCCTAATCCGATGAATTTGTCTGGCAGAAACCTTCCTCATTATGCCTTTATCTGCACTAGTGTTGTCACGATACCAAAATTTTGACTTCGATACCGATACCAGGTTTAGTATCATGATACTCGATACTGAAACGGTACTTGAAACTGAAACGATACTGATTCGATACTCTGTACCTCTACTGAAATGACCTTAACCCTATTTACTTTGGCCCTTCAGAGGCAATTTCCTCCTGGTTTCTACTAGTTTTATTTAAATGTCAATATCTAAAAAAATATTCCCTGCACATCCATGGTTTTAAGTTCGAACTGAAGAAGAAGCTGTATCATTCAGAAATTTGCTACAGAATACATTTATTTCAGAATAGTCACATACAGTATATATATAATAACCATAACATACGTTGCCTAATGTATTTAAATACGTTTAAAAGGAACGTACGAAAGCGCGTGTGTATTCACACAAGTACAGCAACGTATTTCAGCCCTAAGTGAGAGGGGTGATCACTGCGGAAATGTCGACTGTACGGGACTTTGGCTAAATATAACAAGATAAACTCTTCAGGGTTCATCAGAAAACAGCTGTAGCTGAATATACTGGTAAGTACTTGGTTTCTTAAACATATTTATACGAGAGATTTTGGAGAAAAAAATGAGGTGTCTTCTAAACCGAAAGTGCATCAGGTAGGCTACTGTATATAGTACAGTAAGCAAGGGGAAACGGCGAATACTCATTTGTACAACGTTTTAAAAAAATATTATTGTTTCTATACGTGACATGATAAAATACGACGACAGTCTATCGGGGTTATTTTCAGTGATTATACCATCATTTTTCAAGTCAAACTATCGTTAAATCCTTTACTTTGTGCTCACCTAAATTCTCCGTGGAAGTAAGGCGTTAGTTTAGTAGGTAACGTAAAGTAGCCTATAGCTCTGCCGGCCAAAAACAATATCGCGCGTGTGAAAGAATCAGACTCGTAGTATTGTTAGCTAACGTTCACCTTTCATCCTCTCAATCAGTAATGCAGACACATAACAGCAGAGCACACATTTGACCTAAAAGTACCGAACGTCGGAAAATTCTAATACCGAACCGTTTTTTTTTTTAAGTATCGAAAAAGTACCGAATTTTCGGTGTACCGTGAAACACTAATCTGCACGAACCCGTCTGTGCTCTGAATCAGCCACAAATCTCTTCACAGTACGATGATCACGCTTAAGTTTTCGTGAAATATCTAATGTTTTCATACCTTGTCCAAGGTATTGCACTATTTGACGCTTTTCGGCAGCAGAGAGATCCTTTTTCTTTCCCATATTGCTTGAAACCTGTGGCCTGCTTAATAATGTGGAACGTCCTTCTTAAGTAGTTTTCCTTTGATTGGGCTCACCTGGCAAACTAATTATCACAGGTGTCTGAGATTGATTTCAATGATCCAAAGAGCCCTGAGACACAATACCATCCATGAGTTTAATTGAAAAACCAAAAATTAAATGTTTATGACACTTAAATCCAATGTGCATAATAATTTGGAACACGGTGTATTTTTAAAATGACAGTGACAAGGTTTCCATACTCTCAGCTTATTAAACCCCCACTGATTTCACCTGTTATTCCATAACTGAACAAAATGATTTTAAAGAGAACAAAGCGTCTAATTAGAAAAAAAGAAAATTCGCAGCACGTTACACAATTCATTTTAATGCCATTCTCTGCATGTGCGGTTTAACTTCATGCTCGAGCAGGTCTGTTTCCCCTGCTGTAAATCTCACTTTTCACGGTCTTCCTGGGAAAGTGGATTGTTTAATAGCATTAGCCTACGCTACGAGTAAAACAGGTTGGTCACATTTCCATAAGCAGGACATTATAAAACAAGGGAAAATATTTATTGTGTTTAGTGTCATCATTAAGACAAAATAACGTTATTTGTCTTATTAATCAAAATTAGAATGCAGGTAGCCTAATGAACTTCGGATGAAGCTTGAACATGAGTTAATTGCTTCATTGCATAATCAAACGAAATTCGTTAAACAAGCAGGCTAATTTGGTGTTTTCTAAGGTGAGATGGAAGCTATTGGTAGCTTATTCTCAGCTGTTGCAGGTGCTTTTAACGAAACTTAACTGCATATATTTTGTAAACAGCACTGTCAGGAATTACCAGGAACTCATAATGGTTAGTCCGAATAATATTGATCATAGGCTACTATTGATCCATATAGCTTGTTATAGATAAACCTGTTATTCTGCTGGCTTATGGGGCTCTGGTAAATCTAATTTTGAAGTACAGTGCCATTTTAAATGTAAAGCAGATTGGTTGGATAACATTAGGGTAAGTAATCCTTTTCAGAGAGGTATTTGGGCACTTTTGGGAACGCTTTGTAAGAGAATACCCTCATAAACATAAACACAACACGTGTAGGTTAATTTTCTTCACATTCTGTATTACAAAAAATGTTTTAAAAGAAAAATAAAGTTTTCTGATGATTGACATGCCTAGACAGAAAGATATGCACATGTTTTATATTTGGCGAGGTTTGGAAAGGTTTTCGGACACCTGGGCCCGTTTTGGTAAAAATACCACTGCATAAGGAAAGCCTGTAGATATCTTTACCAAATTGTGGACAACATATTAGTGCACTAGTATAAACAATTCTGGCTTGCTCCAGTACTTTGAAGTTCAGATATTCAGTGATAAACTATAAAAACACAAGGCGTTTTGTACTTTTTTTTGTATTCTTATGTGTATTTTGTATAAACTGTATGTGACCACTTTGACATACATTTATTCTGTTCCACATTTCTGAATGGTACAAGCCTCTTCTTTCATTGAAACTCTCAACCATGGATGTGCAGTGAATAGTTTTTGAGATATTGGCACTTAATTGACACTAGTAAAAACTAGATGAAAATTGGGCCAAATGGGCCAAAGTAAATAGGGTTAAGTATTAAACTAGCAGCTTGAACCACTTAAACAAGGATTCAGAAAAACACAATCAAGGGAGGTCACAAGGAGGTAGGGAGGGGTGGAGAGAGGTGCAGCTTGAAGAGGTGAGTCTTCAATCTGCGCTTGAAGGTGGTCAGACTTTCTGTTGTTCTGACCTCCACGGGGAGCTCATTCCACCACCGTGGGGCCAGGACAGACAGACGTCGAGACCGGGTGCTAGTATGCACTGGGGGGGGTACCAGTCGTCCTGAGGAGGCGGAACGCAGGGATCTGGTAGGTGTGTAGGGTCTGATGAGCTTTTGGAGGTATGGAGGGGCTGATCCTCGGACTGCCTGGAAGGCGAGCACCAATGTTTTGAATTTGATGCGAGCCATCACAGGTAGCCAGTGGAGGTCAATGAGCAGGGGGGGTGACATGGGATTGTCGGGGGAGGTTGAAGACCAGGCGCGCTGCTGCGTTCTGGATAAGCTGAAGGGGTCTAATGGCCGATGCTGGCAGGCCAGCCAGGAGAGAGTTTGCAGTAGTCCAGGCGGGACAGCACCATCGCTTGGACCAGGAGTTGGGTTTAGTGGGTGGTGAGGAAGGGACGGATTCTCCTGATGTTGTACAGGAAGAACCTGCACGCCCGGGTTACCACTGTGATGTTCTCGGAGAGGGACAGCCTGTTGTCCATCACCACTCCGAGGTTCCTGGCACAGGGCGTTGGGGTCAGTGGAGTGTCCCCTAGGGAAATGGAGAGATTGAGAGGGGGAGAGGTTAGAGCAGGAATGTAGATGAGCTCAGTCTTGCCTGGATTGAGCTTCAGATGGTGGTTGTGCATCCAGCTCTGGATGTCTCTCAGGAAAGCGGAGATGCGGGCTGACACCTGAGTGTCAGAGGGTGAGAAGGAGAGAAAGAGTTGAGTATCGTCAGCATAGCAGTGGTAAGAAAGACCATGAGCAGTGATAACAGGGCCAAGGGATTTGGTGTAGGTGGAGAAAAGGAGGGGACCAAGGACTGAGCCCTGGGGGGACTCCTGTGGTAAGGGGCCGGGGTGCCGATACTCTACCAGCCCAGGCAACCTGGGAGGAGCGCTCCGAGAGGTAGGACTCAATCCAGGCGAGGGCCGAGCCGCCAATCCCCGCTGCAGACAGGGATGACAGGAGGATGGAGTGATCTACGGTGTCGAAGGCGGCAGAGAGGTCTAGGAGTATTAGCACAGAGGAGACGGAGGCTGTCCGAGCTGCGTGAAGCATCTCACTGACGGAGAGGAGTGCGGTCTCCGTTGAGTGGCCAGGTCTGAAGCCGGACTGGTGGGGGTCTAGTAGGTTGTTCTGGGTAAGGAAAGAAGACAGTTGGTTAGAAACAGCACGTTCAATAGTTTTGGAAAGAAAAGGAAGAAGAGATACCGGTCTGTAGTTTTGGATGTTGGAGGGGTCCAGTGTGGGTTTTTTCAGGATCGGGGTGATGTGGGCTCTCTTGAAGGATGAGGGGAAGCAGCCAGAGGTCAGGGAGGAGTTCACCAGAGGTCACAAACGGGAGGATATCTGGGGTGATTGCCTGGAGGAGAGATGAAGGGATAGGGTTGAGGGCACAGGTAGTGGGGCAATGGGAGAGTAGGAGGTGGGATACATCGGTATCAGACAGGGGAGAAAAGGTGGAGAAGCAGGGGGGGACACGGAAGGGGTAGAGAGAGGAGGAGAGTGGAAAACAGTGTCCGTGAGGGGATGGGGAGTGGGGAAACGGGGGGGGGCATAGAGAGAGGGGCTGAAGGAACTGCGATCTTCTCATCAAAGAAATCTGCAAAGTCGTCTGCAGTGAACGAGGATTGAGGAGCAGGAGGGGATTTGCTGAGGAGGGAGGAGAAGATGGAGAACAATTGACGGGGGTTAGAACTGTATTTGTGAATTTTAGTGTGATAGTAAGTTACCTTGGCAGCAGTGACTGCTGTAGAGAACGCTGCTAGGAGAGACTGGTAGGAGGAGAGGTCTGATGCGTCTCTGGATTTCCTCCATATCCTCTCTGCTGCGCGAAGACCGGCCCTGGAGGTGCGCAGGGCATGGGACATCCACGGGCAGGGAGGAGATGGGCGTGTGGGCCTAGAGACAAGAGGGCAGAGAGTTAAGTGATGTGGAGAGAGCTGTGAGCAGGGTGTCGGATGCAGAGTCGATGGGGAGTTGAGAGAAGGATTTGAGAGGGGGGAGGGAAGCAGTGACACAGGGAGCAAGAGAGGAGGGTGAGAGGGAGCAGAGGTTATGGCGGACAGAGACAGTGGGGGTGGGGGGAGGGGGGGGGCGGTGTGAAACAAGAGGAAGAGAGAAAGAAATTAAGTGGTGATCAGAGGTATGGAGAGGGGTAACTGAGATCAGAGCAGGGGCTGTTCCTCTGGAAGACCAGAGAAGACCTGTGTTCAGCCCCGACAAAACGTAGCAAAACGTTTATTTAAACGGAAACGGTGGTGCGTTGAACACCCTGTTGTGTTACGCAAGCGTTGCAACTATGGAAGCTGAGAAGGCCATTCTTTGCGTTCTTTTCGAAGAATTTTCAGAGCCTGATGAAATAGGTTTAAATACGTGTTTAATACTCCAAAATAAGCTCAATGTTACAGTCACTACCCTTGCAGTCCAGAATAGCAGAGAGCATCCCAATCGAGTGAAGGGTTATGTGGAAACTGTGGTTCCTAAATATTGTGGTCCAACATTTGCCTCGCATTTCAGGATGACAAGGCAAACATTTCAGGTGAGTATTGGTATTATGACTATTTTAAGCTGATGGTACACAGGCAATATTTTCAGGCAATATTACCGGCAATATTGACCGGCAATGATTGCTGGCAATTTTACTATTGATAAATCAATATCTGAACAAGTTTGATCGAGGCAAGCAATATTTTGCTACCATCCAATCACAGATGAGTTTGGGTCACATGACACCTGAGTCTTCCAAAAATAAATTTCAACAATGGCTGCCAAGTGGTGCGAGGAAACCGAAGGGATGCTTATCTCTTATAACTTTTTATTTATTACTCAGGTAAGTTATATTGATGTATTAGTGTAATGTTGAAATAAAGACCAACTTTTCCCATAAGTTATGGCATTCTTGACTTTTGATTGTAAATAATTGGTATTATTACTCAGTCACCGCCGTACTGACGAACCGAGTGACTTTTAACTAGCTAGCTAGCTAACTTTATTCAGCGCATGAATGCTTCCGTAAAATTTTGAGATACGGTCTATTGAATTACATTGAGGGAAAGCTGTGGTTCTTGCTGTTCCGGGTACATATATACCTTTGTGGTGAGATGACGGTAAAGGTTCGAAACGGAGGTTAAAAACAGGATCCGCAAACATTCTTTTTTCAGTTATTGCCCCATTGCCCATTGCTACAGTTGCCCATACCCATTGCCCATTGCTACAGTGGCCCATACCCATTGCCCATTGCTACAGTGGCCCATACCCAATGCCCATTGCTACAGTGGCCCATACCCAATGCCCATTGCTACAGTGGCCCATACCCATTGCTGGCAATATTGTACAATATTGCTGGCTATATTGCCTGAAAATATTGCCCGTGTACCATCAGCTAGGCCTATCATTATTGCTGAGCACTGTTGTCATATGATATTGTACTATTTACCATTATATATTTAGTGGAGTAGGAAAGTTTATGAAAGTGTCACTTCACAATGGTACATACAATAGCAAAAGATACAAATATGTCTTAAAATGACATTGCGGACTACTCTTAATAGTGGGTATGCCCATGTCATTTAAATATAGACTACAGTATATTTATTTGTTACATTGATCATAATGCCTAGCACACTGTCCTAAAGAAAGGACATGCACCAGAAGACATTGCAATTACTAAATGATATTTAGACAGACTTTAATAAGTTCCAGATCTATATGCTTGTGCTCTTATTGGAGTTGTTCTGCCT
Source organism: Synaphobranchus kaupii (assembly GCA_029718625.1). Classification (NCBI taxonomy): domain Eukaryota; kingdom Metazoa; phylum Chordata; class Actinopteri; order Anguilliformes; family Synaphobranchidae; genus Synaphobranchus; species Synaphobranchus kaupii. Next base: position 63,093,518 of record CM056379.1, read on the forward strand.
TTGATGTAAAATAAACATGTGCAAACAATATACTTACCCGTACTCTACACTCATTTATTTTAATGTTATTTACTTACCTACAATTCCCACAATGTATATAGCAGTATACATCAGTGTGTATATAACGCCCATTACAGCAAGATTTGTGTCAGCTTATTTTACAGCGTCATAGGGGTGTAGAAACTTCTACTATAAACTAATGCTGCACATACTTTTCCACAGGCCCTCTGTGAGAAAGTTGGTCCTTTCTTGGTAAACTTAACCTTGGACACCCCAAATAAATTGCTGTGCTCTATTTGGTTGCTGGCAAACCAAGAAAGCTTCAGGGGTGTTGCAGACCGGTTTGACGTGTCAAAAGGAACCCTGCATTATGTTTTCTCTGACATTTGCAAGGTCCTGTGTGGACTGAGGAATGAATACATACGATGGCCCAGAGAGGATGAGCTTGCCAACCTGGCAACTGGTTTTCAAGACCAAACTGGCTTCCCTGGAGTCATTGGAGCCATCGATGGCACACACATTCCCATCCCAGCACCCACACTCCATAGAAACAGTTACATAAACAGGAAAGGACATGCAAGTATTCAACTCCAGGCAGTGTATACGTCAGAGATGATGTTCCTGGATGTGTACACTGGTTGGCCGGGGTCTGCACGATGCAGGGTGTTTTGGAACTGCCCATTATATGGCCACCTCCAGGATGTAATGGGAAGTGACTACCACCTGCTTGGAGACTGCATACTCACTCAGCACATCTCTCATTACACCATACAGAGATAATGCGCACTTATCCCAGAGGCAAAAGAAATTCAACAAACTCCACAGCTCAACCAGAGTTGTGATTGATAGGGCATTTGGGCTTCTAAAGGGCAAATGGAGACGACTGAAGTACCTGCCCATGGAAGACCTCAAAAAAGTCCCGGTGGTAATCACAGCTGCATGTGTTCTACACAATTTCCTCTTGAGGGAGGAAGGGCACCAAATGGAGGATTGTGAAGATGTGGATGGCAACGATGGCAATGAATGTCAAGCAGTAGACCCTGAAAATACTACAGGTCAAAGAAAAAGGGATGAACTTGCTTTACTTTTGGTTTAGGGTGATTTAAGTTCTGTTTAACTACTTTTGTTTGGTTCATCCAAGTTCTCAGTAGTTTTTGTTTCATAAAAGAATGGAAAGAAAACAAATACTGAATAAAAAGGCACAAAGGTGATCAAGATTGCATTTATTTCCTTGCAATCATGCAATTAAACAAAATTGAACCTAAGCCATCAGAACATGGTAATAAGTAATAATTAATTAATCCTATTTTTTCTTTGTTAAAGCAGTAACAAATTGTTTTAAGATGTCATTCCTTTCACTCGCCACTTCGATTGCTTGTTTTTGCAGTACCATGAGTTCCGACATCTGCCTCCTCTGCTCAGTGACATGCTGCTCAAACCACTGGGGGTGCGTCAGATGTGGACTTGTGCTTTCTCTTTTTGCCACGTTCTGCTGATGGCTTAGGTTGTGAAGTTGATGGTCCTGGGCCAACTGGGTCTGATGAAGATTCTGAGTGGAAAGAAAAAGATATTAAACCTGGTGGTCTCAAAATGGTAGTGATCAAGGCAGCAGACATCACTTTCCTCCGACAAAAACACTTTGCCATTTTCACATGGAACATGTCTGCAGTTACTGTAAATGAGTCATGTACAAACAAAGCTACTTCAAACTTCCAGGTAACCAAGCTTCTAGTTACCTGAGCCACACAAAAGCCATCCTTCAAAAAAAGCTGTTAGAAATACTACCAAGTTACCCAGTAAAAGTAGATGGCAACATTGGAGCTACTCTGTATCCAACACATATGGTTGGTAATATGACTGAAGGCATTTTATGACATCACTGAGTGATTGAATAAAAACGCACAATTAAGATCTAACGTATAGATTTTAGTAATGCATGAAGATAACATTTTCTTTTTGATTAACAAACTGCACTCATTTGTTCTGCTAATTCATGTTGATGTGGCGCAAAAAATGTCCACAATTAAAAATATCAAATGACATGGAAAAGATTCTCACCAGCAAATGATGACACAGTCTGGACCTGCTCCACACTGGGATCATCAGCCAGGAGGTCCTCCATTGAGGAGAAGAAGACCCAGCTGCTGGCACCCCTCCCAGTCTTCTTTTTGTTATCTACGATTGTTTTGTATCTAAGAATAGAAACCCAGACTTAGCAAATGTACGGAAGTGTATTAGGGCCACCAACGGGGGTGATTATTTTTTTCTCTCGCATGCGGGGGGGGGGGGTTATATTCTGAGTTTAAAGTCAGAATTTCTGAGAAAAAAAGTCAGAGTTTAGTGTTTATTGGGGCTATTCGTTAAAATGGATGACATGAATGCTTTTATCAAGTTATATTTTGGAATTGGATTTAGTGAGAAAACATCCCTGCACTGTGGCTCCTGATGTTACTTGTCATGTCACAGTATTTCAGTGCTAATTGTATTACAGCTTGGCTGCATGCTAGGCAGCTAGCTAAGCTAACTACTAGCTAAACAAGACAAATGGAGATTCATTCCAGACTAGCTAGCTAATGTTACACACGTCAAACTAAAACAGTGATTCTGGCAGTTGTGCTGCAAATTAATTACTACCAATAATCTTGGGTGAAAATAATCATTAACACTATTGAATTACTCCTGTATTAGAATGACTTCGCTAAAATATGACTAATCTCAGAAATTCTGACTTTAAACTCAGAATATAACTCCCCGCGTGAGAAAATAAAAAAATCACCTGTGTTTTAATTGCCTGAACTTATTGTCGCATGCCTCTGCTCCAAAGTCGTATCCTTTAGCCAGCATTTCTGCAGCTACCTTTTTCCACACTTCTACTTTCTTTAATACAGGAGATTGAAAGTCTTCAGCCATTTGCTTCGTTAGATAAATTAGAAGCACGGTTGCTTCGTGCGTCCATGGCTTTGTATCTACATCACACATTTAAGTAGATTAGTCACAGAAAATATATCAACACTAAAATTGTGTTAGGAAAGAGGAATCAACTTAAATGTACCTTTATGCATTTGTTGGGGGTTTGAGACAGGTGCCCACTTTGGAGCAGAGGCAGGTGATGGTCCAGCAACAGACAAATTCAGTGGTGCAGGAGCCGGAGACAACTTCGCACTAGCCTGTTCCAAAGGGATTGCTGAGACAGAAAGGGGAGCACGCATTTTACCAATTAAGCTAATTATATAAACAACTACCTTATAATGTTGAAATGCTTTCAAAAACATGAGATAAAGAGTGTTTATGGAAATCAACACAATAACCCATACAATGTTACAATTATTCTATTAAAAAACTTTACTATAAAATACTTACGACAAACATGTCTTCTAATGCCTTCAATTGTTGCACACACCAAGCTGCAGTTGACGCATTTGTAAAATACGTTAGCTTGAGCCATTGTGCACACTGCCTCTTTAATACGGCGGGGTTTATATACACGTCGCTGCTGATTGGGTAACGCCCCTGACACACCCACCAAACGAGAGAAAATGTACCTCAAAGCCCGTTGCACGCCGTTTTGAGGAAACATGTCGTTCAACCCGGAAACCGTAGCAAAACGGTGCACACCGTTTTCAGATTGAACGTGGCCCAGGTCTAGGAGGTTGCCAGCCTTGTGGGTTGGAGGGTGAGGTCAAAGGAGCGGAGAAGTGGTAGGAAGGCTGCAGACTGGGAGGCATCTAGATGGATGTTGAAGTCTCCCAGGAGGATCAGCGGGGTGCCGTCCTCTGGGAAGGAACTGAGCAGGGTGCCATCATATAAGCAATCCGCCAAGGTGGAAAAGCAGGCTTTAAATGGAATGGGATATGACATTTTGATTGGTTTATTGCATGTCACGCCCAAGACACACCTATAATTAATGAAGAGACTAGGTTCAGCCCATTTGCACGTTGCGCCGTGCTTAGCGCCCAAAAAACACGCCGTTAAAATAGCAAAACTGGACTTGGACACGCCCTAAATGCACTTAACGCCATGCGGTTAGACGAAGCGCTAAGATTGCCACGATAGAGCCCCAGGTGTGAGCATCACATAAACTTGGTAAATGGCTTAAATGAAACAAGACAGGTGTACCATTTACAATACAAACTTAGATTTGTTTATTTTCATAATTTAAGTCTAAATAAAGTGCCACAAATGCAAAGAAACTTTGGAAAAGTTTTTTTTTAGTTTGCAACAAAATACTGAGAGCTACATAAGTGAAATCGGTAATATATATACATTTCCTGGATCATAAACTCCATGTCCACACGGTTTGCAAAATCTGAGGATGATGTGCAGAACTACTAAAGGTCTATGATGCAAAATATAGCAGTGTACCCTGTTGTCCATTAGTGTCTCCAAATCTATCCAAATGGCTAAATTGTGCACTGCTCTAAATAAAAGAAATTATGATATATTTAACTACAAATCAACAGTTTTGGCTCATAAAACTCACTTTTGCATATTTGTCAAGTGGGAATTACTATATTTTCATCAGTATAGGGGGGTAGATATCTATGGGTCCAAAACCCCTATGGAAAACATGTCACAAAATGAATAAAATTAGTTTTGTCCATTATGAAGCATATACATTTCCTCCTTCTGATGGCTTAAGATAAAAAAACATTGATATCACACTTACACCTAAATATGTTGCCTAATCATTCACGCTTGTACCTCAATAAAACATCACTTTTCCCTGTACTCTACAGTATGTATACTTTTGTCCTGGGATTGCATTTTTCTGTAGTTTTTTACATTTTTGTAATGTTCCTATTCATAATGACTCCCAAGGAAATCTTTTCCTTAATCTAGCACAGAAAGACAAACCAGAGAAAAGCACAGATCGAACAAGAAAGTTGTTTACTGTTGTTGCTGCTATAGCATCCCTTGCGTAGTTCAAATTCCGTCCAAGTTCGCGTATTTGTGTGAGGCATGTTTCGGTCCTAAGCTAAAATAAGAGTTTAGCTGGAAGCCTGCTCACATGGCCTGGCCATGTCAATCAAATGAGCAGGAACCGCCCATTCATGATGTTTACACCATTTTAGCTGTTTCTGGCTTTAAAAATGGTGGCGGGATGTCAACAGTGTAACATTCAAAACATTAACAAAAAAACGCTTTGCGAACGACTTATGAGGTAGGAAATGCATTCAACATGTTTATTAGACCACAAGGACACATATAATGTTTTTTGGGGAGAAAATTTGAATGTAAACAAAGAACGAGTTGTTTACAATGGAACTACATAGTATACCTTTAACTTAACGTTTATAATTTTTTTCACCACGTTGCTAGGCAGAATTAGTAGGGGCAAAAACATTTCTGCCCCTCCGTCCAACATAATTTGCGGCAGGTTTTCCCTGCTTACGCAAATCACGCTCACGTTGTTTCCCTAGCAACGGTGGGGCAGGGACATAGGACAGGGAGCGCAGTCCACAGCGTGAGCACACACATACACACAAAAGAAACTACTCAAAAACAGCACTGTAAGGAGTGTGAGTCAAGTTTATTATATTTATACCCACCAATTTCACGATTGAATCACTGTTTTGTATAAAATATAAAATACATATTGCTATAACGTTCAGATGTTACGAGTATCTTGCACAACAGCACCACGTCTGGTGGGGCACTGCCCCACCTGCCCCTAATGTAAAAACGCCACTGTATACGCCATAGCCTATATTATGTACGATAACATGAACATAAAATAGTATTCCACCATCTGCAAAATGCTGCCAAATGTTCTATCTTCAATGAACATTGGTAGACTACATCAAAAATAAATTTAATGATTGCACTACAGTATGTGAAATGCACTCAAAATGCAAAAATAACAATGGGGCTATCAAACATATTGGAAAGAGTGCTCGAGTGGAAACACGAATGTACATACACTACTCACAAAAAGTTAGGGATATTTGGCTTTCGGGTGAAATTTATGGAAAATGTAAGTTCACGCTACAGTGATATTATACGTATCATGAAGGTAGGGCATTTAAGTAGAAGCATGCAATGGTGATTTCCTCATCTCAAACAATTTATTGAAACAAAAGCCAACAACAGTGGTGGGTATACCACAACAAAAATGTCAATGTCTCAATAACTTGTCATGTGCCCTTGAGCATCAATTACAGCTTGACAACGACGTCTCATGCTGTTCACAAGTCGACTTATTGTCTGCTGAGGCATGGCATCCCACTCTTCTTGAAGGGCGGCCCTCAGGTCATTGAGGTTCTGGGGTACAGAGTTACGAGCCTCTACACGGTGAGTCAGCTGATCCCATAGGTTTTCTATGGGATTCAGGTCTGGAGAAAGTGCAGGCCACTCCATTTGAGGTACCCCAGTCTCCAGCAGCCTTTCCCTAATGATGCGACCTCAATGAGCTGGAGCATTGTCGTCCATGAAGATGAAATTAGGCCTGTGTTGTTCATGCAGGGGCACAATGACTGGATTAATGATGTTATTCAGGTAGTATGGGCTTGTCACTGTACCATTCACAAAGTGTAGGGCAGTTCTGTATTGACTAGACACACCTGCCCACACTGTAACACCGCCACCACCAAAGGGTCGTCTGGTGACAACAGTGGCTGATGCATAGCGCTCTCCTTGACGTCACCAACATCGTTGGCGGCCATCATTTCTGCTCAACGTGAATCGACTTTCATCAGAGAACAGCACTGAGGCCCACTGGTCCCTCGTCCAGCGTAAATGCTCCCTGGCCCATGCAAGACGATGACGCCTGTGCCTGGTGGTGTGGTCAGGTACCCTTGCAGGTCGTCTAGCACGCAGACCACGCTGATGTAAACGGTTTCGAATGGTCTGACGTGACACTTGGGTGCCTCTCACCTCCCTTAAATGTGCCTGGAGTTGAGTGGCATTCATCATCCGGTTCCGCAGGGCACTGTTCACAATGAAGCGGTCATCAGTGTGGGATGTGGCCAAAGGACGTCCACTTCTATGCCTTTCTGTGACTCTTCCAGTCTCTCTGTATCTCTGTTGCAACCTGCTGATGACACACTGTGACACTCTAAGCTCAGTGGCCACTTCCCTCTGAGAACATCCTGTTTGAAGCCTCGCAATGGCGAGGTACTGTTGATCAATTGTTAGGTGTCGTCTTGGTCTCATGATGTCAAAATGTGAACAGCATGATGAAGAGGACTGTTTAAATACCAATTCTAATTGAACCAGGAAATGTATTGGTCGATTCATGGATCAAACACCTGTTGTGAATTTTGCCGTTCAGCTCCTTGTTAGAGAACAGCAAGTTGTGCAAAAAGTACTGAAACATTGAATAGTTGGACATGTGCATTCAAAAGTTTAGAGAAGGTCAAATTAATTTCACCTGTAAAGGTTATAGTGCATTTTAGGTTCATCCTGAAATTTCACCCGAAAGCCGAATATCCCTAACTTTTTGTGAGTAGTGTATGTAGCCAGCGAGACCAACGGCATTTTAGACATATCGGGAAAGAGAAACTCCCCTCCCTAATGCGTTTTCTTTAGAGCTTGGGTAATACCAGACCGCTAAAATGAAAACTGCCGTTACGCTGGGCTGTAGTAAATTGTTCAAAGCACCAAAAAATACATGGCATATACCGTTGCTAAGGTTATAATGTACTCTGTTGGATAAAAAAGCCGACAATTAAACCAGAATGAACTGAGTGAATGAATGAGACAGGCTTACAGGGCATGGGGGTATTACGTGTCGATGTTTCAGATAGTGTAATAGCGGTATAAAGTGTTGTATATTTCTCAAACCGATTGTACCAGACAATAAATGACCACTGAATTTTGAAAGGAACATCTCGATGTGTAAAACCAATGGTAGGATTGTATATTTATTTCATATTTAGTAGCATATATTGCTAGTATAATACATGGTAGAATGAGACAGTACTTTCACAGTTTATTTTGCATTTGCGTGAGCAGGGCTTTTCACTGCTTTTCTGGCATACGATCAGGCTGTTGTTGGGTTTATCTTGTTGCTATGACGTTATTCTAATTTTATATGATGAATAAATATATTTATGAACTCAAACATAGATGCTATTGTCCACTATGTCACGCATGGGTAGGTATAGACTAGGTGGGGGTTGCTTGTTAAATGGACTTGCTACGGGGAAATAGTGACACTTAGAAACTCCGTATTTGGCAGAAATCTTCACAAACCGTCTAGCAATAAAGTTAAAACAGAGTTTCCACTAATAGTTTGGCTGTAGTAGCAACGAATGTCTCAGTTGAGCAAAAAGGTCCCGCCGGCGTCACCTTCTACGCATAGGAGTTAAGTAGGCTTGTTGAGTAGATAGGACGAGAAAGTGATTAAGTAGAAATTTTCTATAAATGTAGTATATTTAAAACCCCCCTATGATATACTTACTAACGGGGTTTTGCTGAGTACATTCGGGAGCACACTTCAAGAAGCGAACATTTTGGTCGCATATATATACATCTCTGAATACGCGCAGCTTAATTTAAAAAGAATTTCCTTGAAAAAACAACACATGACATAGCTACACAAGGGTGGGACATCTTATGACACTTCCACAGTACGGTTGGTAAATAGTATGGAGGATATTTTTTTGGGTACTGCGCATCACGTACTAAACAGCAGTGTTAATTTCGTTAACAAAAATTTTGACAAAAAATATGCGTCAACAACTTTTTTCCCATGACTAAGACGTGACGTTGACAAGCTGAAAATGGATCTTTGAAAATAAAAACTGTGACTAAATCAATTTTTTATTTTCGTTGACGAGCCGAGACGGGACTAAAATGTTAGTGGTAGGCTAGCCTATCGGAGATTCAAAATGCATGCTTTTTTTCCCCCAATCGTGCACGCATCTCTGTCAAAATGTAAGCAATGCAGTGCATCCCTTTCATTGGTTGAATGCTTCCCGACCCGGGTCCTACTCCTCCGCTCTGAGTGCAGATTGTGATGCCCCAAACTACAAACTAGCGATTGATTAGTGATAACAACATGATGGCTTCAACGCAAATTCAAGAGTTGGGTCGAAAATAAAGAATAGATCTATGGACACACTTTATTTATAATTCTGCAGAAAGGAAAACAATGCACAGTAGTAACGGGAGAGAAACCCTGTTGCTACAAATTAGGTGGGAAGAATACGACCAACCTGAAGGGACACTTGAAGGCACACCACCCTGCTATTGATGCCACGGTAAGTTAACTGTCAATGATAACTAATCTTAACTAGTAAGCATATAAATTCTCTAATGTTAAGTCAACGTTACTGGGCAGTCGGGTACGTATGTGAACTTGTGGTTAACGTTACCTAGCAAATAATTATCGCTAACGTTAGACAACGTGCGAGACTAGCAAATTTGCTAGCAAGCCATGTTAGCTGGGTTAATGTTAGCTAGTTGGCTAGCTTCATTAGCGAAGTTACTTGTGGGTGAAACATGCAGGGCTCGACAATTAACGTTAAGGCTTGTCCGGGACATGTAAACTTTTTGACAAGTGAAATGCTTTATCATATTGTCCTATCGGACATGTAAAACATATATGGGAAAAAACCCTGCAAATTAATTTAACCTCTTCCTACCGAGGGCAAAATAGGCCAATTTTCGCCTGTTTTCACTAGTGACAAACAAAGGTGGTTATCTCAAAAACTATAAATGGTACAAATATGGTTCATGGCTTTTATTAAAGAAGACACCTGCAGTATTACGACTAAGCAGTGAGAACTCATAGAAATCCAGTTTTTGATACTTAACTACAACAATTTATGTACAGAAAATATAAAAAAACTAAAAAACGGGTACCTACATTCAAGTTTAAGAATTTTTACCTGGGGAGCTACAAATGCAATCAAGGAAATGACTCCTCTATCTGATTCATCAATATGCTGCCTACCTCTGGTAACAATCTGGTGTCAATGTCTCAAACCATTCAAATTGTACAGGGTTTTTTTCAGGTGAACCTTTTTCGTTATCCAAATGGTGCCAAATGGTGCCAAATGTGCCAAAAATGGCAATGTTCCAGAAAGGTCTCAATATGATTTATTTTTTAGGTTTTTACAAAAAAATGAGATAATTTGTCAATATTGGCAATAAAAGTTCATTTTTAGACGTGTTCTTGTTGCTCTTCATATTACACAACTAACTACCCGAGGTCACAAAAAGCTGTCAAAACCCATGTAGCAGCACAGTGAATCTTGTGTATTTCACCAGAGCCCCATTAGCCAGAAATGAGTCCAGGAATGTGCAAACAGATTTTCAAATGAATAATGGGAATAGTATGAAACTTCCCTACACATTACTGCTTGCCAGTCCTGTCCTTTATTCTGTTGCCACCTCCTATGACAGGGATGTTGGGGTTGGGTTTTAGGAGGCAAAACTTTATACATGACAAACATATATCAACTATATTCAAGTGCACTAAGGTGTACTACTAAAAGTGCAGTGGATAAAAAATCAAAAGTCCACCAGTTTCCTAGATAAAAAATAAAAACACCCCTGCTGTAACAAATAAAAAGATCCTTGCCCTCTAATTGCTGAAGTTACTGTATTTACACAAAGAAAGTACAAAATGGCAGAGTCCAAAAAGCTAAAAAAAAAAAGAACTAAAAACAAAAAAAGGCAAAGGATCAAAACATGGGGGTGGAGGGTGAGGAGAGATTATTTAACCATTCATACAGAAGCCATTTAGACTACACATTCCCTGAGGAGAGCAATCTGCATCATTACAAACCCCACTAACCCTGTCCATGGAATTGTCCACCATGTTGATATACCCATTAGTCCCCCTTATACAACAATAATAATAATAAACAAGTACTCCCTCATGTTATCATGTTCTCTCCCTCATACCATGCATAAATTGCCATTTTGTTTACCTGCACAGCCTTCTGTACTGCATACAGAACAATTTACTCATGTAGAACAATGACTTTACTAAACACTTCCAGAAGCCATTTCACACTCAAAAAAATCGATTTAGTAGCTCATCTCAGACACAAATAGATAGCTAGCTGCTTATTACCTGTAATTTTGCTTGCTAGCTTGCCACTGTAAAGGTAATACTATCTATATTAATTTAGCTGAGAGGGGCCGATTTTATGCATAAGTATATAAGGTTAGTTAGCTTCACAGAAGAAACACAGGGATTCATGCATTGCAGCTAAATTGCCCATTTCCTTCGATGCTTACACCAAACTTACCGTTTCCACAAACATCTGTGTTGTTGGCAACGCCACGTAACACGTGCAAGTTTGTCAACACAGACAATACACCCTAAGTTTACTTCATAAATTATTTATCATACCGTTGGAATGTGCAATTTGTAATATTAATTGTATGAAAAACAATAAAATACAGTTGACAATGTAATTACGAACCCGCATGGCATTGCGTGAATTCACACTGGTATATCGAAAAATCGGTAATACCACCAGCCCTAACGACGTTACCTGCCATGGCGAAATTCAATGCGTTTATAGCATAACACTTTTAGTATGATAAAACAACTTACATGTCAGCAACATCATCTCGGTCATCAGTGGATTCAGCGTCACTGAGACAGGATGAGTCTCCCTCGGCAAAAACATCTTCTGGCTTATCCAGTTCGTCTAGCACTTGGTGCACGGATAAACGCCTCAAAAATCTCGACATAACTACACAAAAACTCTATCAAAAATACTCTAAAGTAAAAAAATGTAACTGCGGGCCTTACGTAATTAATTGTGCTTTGCTAAACGGAATGTAGCGAGCTACGCTACAAGGTAAAAACACTGCGCCATTTTGGTTCGATAATTACGCGTGCTTGCAATTACTCATACGCAGGGCAGGATTTACATGTTTTACGACGGCTATAGTGTTGAATGAGGGCTCCTTTGAAAGATAAGAGTCTTGGCTATTGGCTGGAATATTTGACAGACAGTTTTAAAACCCAATGGAAAGCAAATAATACTCGGAGTGGAGGCGGGTGGAAGACAGTTTTTCCCACTTCAGATAGGCCTATTGTGCTATCAGTCAAAGAAATACACCCAATTGACGACGGTTTTGCATATATCTCTGCAAGCAAGTTCAAAACAACTCTGGCTAACATATACTAAGCCACGGGATTGGTACTCCAGAAACTGGCTGAGTTTCACAACGCACAAAAAGTGAACACAGCCGAACGAGTCGTAATCAAGTGCAAAAAAGCACAAGTCGGTTTAAAATTGGAAAAAAATAATGTACAGCCGTATGAAAGTTTTAAAGTATTTTTTCTTGAAGCCTAAAGGTATAATGATTTTTCAAACCAAAGTTTTGTGAAATACAATTAAGCAGAACAGTTTACCAGCACATTGTTTATGGTGTGACATCAAGCTGCAATACATGTTTGAGAATTAGGTCAGAGTTTCCAACGTTATTTACGAAGTTTTATCCCGACGTTTTGGGCTTAAAAACCACTTTCCCAGAAGGAATGGATATATCTTAAGGATATTTAATCAAAATATTGAGGTGAGCAGTTTATTATATATTATTAAATTAATGAAATGTATAATTTAATAATTTCCGTAACGCCCGCGTTACCACTAGGGGGCGTTTGGTATTAAGAGGTTAATGAAAATTTACATAACGTTATTGAACAATCTGTTGGCTAGCTTTTCAGACCTGTTTGGTTCCCCAGTGTGTGTTATAAATGTGTTCCCCAGTGTGTGTTCTAAATGCACATTACGTGTTGCTGCTGTAGCCTACGCGGTGAGCTGAGTTTATTTATTTGGACAAGCGACTTGTAATTATGCTCGATGAGAGAATGAGAGAAATACATACCTCTTTTGGTTTTATGTGAAGTTTCAGAAAATAAATATAACCACAATGGCCAAAGAAAGAATGTTTTGTTTCTTGACTTGGAGTAAAGCAACATTCCACTAGGTTAAAGGGATAGTTCGGAATTTTGGACATAATGTCTCAATTACGACTTACCCATGATGAAGTTGATTGATGGAAACCATTTTCAGCTAATTCCCTTCTTTTGGACATACACACGTTGCTAATGCTAGCGCAACTCTAAGGTAACCCATAGAATCCACTACCAAACGCACTTAAACACTCCACAGTGCACCCAAAGCAAATAAAATACGACGACAGTCTATCGGGGTTATTTTGAGTGTTTATACCATCATTTTTTAAGTCAAACTATCGTTGAATCCTTTACTTTGTGCTGACCTATATTCTCTGTGGAAGTACGGTGGCGGAACGAATGTGGCCATTGCAACTTGTTGCACTTCTTTGTTGTTGTAGTCGACCAGTGCCGGCAATACATTCGTAGGGAACGTAAAGTATCGCTCCCCAGATAGACTGTCATCGTATTTTATTTGCTTTGGGTGCACTGTGGAGTGTTTAAGTGCTTTTGGTAGTGGATGCTACCGGTTACCTTAGAGTTGCGCTAGCATTAGCAACGTGTGTATGTCCAAAAGAAGGGACAGCATGGAATTAGCTGAAAATGGTTTCCATCAATCAACTACATCCTGGGTAAGTCGTAATTGAGACATTATGTCCAGAATTCCGAACTATCCCTTTAACACTTATCTGTGCAATGCAATATCCTTACCTTAGTAGTAGCGAGGACAGCACAGCAGCATCGCATCGATGGGAGAGTCTAGGCTACAGATATCCAACTAAGGTAAGGATATTACACAAGGAAAAGTGTTAAGAGAGTGAAATGTTGCTTTACAAATTTCAACAGTCATTCACTATATTACATTTGTTCAAATTCCAGCATACTTGATACAACCTGTCAACTTCATTCCAATTTCTGATACCTGTATTAGCCTAGTTGAATTAGTTTTAAAGAGAGAAAACATCAAATATAAAGAAGGGAGACCCTGGGCCTGAGAAGAAGGGAAAGAAATAACTTTCGTTGATTAAAACTGGACTAAAGTGCTTTGAGTTTCCGTCGACTAAAACTAAAAATGACTAAAATGTGACTAGAACTAATGAGCATTTCTGTCTAAAGACTAAGACTAAATCTAAAATAGCAGCCAAAATTAACAATGCCAAACAGTAACTACATCTGCCAGTACACTGTACACAGGACGCAGTAGGCTCTGATTCAGACACAGCCCATGATTCCAACTCACTCAGGGCTACTTGTGCACAATGATTCGAGCTGCATACATTGAGGCTCAGTCTGTCAGGCTACTGTGATTTTCTGGGATCTCGTTGGATTACTCTGGATACTCTCGTTGGAATAAATTGAGCTAAATTCTGTGATCATTATAACAGTAAGAACTGCAGTCAAATATTTATACCACTGTTTAGTTGTTTTTACAAAGCCAGTGTGTAAGGATGGGACTGAAACGAAACGGAACTGTTTACGTTTACCAGGCACAGACTTTGCCATGGATGTGATTTAATTCAAAGCACTTCATTCACAGTATAAGAGAGAGAGAGATTCAACTTAATTTATGACGAGGGATATTGCAGAGTGAGCAAGTTATAAAATATAATGTGAATAATGATAAGACAAACAGTGCTTAGATTACCCTATCCCAAGCAGTTTCTTCAAGAGGGCTACGCTACTTTCCAAATAATATTGGTGGCTGGGGAGCTATATGTGTCCCTCAAGTTCCTATAGCAACAAACACACACACACACACACACACACAATGTCACTTGGGAACCAGCAGTGGAGTGGTCCGGGTGACCCTCAACCAGCTGGTGGCTTCTTTGGAGGAGGACAGCACCCTTGGGATGGGTTGGGGCAAGACCATGGAGGTGTTGATCTTCCTCTACTGGCTGGACAGTGCCACATCTTAACTGGTCATCTCCAAGTCATTTGGGATTCCTAGGCAGACTGTGAATGACATAGTCCACCGGGTCCTCAAGAGGATCCATGGTCTCCTTCCCCAGATTATCCGCTTCCCCACTGGCCAGGAGTTGGAGATGGTGGGCGCTGGGTTTGCCTGCCTGGTAGGCGGCCCAGCATTCCAGCGTACTGCTGGGAGCATTGACGGCTGCCACATCAAGGTAGTCCCCCCAGCGGGGGAGATCCAGGACTACCTGAACAGGAAGCTGTTTTTCTCCCTGCAGATGCAGGCTGTCTGCGACCACAGGGGGAAGTTCCTCAATGTGTTCACCGGCTACCCTGGGTCGGTCCACGATGCCCGGGTGCTAAAGTGCTCGGACATGTATGTCCACCACCAGTACCCACCACAGGGCTGGTTCCTGATCGGGGATGGTGGATACCCGTGCATCCAGGACCCCATCACCCCCTACCGCGAGCCAGTCCAAGGCCCTGTGCAGGCACGCTACAAAGAGCAGCTGTCGAGGGCCAGGGGTGTGGTGGAACGGGCCTTTGGGGTCATGAAGACAAGGTGGCGCTCAATCTTTTTCAAAGCCCTCGAGGTCCAGAACCCCTTCGCTGTTGAGCTCATCGACTGCTGTGCTGTTCTGCACAACCTGTGCATAAGCAATGACGACCTGCTGGACGCTGCTATCTCTGACCATTATGATGATGATGACATCTCTGAAGCAGAGCAGTATTGTGGCTACCACAGATCTGCTGAAGTACTGAGGGCGCAGGTGGCAGCTGCAGCCTCAGCACCTGTGGGTTGCATCTCAGCATTGGGGGATCATGATTACACTACATGAACTCTCACCACTTGCACCAGTCACTTGTCGCACTATTCACCATGCACTTTTTGGGAGGCTCTGGATCAGCGTTCTTGTCGCGCCTCCTGTCAGTACCTGTCTGAATCCACAGGGAAGCTAATGATCCACTACAATGTTCTTATTCCACATTTCTATGGTGCTGTTTGACCTTCACACATAGAGTAGTGTGATTCTATTTATAGAATCACACATATTTATATATATCACACATATTTATATAAGTTCATTTAACTTGGCTTTGTTAAATATCAGGTCCCTGGCAGGAAAATCACTTTTAATTAATGATTTAATTTCATGGCATCAGATGTACTGCAGATAGTCAACACTTCTCTTCAGTCAGGCCTTTTCCCAAGGGCCTTGAAAACTGCAGTTATCAAACCCCTTTTGAGAAAGAGCAACCTGGATGCCTCAGTAATGAATAATTACAGGCCCATATCAAACCTGCCTTTTTTAGGAAAGATCATTGAAAAGGCTGTTTTTCAGAAACTCCACTCTCACTTGGTCCTAAACAACTGTTTTAATGTTTTTCATTCCGGGTTTTCGACCACACCACAGCACTGAGACTGCTCTTGTTAAAGTTTTAAATGACATTCACTTGAGCAGTGATGAGGCTAAAATTTCAGTTTTGGTATTATTGGATCTCAGTGCTGTGTTTGGCACAGTCGACCATAGGACACTCCAAGAAAGGCTGGAAACCTGGATAGGACTTTCTGGCACAGTGCCAAATTGGTTTGAATCATATTTACAGGATAGGGACTACTTTGTGTCAATTGGTAATTATGAATCGGAGCGAACAAAAATCACGTGTTCCCCAAGGGTCCATTCTTGGTCCACTTCTGTTCAACATCTACATGCTCCCACTTGCTCAGATTATGGAAAAAAATTGCTTCCCACAATTACGTGGACGACACACAAATTTACATAAGAGTGTCATCAAGTGATTACAGTCCTATACAATCACTGATTAAATGTATTGAACAAATCAATGATTGGAAGTGCCAGAATTTCCTCCATTTAAATAGAGACAAAACTGAAATAATAGTTTTTGGTCCCAAAGAAGAAAGATGAAGAGTCAGTGCTCACCTTAAGTCCTTGTCACTACAGTCTACAAACCAAGGCAGAAACCTTGGTGTAGTTATGGACTCAGAACTAAATTTTAATAGCCATATTAAGACAATTACAAAATCAGCCTACTGTCACTTTAAAAATATAGCAAGAATTAAAGGATTAATGTCTAAGCACAATGTAGAAAAAATTTGTGCATGCATTTATTTTTAGTAGGCTTGCCTATTGTAATTGTGTCTTTACAGGTCTGTGTAAAAAATCAGACAGCTGCAGCTCATTCAGAACGCTGCTGCCAGAGTCCTCACTAACACTAAGAGAGTGGAGCTCATTACTCCAGTCCTCAAATCACTGCACTGGCTTCCTGCGTGTCAAGAGATTGATTTTAAAATACTACTACGTATCTATAAAGCACTAAATGGTCTAGGTCCAAAATACATTTCCAATCTGCTTGTGCTTTATGAATCAATCAGACCCCTAAGATCATCTGGGAAAGGTTTACTCACTGTTTCCAGGGTCAAAACGAAGCACGGTGAAGCAGCTTTTAGTTTCTACGCTCCACATCTCTGGAACAAACTTCCAGAAGATCTGAGGTCTGCTCCAACTCTCAGTTCTTTTAAATCAAAGCTTAAAACCTTTTTGTTTGCCTTGGCTTGAAACTGAATTAAATCAGGGGCTATCTATTCATGCTCTGTAGCCTTTTATCTGTTTTTATTGTTTTTATCTTATTTCCTTTTATATTGTCTTTTAAATGTTTTTAAATGGTTTTATTGTCTTTTATTTCTTATGTAAAGCACTTTGAATTGCCTGCTGTTTGAAAGGTGCTATACAAATAAACTTGCCTTGCCTTGCCTTGTGTTGATGAGCAAGAAAGCGTTTCACTGAAAGTACGAGAAAACACTGAAAAATAGGTAAATCACAAGATCACGTAAATTTGTTTAGAACAGAAATTTATTTACATAATCTTAACAAAAACAACCTCAGCATGCAAGCTGGAATTAATAAATAAAAGAAACATTTTCAAATGAGACAAATAACAACATAATTCTTTAACTAAAAACTCCCATTAAATGTAAAAAGCGCTCCTCTCTGGCAGCTGATTCCCTTGCCAGTCTCTCCTCTCTCTCCCTCGTATCCATCTCCCTCTCTCTCCTCTCCTTTCTCTCCATCATCTCTCTGTCCCTCTTCTCTCGTCTCTCATCTCCCTCCTCTCCTCTCTCTCCAACATCTCCCTCTCCCTCTTCTCTTCTCTCTCCAACATGGCCCTGTCCCACTCCTCCTCCCTCGTCTCCATCTCTTTCATGGCCAGGAGCCACTGGGCCTCCTTCTTGGCCTTCTTGGGGGCTGGGGCTGAGGCTGTGCTGGTGCATGGGAACAAGGGCTCGGAGTGGGAGATGGAGGGTGAGGTGACTGTGGTGGCTCTCTCCTCAGAAGGATAAGAGAGGACTGCGCCATCTGGAGCGGAGCTGGAACCAAGAGCCAGAGGAGAAATGATGTGACTCTCCCCCAACATGTCGTCCATGGCCTAATACCACTTCCAGTTGGCCGCAGTCACCTCTCCTCCCTCTGTACTCCTCCCAGTGGGTGGATTCCTGCAATCCTGAAAATGATATAAAGGTCACCATTTCAACACATCTGACCATGTCAGACAATGTAATGTGTGTCATTATCACATCTATAAGATATCAACAGACCGTTACACAAACAGGGGGCTCTATGCACAAAGTGAGCTTTGAATGCTCTTGTAGTATTCAATGTAAGCTTCCCAAGTCCCCCTCTCTCATGATCAGCAAAGACATATCCATCCATTCTCTTTTAATATGAAATCCATTGAAGAACCCATGAGGATTGTTGTGTTGTGTGTTCCGTGGAACAGTTCTCTGGCAATTTCATCATCTAGGGATGTAGAGATTACCTACAGTTGAAGTCAGAAGTTTACATACACTTAGGTTGAAGTCATTAAAACTCATTTTTAACCACTCCACAGATTTCATGTTAGCAAACTATAGTGTTGGCAAGTCAGTTAGGACATCAACTTTGTGCATGACACAAGTCATTTTTCCAACAATTGTTTGCAGACAGATTATTTCACTTTTAATTCAGTATGTCACAATTCCAGTGGGTCAGAAGTTTACATACACTAAGTTGACTGTGCCTTTAAATTTTTTATATTTGGTCACATATCCTTTGCATGCCATGACTTCCTGATGTCTGTGAGCCAACAACATCAAAAGACTCTTGATATATTATTTTCTGGCAATCTTACAAGCGATACTATAACGTCTCTGCATTTGAATGGATCTCTATGGGAATTGGGGGGTGGGACAAGATTTAGCTGTAAATTATGCTGGAACAGTATGGAACACATGATTGGTAAAATGGCTGTAAGCCTTAATTCATCAGTCTGCTGCCAGAAATACAGTAGATATGGATGGATAACTTGGATAACTTGAAGGGTTTCTTCTCCTGACTTATTTTTCCATAGAGTTCAGTAGGAAAATTTGTCAGGAGAAACAACCCTTCAAGTGATCCATCCATATCTACTGCATATCTGGCAGCAGAGTGATGGTTTATTAGGTAGCTAACCTGGATTGAATTGTTTCTAAACTAGGTACAGCCACCGTTTCCTTTTAATTTTGGTTATCAACGCAGTCAAAGGAGCACAATTATGAGTGCATATTGTCGACTGCATAATTAGGACACGACGACATTTAATTATCTTCACTGTGAATACTACAGTTACAGTTTTCATCTTTTACCTTGGCGACAAGCGCCATCGCGTGCGAAAACGCAAAACAAAACTTTAAAAAAAGCTTACAGCACCAGCTATTCCCAGGCAGTTTACCATCCAAGTACTAACCAGGCCCAACACTGCTTGGCTTCCGAGATCAGAGGAGTTTGGGCTTTTTCAGTGTGGTATGGCTGTGAGCAGAGAAACCGCGAGCTAACCAGGTTCAATTGTTTGTAAACTAGGTACAGCCGCCGTTTCCGTTTAATTTTGGTTATCAACATGATCAAAGGAGCACAATTACGAGAGTGTATCTTGTCGACTGCATAAGTAGGACACGACGATGTTTAATTATCTTCACTGTGAATACTACAGTCACAGTTTCCATCGTTTACCTCGGCGAACAGCGCCATTGCGTGCAAAAACGCAAAACAAAACTTTCAGAAAAAGCTTACGGCACCTGGTATTCCCAGGCTGACTCCCATCCAAGTACTAACCAGGCCCGACACTGCTTGGCTTCCGAGATCAGACGAGTTCGGGAATTTTCAGTGTGGTATGGCCGTGAGCAACGGTCCCGCGAGCTAACCCGGGTTAAATTGTTTCTAAACTAGGTAAAGCCGCCGTTTCCGTTTAATTTTGGTTATCAATGCGGTCAAAGGAGCACAATTACGAGAGTGTATCTTGTCGACTGCATAATTAGGACACGAAGATGTTTAATTATCTTCAGTGTGAATACTACAGTTCAGTCAGGCCACTGTTGTTCAAATAAAACTTTATTGACATTATAAAAAACAATACATTTTAGGCTTGGCGGTATGGTTCTGTTCACTAAGCCCTCCCGCCCATCCACGCGAGCAAGCATGGGTATGGCGGCGAGGGCAGCAGCAACAACCCCCCAATAGGGTTGCACTTAGAACAGAACCGGCAGCACTGAGAATGGTTTTTTACAGATTCCATTCAATCAGTTGTATGTATATGGCACTTTTAAGTGTCATTATCACAACAATTTACAAGGAACCGG
This sequence comes from Synaphobranchus kaupii, assembly GCA_029718625.1. Classification (NCBI taxonomy): domain Eukaryota; kingdom Metazoa; phylum Chordata; class Actinopteri; order Anguilliformes; family Synaphobranchidae; genus Synaphobranchus; species Synaphobranchus kaupii. The sequence goes on from CM056379.1 coordinate 63,113,974, forward strand.
GCCTGAACCCCCGTAGAGCATGCCTAGGGCGACCGTGGCAAGGAAAAACTCCCTGCTGTTAGCAGGAAGAAACCTTGGGCAGAACCTGACTCTGAGGGGGGAGTCCATCCACCGCTGACTGGCACCGGTTAACTGAATGGCTGATTACAGAATAGAAAAATGCAAGACAGAACATATGAAAATGTCAATATATAATGAGCTGGTGGTGGAAGGCGGATTGAAGGCCAGCAGGTGGCATCATCAGCTGGGGACGGCATGGAGCTGGAGCTGACCGGCTGCTTCTGGAGAACGATGTTTGTTGATCTATAGCTACCGCTCCGGCGGTTGCCGAAGAGGGAAGGAGAGAGGAAAGAAATCAGTAGGCACTCAAACATATTAGTGAGCCATGCAGGAGTGATATAGGCTAGGTGTCAGTGCGCAAAGGGGAACTGAAGAGGATGGAGCTGGGGTGGAGGGGGGGGGGGGGGGGTTTGTTTGCAGCAGGCGTGCATCAGAGGATCCACCATGTTAGGGCGAGGCTGTTAAATAGACCGCCTTGATTCACCAATCAATCCATCCAAGTAGCGTCACTACTCAGCTGAGCTGTCAGCTGATTACCTATGCCAGGTTTCACTCTCGTGACCTGCCTGAACTGACGCTATGCTCGATTTCAGTCAGGCCACTGTTGTTCAAATAAAACTTTATTGACATTATAAAAAACAATACATTTTAGGTTTGGCGGTATGGTTCTGTTCACTAAGCAGGCCCATCCACGCGAGCAAGCATGGGTATGGCGGCGAGGGCAGCAGCAACAACCCCCAAAAACAACTATACGCCAAAGTGCTGCTAGTGTTGTGCATGGGTATGGCGGAGAGGGCAGCAGCAACAACCCCCAAAAACAACCATATGCCAAAGTGCTGCTAGTGTTGTGCTTATGTGTAACGACCTTTCGATTCCGGAGGAAGCCATTCTGTCCATCAGCTCGAGGCCCTTCTAATATTACATGGATCAGTGGCTATGTGTACCAACGCTTGTTGGACTCCCCTGTGTGCGAGACGTAGTGTACCTAACCCCAGGAAGTTCTATATGCAGTGATGAAGAACAATGTGTGACCTTCCAGCTACCAATGAAGCCATCCTGTCTGTCAGCTCAAGATCCTTTTAGCATTACATGGATCAGTGGCTATGTGTACCAACACTTGTTGGACCCCCCTGTGTGCCAGGTGTAGTGTGAACTAACCCCAGGAAGTTCTATATGCAGTGATGAAGAACAATGTGTGACCAGCCAGCTACTAATGAAGCCATCCTGTCTGTCAGCTCAAGGTCCTTCTAACATTACGTGGATCAGTGGCTATGTGTACCAACGCTTGTTGGACCCCCCTGTGTGCCAGGTGTAGTGTGAACTAACCCCAAGAAGTTATATATGCAGTGATGAAGAACAATGTGTGACCATCCGGCTACCAATGAAGCCATCCTGTCTGTCAGCTCAAGGTCCTTCTAACATTACGTGGGTCAGTGGCTATGTGTACCAACGCATGTTGGACTTCCCCTGGGAGCCAGAACATTCATTTAACCAGGGAAATTCTATGTGTAGTGGTGAAGAACAATGTGTGCCCTTTCAGCTACCGATGTAGCCATCCTGTCCTTCAACTCAAGGCCCCTTTAGCATTTACGTGGGTCAGTGCTATGTGTACCAACGCCTGTTGGACTTCCATGGGAAACAACTAATCAGGGGAGTTCTATGTGTAGTGATAAAGAACTATATGTGACCTTACAGCTACCGATGTAGCCATCCTATCCTTCAACTCAAGGCCCTTTTTAACATTACATGAAACAGTGGCTACGTGTACCAACGCCTGTTGGACTTCCATGGGAAACAACTAATCAGGGGAGTTCTATGTGTAGTGATGAAGAACTATGTGTGACCTTCCAGCTCTCGGTCCTTCTAACATTAAGTGGATCAGTGGCTATGTGTACCAACGCCTGTTGGACTTCCATGGGAGCAAAACTAATCAGGGGAGTTCTATGTGTAGTGATGAATAACTATGTGTGACCTTTTGGCTACGGATGAAGCCTGACCAGTAGAGGGTGCACTCACATCTATTTCAGTAATATGCGCATGAAGAAAGGCCATTTTTTTATTTTATTGAAACAACAAAGTATTTAATTGAAATGGAACAGAAGTTCAGAACATGAAACATAGACCTAAATAAATTTAAAAGATAAATATAAGCCGCAGTCTTCATAGTTATGTGCAGGCCTATAAACTCTCAGACTTCACGTAGCCTACATACTGCGTATGGTATGGGAAAAAAAGTCTAAAGCCGAGTGTAGGCTATATAAAGCCGAGTGTAGGCTATATTGTTCTCTTTCCTAAATGTAATAGGTTGTCATGCTATGCTCGCCTAGGCTATATCATGAAATAAAAACAAACTATTAAAATCTGAATTTAGGATCCAAATCCCAATCCAACGAACAAAGCTTCGGAGCTCCGAAGCATTCGGCTCAGTCCTAATATGCTGTATAACCACAGGGGTCTGCTGGCGCTGGTGGACTTCCATGGGAAACAACTAATCAGGGGAGTTCTATGTGTAGTGATGAAGAACTATGTGTGACCTTCCAGCTCTCGGTCCTTCTAACATTAAGTGGATCAGTGGCTATGTGTACCAACGCCTGTTGGACTTCCATGGGAGCAAATAACTAATCAGGGGAGTTCTATGTGTAGTGATGAATAACTATGTGTGACCTTTTGGCTACGGATGAAGCCTGACCAGTAGAGAGTGCACTCACATCTATTTCAGTAATATGCACATGAAGAAAGGCCGTTTTTTTTATTTTATTGAAACAACAAAGTATTTAATTGAAATGGAACAGAAGTTCAGGACATGAAACATAGACCTAAATAAATTTAAAAGATAAATATAAGCCGCAGTCTTCATAGTTATGTGCAGGCCTATAAACTCTCAGACTTCACGTAGCCTACATCCTGCGTATGGTATGGGAAAAAAAGTCTAAAGCCGAGTGTAGGCTATATTGTTCTCTTTCCTAAATGTAATAGGTTGTCATGCTATGCTCGCCTAGGCTATATCATGAAATAAAAACAAACTATTAAAATCTGAATTTAGGATCCGAATCCCAATCCAACGAACAAAGCTTCGGAGCTCCGAAGCATTCGGCTCAGTCCTAATATGCTGTATAACCACAGAGGTCTGCTGGCGCTGGTGGACTTCCATGGGAAACAACTAATCAGGGGAGTTCTATGTGTAGTGATGAAGAACTATGTGTGACCTTCCAGCTCTCGGTCCTTCTAACATTAAGTGGATCAGTGGCTATGTGTACCAACGCCTGTTGGACTTCCATGGGAGCAAAGCTAATCAGGGGAGTTCTATGTGTAGTGATAAATAACTATGTGTGACCTTTTGGCTACGGATGAAGCCTGACATGCCTATGGGGGAGAAGCTCTTCATCCCTTCAGGTCCATGCCAATTAATACCATACCAACGCCTGTTGGTCTTCTCCCTAGGGGTGGTGGAGGATGCTGTGCATAATATTGGCTTCATGGCGCCCGTATGCCTAGGGCCATTCTAACTACTGAAGTTGTATTTGTAGTATATGTATATGTACCACCCACCTAAAGGCAATTTCCGAAGCTAAATTACCATTTAAGGGAAATAGAAACTTCTAGGCTACTCTTATCGGTGTGAATGAATTAAAACACCCGTGTCTCAAACGAGACACCAGTTTTGTGAACTAAATTTTTTTAAAGTGAGGGGAAGGCGTTTATCTTTGCTTTGTGGGTTTTCTTTTTAAGCCGTTTAAAAGCAGATGGAGGGATGGATTCCTGAACAGGCTACTGACTGAGGGATCCCTGCATCTAAAGTGAAATTGTATGCTGCAATGAGTGCCTTAAGAGAAGAAAGTTGCATTTTCCTTGACTCGAACCAGTGGACTATAAAGACACAAACGATTGGAATGTTAACGGGTAGGACGTGGACAGAAAAAGCGGCGCGAAAGAGAAGAGACCATGCTGAGTTGTACGTTTTTTTAATGTAGATTTTGTCAATCCAGTTAATCTAAAATGGTTTGGTCTAATGCTGGGTAAGACAGGTTTGCAGCAGGGGCTGCATCGGCGCACGGTTTTGGAATTGCTGGAATTTAAATTGGGACGAGGCATCAGCAATTTTTATTGTCGAGCCCAAGTAAATAAACAGCGTGAAGTGTAAATTTATGCATAACGCAAGTCCAAATCCAATTATGCATAACGCAAATCCAGTCCAGGCGTCTACCAGCCTATTGATGAAAAGACAGATGAGCGTCCTTTGTTAAAGATGTTGACGGTGGCTTAATTGTCGCAATAGGCCAAAATTGTTTCCTTGGCCAGCTGTTTCCCCATAGGATGCGGGCAACGACGATCGGGTATAGTTCGAGCAAATCTATAAATTGAATATTGCGAGGCAGAGTTTGCAGCTCTTTAGGCCATGTTTCTGCAAACCACTGATTATTATAATACCCCCAAAAGCAATAGAAGTGCTGCGTCGGTAAACAAATTTTAAAGTAGCAGATGTTTCGACGTAGTTGTTATGAAAAACAAGATGCTGTTTAGAGATGGGCATTCCGGCTCTCTTCAGTGAGTCAGATCATTTGCTCGGCTCACCACTAGAGCCGGCTCTTCATTCAGTAGCATTTCCGGTTTTTGAAGATTGGCCAAAGTTAGCGATATTTTGACCTATGATTGGCCGTAGAACGTCCCTGAGGGATAATTCGCATAGCAAGTTGAAATTACCCCATAGAGAGAGCATCCTTTTTTTTTTTTTTTTTTAAAGAGATTCTGCGTTCTCGGTATATTTGATAGCTTCGCGAATGCGGGCCAATTCATCCGACGGCTGAGAGCCTGCACGATTATCTAAAATAATGCCCAGAAACTCGATAACACTAGGCCATTTAAAAGTTTCCTCGTTTAGAGGAACGCCCATTTCATTAAACGTGTTTATTTATTTATTTATTTTAAACGGTGTAACGCAACAATCTGCCTGTGAGTATGGAAAATCTACCACTAGGACATCGTCTAGCAAGTGTAAGACAGGGCAATTGCAGTTAAGAGAATCCAGCAAGTCTTCCGATAATGTATCGAAAATAGGGGGACTGCTAGCCTACGACAACCAAAAGTAGGCCTACATTTTTTATTATCCACATGACGCCGACAAATGCCATTGGGATGGATGGAGATGCATGATTTTTTAAAATGCATCCGTTATGTCGACTTTACCGAGCCAAGCTCCTTTACCGGCATGTTTGATAAATTGAATCGCGTGGTCGAGCAGTTGCGTAAAACAGGGAAAATGGTTGCGGGGGGATGATACTGTTAATAGCTTGGGCGTAGTTATTATGAAGGGTGGATAAGTCGATTAGGCGCTTTTTTCTGAAAATTTACGTGTGGCTGCTCCTATAAGATTGATGCGGAATATTGGAAATGGCGAGCTATTGAACGGGCCTATCATATAACCCTTTTCGACCTCTCTGGCAAGCAATTTGTTCACTATTTCGGGTTCATTTACATCTGATTGAAAATTAGGGAAAAGCAAGGTGCCGAGCGAATACGAATTATAAGCCTACGAAAAATTCTAGTAGCCCAACTTAGTATGCACGAAGCAGTACCACAAATACCCGTAGTAGTATCCACATAAAGCAACACGCGTAATGTTGAAATGTGAATTAGGGTTGTCTGCAATCAGTAGTATGCTAGGCCAATATACAAATCCCTGGCAATGATACAATTTAGCCGTAATAATGATGAATAGGCTACAACACTTAAATTCAGCCTGAAAACTATTAGCTAGCTATCCGAGTAGGCTACGCAGATGCAGTAGGCCTACGAGCGCAATTATGTCCTGATAAATGAAAATACCATGCAGGATACAGATCGGCCAACGCAATAACGTGTAAGATATAGACAGTACAATTACATACCCGGTCAACGGTAGGCCTAGTCTTCACGTACCGATTACACGCACAGAACTAGTTACGATAATAAAAAGGGGGTGATCCCAAACGCGCTACAAGCCGGCTATATAGACAAGGAACTATAGGTGCTCAACAGAAGGACCAGTGAATAGAGAGAATACCAAACCCGGACTACTTCGCTAGGACTAACCCGAGATAAGGAGGACTGGAGCACACAGAGCTCAGAGCAAAACAAAATATTTTAATACGACTGACGTTTCGACGTCAACGACGTCTTCTTCAGAGTCAAAATGGAAATACAGACAAATGCACCGGGAGGTATATAAATACCCTCCCATCAATTACACAAAATAAGGTGCGCATGTGTAGGACTAATAAATCTCGTCATAGATACCACATATACAATGTTATCTTCTTTAACAGGATAAAGAGAAGAACGACAAATGTCATAGGTAAATGAACTAAATAATTGTCTATTGTGAACATGGCATAAAACAATATAAAATGAAAATCAAAAAGCCTGTACACAAGTTACAAAAAACATGAAAGATTCAGCGACTCATTTAACCCATTGGGTTCCACACTATTGAGTGTATGTATCCAGTACGCCTCCCTGCGGAGCAGTTGCTTAATAATATCTCCGCCTCTGGATGATGAAGTGACTCTCTCAATACCCCAAAATTTTAGAGAAGAGACAGAACCATGATTGGCTTCAGCGTAATGTCGCGCAATAGCATAGTCCATATTTTTAGACCGGATCGCGGTCTTATGTTCAGCAATTCTAAGTTTGAGGGCTCTCTTAGTCTGTCCGATGTAGATTTTGGAGCATATACATTTCAGCATGTAGATAACATGGGTAGTGTTGCAGTTAATAAAAGTGGTTATTTTAAATTCCTTGCCCGAACGTGGATGACAGAAGACTTTAATGTCATTAGAGTTAGAGCAATGGACACAGTGTCCACAACGATAGAACCCTCTAGGGGGCGTAGGTAGCCAGGAGGGTTTTGTCTGCGGACTACTCACCATGCTGTGAACCACCTTATCTTTTAAGTTTTGTGGCCTTCTAAAGCACACTCGCGGAGGTTCGGAAGTAAATTTATTTAAAAGAGGGTCACTCTGGAGAATGGGCCAGTGTTTACGGACAATGTTTTTAACTCTTCCAGCGACCGGACTGAACTCAGTGGAAAAGCAAATACGAGGAAGGGTAGCACGCTTAGGCTTTTTACAGAGGAGGGACTTCCTATCAGTATGGCGGGCTCGGTCAATAGCGGCAGTAACGTCAACAATACTGTAGCCTCTTTGAAGAAATCTGCTACGCATCTGACAGATGTTGCTTTCAAATTCTGCATCCGTGCTACAGTTGCGTCTCAAGCGCAAGAACTGTCCAATCGGTATATTACGTATCAGTGGACGGGGGTGATTGCTATCCGCTCTTAACAGAGTATTTCTGCTTAAGGGTTTACGGAAGATGGTAGATTCAAGTTTACCGTCATCACCTTTAAAAATAGTCAGGTCTAGAAAATTAATGGATCTCACATCATGTTCCTCTGTAAAAGACAAATGACGATCTCTAGAATTCACATACCTCAAGAAATCTTCAAATTCGAGTACAGTACCATCCCACACGAGCAGTATGTCGTCAATGTATCTACGCCACAGGGAGATTTTGGAGAGAAAGGGATTAATGGAATTATGGATAAATTTCTCTTCCCAGTCATTCGCAGCGCCGACAAAGGCGGAGCAGTAGTTGTTCAAGCGTTTGAACAATACGATAAGAGTATAAAAAAACAACTTTTGAATGAACAATTCTACTCACCTCTTTGCGCTAATCCAACAGAGCGCATAAAATGTGAAATTGACTCTGCCATAGAAAATGCCTTGTCTACGGGTTGGATCACTAAAAATGAAAGGGATTTTTTAACTACTAAATACCCCATATGCCCGATTTTGTATGGTCTCCCAAAAATTCACAAGTCTGTATCTGATCCTCCACTGCGCCCTATAGTGTCAGGCAATGGTAGCCTTACAGAACCTCTCTCACAATATGTTGACTTTTTTATTAAAAAATTGGTTCCTACCCTGCCTTCGTATATAGGTGATACGTCTGATCTTCTTAGGGTTATTGAAGGTGTTCATGTGAATTCAGCTACTATTTTAGCGTCGTTAGATGTACAGAGTTTGTACACCAACATTCCCCATAAAGGAGGTCTGGAAGCTCTGTCATACTACCTCTCCACACGCCCGGAAGACCTATTACCCCCTTCAAGTTTCCTTATCACCCTTACGGAGATGGCACTCACCATGAACTATTTCCAATACAATGGCTGTTATTATTTACAGACTCAGGGTACAGCAATGGGAGCAGCTTTTGCACCGAATTATGCTAATCTGTTCATGGGTCACTGGGAAGAGAAATTTATCCATAATTCCATTAATCCCTTTCTCTCCAAAATCTCCCTGTGGCGTAGATACATTGACGACATACTGCTCGTGTGGGATGGTACTGTACTCGAATTTGAAGATTTCTTGAGGTATGTGAATTCTAGAGATCGTCATTTGTCTTTTACAGAGGAACATGATGTGAGATCCATTAATTTTCTAGACCTGACTATTTTTAAAGGTGATGACGGTAAACTTGAATCTACCATCTTCCGTAAACCCTTAAGCAGAAATACTCTGTTAAGAGCGGATAGCAATCACCCCCGTCCACTGATACGTAATATACCGATTGGACAGTTCTTGCGCTTGAGACGCAACTGTAGCACGGATGCAGAATTTGAAAGCAACATCTGTCAGATGCGTAGCAGATTTCTTCAAAGAGGCTACAGTATTGTTGACGTTACTGCCGCTATTGACCGAGCCCGCCATACTGATAGGAAGTCCCTCCTCTGTAAAAAGCCTAAGCGTGCTACCCTTCCTCGTATTTGCTTTTCCACTGAGTTCAGTCCGGTCGCTGGAAGAGTTAAAAACATTGTCCGTAAACACTGGCCCATTCTCCAGAGTGACCCTCTTTTAAATAAATTTACTTCCGAACCTCCGCGAGTGTGCTTTAGAAGGCCACAAAACTTAAAAGATAAGGTGGTTCACAGCATGGTGAGTAGTCCGCAGACAAAACCCTCCTGGCTACCTACGCCCCCTAGAGGGTTCTATCGTTGTGGACACTGTGTCCATTGCTCTAACTCTAATGACATTAAAGTCTTCTGTCATCCACGTTCGGGCAAGGAATTTAAAATAACCACTTTTATTAACTGCAACACTACCCATGTTATCTACATGCTGAAATGTATATGCTCCAAAATCTACATCGGACAGACTAAGAGAGCCCTCAAACTTAGAATTGCTGAACATAAGACCGCGATCCGGTCTAAAAATATGGACTATGCTATTGCGCGACATTACGCTGAAGCCAATCATGGTTCTGTCTCTTCTCTAAAATTTTGGGGTATTGAGAGAGTCACTTCATCATCCAGAGGCGGAGATATTATTAAGCAACTGCTCCGCAGGGAGGCGTACTGGATACATACACTCAATAGTGTGGAACCCAATGGGTTAAATGAGTCGCTGAATCTTTCATGTTTTTTGTAACTTGTGTACAGGCTTTTTGATTTTCATTTTATATTGTTTTATGCCATGTTCACAATAGACAATTATTTAGTTCATTTACCTATGACATTTGTCGTTCTTCTCTTTATCCTGTTAAAGAAGATAACATTGTATATGTGGTATCTATGACGAGATTTATTAGTCCTACACATGCGCACCTTATTTTGTGTAATTGATGGGAGGGTATTTATATACCTCCCGGTGCATTTGTCTGTATTTCCATTTTGACTCTGAAGAAGACGTCGTTGACGTCGAAACGTCAGTCGTATTAAAATATTTTGTTTTGCTCTGAGCTCTGTGTGCTCCAGTCCTCCTTATCTCGGGTTAGTCCTAGCGAAGTAGTCCGGGTTTGGTATTCTCTCTAGTTACGATAATAGTTGGAGCAGCAGTGCGTTAAGACGTGAACTATGTAGACTAATCATTATTTCACCATTTGTTTATTTATTTATTTTCTCCCCAACTAACGTATCAGCATCCGTGAACGGCCACGAACCTCTCATATCAGAAGCCAGCTCAATGAATAGCCTAGTCGGACCGCGTCCACAATGTATCAAGATCTCTTTGGTCTCCCACTTCCAGAACAAGGCAGCGAGTATGCGAACATGACCAACCAATATTCCAGGGCAGGGTGTAGGCTATGCTTACCGTTTAGGTTAGCCCAAAGATCATATAAAGGTTACCGTGCATTTTATACCTCTAAAGCCCATGTAGTCTGTTAATGTTAGCTAGCAATCACAGTTGGAAGATTTCGAATAACAAGCAATAAGGTCCGGGTTACGCGACAGGACGCACGCTTTAAATAGCCAGCCTATGCAATGTGAATATATCGCCCTTCCTTGTCCGGGACGGGCGACGGCTATTTGCTAGCTTGCTTGATGTGGGAAAAGCGTACGAATTGAAAGGGATAGTGGAATATACGAGATCAGTGCAAGTAATTTAGTCTGGTAGTGTGCAGTATGCATGCAGAAAGAAGCATGTTATTTGAATACATCGCCCCTTCCATAGCTGACCACAAGCTTAACCGTACTACAGTCGCTTAGCTTTAGCAACAATTTCAGGAATCCAGTTATTTTTTACTGGCAGTGTGCAGTATGCGTCATGCATGTAGAAGGAAACACGTTTTAAAACAGCAGAATGTTATTAAATATGTCGCCAGTTTCCATAGCAGACCATAAGCTTAAACGAACTTGCAGTCACTTAGCTTTAGCAACAATTTCCGGAATCCCATTCGTTTTCACTGACAGTGTGCAGTCATGCATGCAAGGGAAGCACGTTTCGAATAACCGAATGTTAATGAATATATCGCCCTTTTCTTTTGTCTAGCGGACCATAAAACTTTAGAACACAGAGCTTGACTTTACTTAGCTTTTACGTAGATATTGCAGGATTCCAATTATTTTTCCCCGCGGCGTGTAGTAGAACATGCAGGATGTGCGGCGCAGAGGATGTTTTGTTTGCAGCAGGCGTGCATCAGAGGATCCACCATGTTAGGGCGAGGCTGTTAAATAGACCGCCTTGATTCACCAATCAATCCATTCAAGTAGCGTCACTACTCAGCTGAGCTGTCAGCTGATTACCTATGCCAGGTTTCACTCTCGTGACCTGCCTGAACTGACGCTATGCTCGATTTACGGTTTCCATCGTTTACCTTAGCGAACAGCGCCATCGCATGCAAAAACGCAAAACAAAACTTTTTTAAAAAGCTTACGGCACCTGGTATTCCCAGGCTGATTCCCATCCAAGTACTAACCAGGCCCGACCTTGCTTGGCTTCCGAGATCAGATGAGTTCGGGAATTTTCAGTGTGGTATGGCCATGATCAAAGGTCCCGCGAGCTAACCCGGGTTAAATTGTTTCTAAACTAGGTAAAGCCGCCGTTTCCGTTTAATTTTGGTTATCAACGCGGTCAAATGAGTACAATTACGAGAGTCCATATTGTTGACTGCATAATTAGGACACAACGACGTTTAATTATCTTCACTGTGAATACTAGTTACAGGTTCCATCTTTTACCTCGGCGAACAGCGCCATCGCGTGCGAAAATGCGAATCAAAACTTTTAACCTCTTGCTTCTAAACGCCCCCTAGCAGTAACGCAGGCGTTACGGACGTTATTAAATTATACATTTAATTCATTTAATAATATATAATGAACTGCTCACCTCAATATTTTGATTAAATATCCTTAAGGTATATCCATTCCTTCTGGGAAAGTGGTTTTTAAGCCCAAAACGTTGAGTTAAAACTTTGTAAATAACGTTGGAAACTCCGATCTAATTCCCAAACATGTATTGTCACACCATAAACAATGTGCTGGTAAACTGTTCTGCTTAATTGTATTTCACAAAACTTTGGTTTGAAAAATCATTATACCTTTAGGCTTCAAGAAAGAATACTTTAAAACTTTCATATGACTGTACATGATTTTTTTCCAATTTTAAACCGACTTCCTGCACTTCATCACGAGTAGTTTGGCTGTGTTCAGTTTGGCGTTGTGAAACTCAGCCAGTTTCTGGAGTACCGATCCCGTGGCTTAGTATATTTTAGGCAAAGGGGTTTTGTACTTGATTGCAGAGATTTATGCAAAACCGTTGTCAATTGGGTGCATTTCTTTGACTGACAGCACAATAGGTCTATCTGAAGTGGGAAAAACCTGCATCGACCTGCCTCCACTGCGAGTATTATTTACTTTCCATTGGGTTTTAAAACTGTCTGTCAAATATTCTAGCCAATAGCCAATACTCTTATCTTTCAGACAAGCCCACATTCAATACAAAGCATTCGGAATTCAGGTAGATCGGGCTACACGTAAGAGGAGGAGGCAACCAAGCGTAATTATCGAACCAAGATGGCGCATTGTTTTTACCTTGTAGCATAGCTAGCTACATTCCGTTTAGCAAAGCACAATTCATTAGGTAACTGCTGCTGTTCTTCTTTTTACTTTATATCTTTTTCTCTTTCATACAGTTTTTGGTTAGTTATGTCTATGTTATTCAGGAGTTTGTCCGTGCAGCAGGTCCTAACCCAAATATGTTTTTGCGATCTTGTCTCAGTGGTGTAAGGTAACATTTTTTTTTTTTTTGCCGGTATACCAGTGCCAATTCACTGTTATGTACAAAATGAATCCCTCTGAATTAAATGAATATAGCTAACATTACTATATTGTAAGAATGGCAAGCTAGCCAGCAAAATTACACATAGCAGCTAGCTATCTATTTGTGTCTAAGACAAGCTGTTCCGAGTTTCTTTTGAATGAAATGGCGTCTGAAGGTTTACTCAGGTTTGTTTTGTTCCACATGAGTAAATTGTAAATTGCAGTACAGCAGGCTGTGCAGGTAAATGAACGAGCAATTTATGCATGACGTAACATGAGGGAGCGATAACATGATAACATGAGGATGAGTTTGTTGTTGTTGATTATTATGCAGGGATTTATTTTATCAAGGAAACTGATGGACATTTGATTTTATATCCCGTTTGCATATACCTGGACTCATTTCTGGCTAATGGGGCTCTGGTGGAATACCAGTCACTGTGCTGCTACATGGGTTTGGAGAGCTTGTTGGGGACCACGGGTAGGCTAGTTAGTTGTGTAATATGAAACACACCAAAAACACATCTAAAAATGAACTTTTATTGCCAATATTGGCTAATTATCCAATTTTATTGTAAAACATAAAAAATAAATCATACTGACACTTTTCTGGAACCTTGCCATTTTGCACAATTTGGCACAATTTGTGCCAACTTTGGTAACCAAAATGGTTCACCTGAAAAAAACTAGAATTTGAATGTTTGATATATTGACACCATATTTTTAGCAGAGATAGACAGCATATTGAGGAATCACAAAGAGGAGTTTTTTCCTCCATAGCTCTTGTAGCTCATCAGGTAAAAAATCAGAAAGTTTAATGTAGGTACCCATTTTTTAGTTTTTTCACAATTTCTGTACATAAATTGTTGTAATTAAGGAGCAAAAAGTGTATGTATATGAATTCTGACTGCTTAGTCATAATAGTGCAGTTCTCTGTTTTAATAAAAGCTATGACCCATATTTGTAGCCTTTACAGTTTTTGAGATAAACAGCTTTGTTGGTCACTAGTGAAAACAGGTGAAAATTGATATATTTTGCCGTTGGTATGAACAGGTTAAAAAAGCTTACAGCACCTGGTATTCCAGGCGGTCTCCCATCCAAGTACTAACCAGGCCCGACACTGCTTGACTTCCGAAATCAGATGAGTTTGGGCATTTTCAGTGTGGTATGGCCGCGAGCGAAAGAGTCACGAGCAAATCCGGGTTAAATTGTTTCTAAACTAGGTAAAGCCGCCGTTTCCGTTTAATTTTGGTTATCAATGCGGTCAAATGAGCACAATTACGAGAGTCCATATTGTCGACTGCATAATTAGGAAACGACAACGTTTAATTATATTAACTGTGAATACTACAGTTACAGTTTCCATCTTTTACCTCGGCGAACAGCACCATCGCATGCGAAAACGCAAAACTCATTTTAAAACATGGCTTGCAGCACCTGGTATTCCCAGGGGGTCTCCCATCCAGGTACTAACCAGGCCCTACCGGGCTTGGCTTCCGAGAACAGACGAGATTGCACGTTTGCAGTGTGGTATGCCTGTGAGAAACAGAACTCCACGCCAAGCAGGGTTAATTTGTTTCTAAACTGCAGCCGTCGTTTTCGTTTAATTTTGGTTCTCAAAGGAGCACAATTATGAGAGTGCATATTGTCCACTGCATAATTAGGACACGACGACGTTTAATTATCTTCATTGTGAATAATACAGTTTCCATCATTTACCTTGGTAAACAGCGCGGTCGTGTGCGAAAACGCAAAACAACAATTTTTTTAAATGTCGCGGCTGCGGGGTTGCCACAATCATTTTAAGTTAAGAGAACCGTTTTTAAAAACCGTCCAGATCAACACAACATTGAACTAAACCACACATCTCATTGAAACATTTTATTGTCTTGCATAAACATTTCTCTCCAAATCAAACTGGAATACGTTTAACTCGGCCGAACGCTAAAAGATCAAGCTTCTTTCACCACAACATCGAGAGCGCGAACGCAGTCCCTCACTACCAGAAATAATGCAGTCGAGATTCCCACATTTGGGGAATTCGCAGGGGTCAGCACAACCGGAGTGCAATGGCTGAGCCTCATCCTGGGTGAACCTTTTTTTTTTTTTTTTTGAAAAATATTTTATTAAATCAATTCACAAATTTTACATACATCGCATCACACTATACATTCAAATCATGGCTATTTTTTCCCTTTCTTTTTTTTTTTTTAAACATTCAACTCATTCCCATACTATATACACCCATAATTTTACTTCCCTCCCACCACCCCTATAAGCCCACAACCCAACCTTCCATACCCACATTCCAGAATACCCCGCCCCATATTTTCCTTTATAACAACACTAAAACGTTTCTCTTGCCGCATTGAAACCCCAATGCATCAACTCCTCCTCATACCTACTCTCCACCTCCTTTTCCACCATTTCAAAAACCCCTCTTGCAGTCCACCCCTGCTTTGGCACTCCTTTCATCCCTCTCGCCACCCACAGCTTGAACTTGACCAAACTCATCAACCACAGTGTCAAAAATTTCTCCCTCCCCTTCTTTTTTTCCAAACCCTCTCCATATATCACTCCTTCTTATCTTACCCTATCCCACACCTCCTGTGCAAAACCCACACCCCCAAAACACGTCGCACAGTTTCTTTCCTCCCACACCCTTCTCTTAAACAGCGCCCATCTGCCAGCTGTTTGTGACTATACAACACATCTCTCACCGGCAAGCGGCTGTACGCCACTAATCAGTTCAAGTCTTTCATTTTATTATCCAGCCCCTTCACCTGCAACACCGCCCACACCTCTCTCCCCACTTCCACACCCAAAACCTTCTTGTGGCATTAATTTTCCACTTCATATCTGATACAGTCTCCTGTGATTCACCACTATCTCTTTTTCCCCGCACTCAACGTGTCTTTTTGCCCACCTCACCACCCTCCGATACTGTAACGGGAGTTTTTCCGCTTTGGGAACCTTATTATCCCACCCCACCAAGGATCTAAAAAACCCCGCTACTCCATAAGAAATAAAATATTGGCACTTGTATACTCTAGGCCCCATAAGCGCTATACACATACTGCTGAAAAAAATAACATCAAACTTTAAATTAAAACACGGAACACCCCTTCGTCCATCCTCTATAGCTTGGAACATTACCACCCTCTTAACATACTCCCCCCTTCCCCATATAAACCTGAATATTGCTCCAGTCACCATTTTCCTCATCCTCTGTGGCATAACATATATTCTCGCCAAGTAAACTAAAGATGACAACACATCTGCTTTTAAGGCCATTATTTTCCTACTTATCGTCATACACCTTGCCCTCCAAGCTCCCAGTCTCTTCCCCATTCCTGCTAATCTCCTCCTCCAATTAATTTTTGCATCCTCTTCCGCATCTCCCCCAAAATCTACCCCCAATATCCTTAAAGGTCCCTTCGACACCTTCAACCCACACACTTCCTCTGTTCTGTCTCTCCACCTTCCAAACCCCTTTACTTGGGATTTATTCTTATTTAACCTTTCCCCTGAGCCTCTGGCAAAACTCTCTATCAACTCTAATGCCTTACCTATCCCCTTCTCCGACCCCACAAACAGCGTCATGTCGTCTGCAAACTGCGAAACTTTCAGCTCTATACCCCCTCCTCCCGGTATTTTAATCCCATCCACCTCCCTCTTCCTTCTAATCGCCTCCGCTAAAGGCTCTATATATAATACAAATAACAACGGTGACAACGGACACCCCTGCTTTACCCCCCCCCCCCGTATCGTACCGAACCCGGTTATCGGGCGGAAACCAGACATTTTTGTGATCAACATACGATACTGATATTATGCTGGCACATACCATTGAACATATTATATTTATTAGGTTCACAAAACGATAAGCTAACTTTTAAGCCAATAACCATGTAGATATGACCGGTAGTTTTTTTGTTTTAACGTCTTTTAGATGAGAAAGTACTGTCAAAAAAGGGGCGCCCTTTATCGGGCGGCTCTTGTAGTGCATAAACAAGCTCACGATTATTGTTGTTTTAATAATCAATGAACAGTTTATTTCATCAAGAAAGATACCGTTTGAATAACCAATATGTTGGCAAAATAGCTGGCTAACTGGATAGTTTACCTGGCAGTCCGAAAGATGTCAATATTGGGTTTATTTCTTCACAAAACGATAAACTAAGTTTTAAGCCAATATTAAACATGTAGACGTGACCGGTAGTTTTTTGTTTTAACGTCTTTTAGATGAGACAGTAATGTCAAAAAAGGGGAGACAACTATCGTTTATTGGCTTAAAAGAGATTTATTTCTTTACAAAAACGATGTTAACTTTTAAGCCAATAACGTGTTTTTTTTTTTTTCGTTTTAACGTCTTTAAGATGAGACGAGACTGCCAAAGAAAGGGCGCCCATTATCGGGCGGCTGTTGTAATCCATAAACAAGCTCACGATTATTGTTGTTTTAAGAATCAATTAATAGTTTATTTCATCAAGAAAGATACCGTTTGAATAACCAATATATTGGCTATCTAGCTAAAGTTTTAGCGACATTTTATTTAATTAAATCCCCCGAAGTAAACAAGACTATGCAGTGTAGTACACCAGCGCAGAAGTAGAATCAGATTTCGGACATTTTTTTCACATAGGGGGCATGATGAAAAGGCTCATAAAATGTGTAATTATCATTAAATATTCATGAAAATGAGCGGATACATACCTTGTTTGGTTTGAAGTGGGTGGGAAATACTGGTTTTCTTTTTTTTCGTTGGCAAATCAGCTCTCGAGGAAGTTCAAACATGGTTGAACGAGGACGTGCCCGATAAAGGGCGCCGCCCGATAAAGGGCGCCCTGTAGCTACCTCCCCCAAATGCCCATTGATATTTACCCTACTTCCCACTCCCCTATACATTATTTTCACCCATTTTAGAAAACCCTCCCCTAACCCACATCTTTCCAAAAACCTTTCCCATGAACCCGATTTACTTTATCAAATGCCTTTTGTATGTCTAAACTTGCCAAGAGCAACGGCAACCCCCTCTCGTCCACCCACGACAACACCTCCCTCACCAATTGCAAATTCTGTGCCGCTGAGCGGCCCTCCACTCCACACGTCTGATTTTCATTTATTAGATATGGCATTGCTCTAACCCAATCGCCTTGTCAACACTCTCGCTATCGCCTTATAATCGACCCCCAAAAGTGTTATCGGTCTCCAATTTCCAAGGTCCTGCTTTTCCCCTTTTTTATATATTAATGTCACTATCCCTTTTTTCATTGTCTTTCCTAACTCCTCTTGCCCGATATATTTCCTGTACCACTTCCGTAAAATCATCTCCCAACACATCCCAGAACCTCTCAAAAAATTCTTTTGGAATCCCCATCTTGACCTGGTGCTTTACCCCCCTTCATCTCCACTATAGCTTTCCTTAACTCCTCTTTACTTATAGGCATCTCTAACCCTGCCCTTATGACCTCCGGCACCCCGCCTTCACATATTCCAAAAATTGCTCACTCGCCGCCTCCTCTACTTCCTTTTCACTAAATAACTTTTTATAAAACCCTGATGCTATTCTCACCATCTCTTCTACCTCCATCCTCACTACTCCATCCTCCCCCCCTCAACCCCTCCACTGCCTTCCTTCCCTGCATTGCCTTCACCGTCCTAAAAAAATACGCTGTATATTTCTCGTCCTGTTCCTGTTTTGTCACTCTGCTCTTGAAAGCAAAAACTCTCCCCCTCTCCTCAAAGAGCTCTCTTAGCTCCTCGTTCACCACCGCCCACCTCTTCATATCGAAATCTTCCCCCTTATTCGATGTTACATAAATCTTCTCCAACTGTTTCTGAAGCTTCTCTACCTTCCTCTTTTTTCCTCCTCATTATACCCCTACTATATTCCTTTGCCACCTCCCTCGTGCGTACTTTTAATCCCTCCCACCATTCCATTACCCGGTCGGATACAACGGCTTCAAGCATACCCATCCTTTATACAGGGCATGAAAACGCTCTTGGAAACCCTTTTCTTTCCATACCTGCACATTCAGTTTCCAATACCCCCTCCCCATCTTCGGCACCTCTAACTCTAACCCCCACCTTCACCCCGCTGTGGTCAGAAAAAAATAAAGGCACCACCTCCCCCAGGACACAAAAATTTAATCTATTCTGCTTTGTGCTGCCCCCAAATTCCTCCATGTATACCCTGGCCCCTCTGCATGCATTGCCCTATACCCATCCACTAGCGAGTATCTTTTAACTAACCCCTTCAATTCCAGCAGGCAAGGATCCGTCCTCTCTAGAGATACATTAAAACCCCCCCCCAAAAAATTACATATCTATTTGTTCATAAAATAACCTCTAATTCAGTAAAGCACACCCCCCTCCCTATTGGTACTGCCGGTTCATACACATTTATTAATCTCAATTTTTTGCCCCTCCATTCTACGTCCGCCACCAAAGCCCTCCCTTGAACAAAAGAAAAAACTTTCAGTAATTTTAAATTCCTTTGTTCCAAATAAACCCCCCCCCCCCCCCTGAAGAGCGTACGCCCCCCACACTCCAACATGACGGGCCTCTATCCCCCACTCCTCAGTAAAAATCTTCACATCCTCCCTCGACCCCCAAGTGCACTTCTGGCAGGAAATTAATTAAAATCCCATTTCCCCCAAAAACTGAAACACCCCTCCCCTCTTCACATTCCCCCTCAACCCTTGTGCATTGCACGTCATCACTGTTAATACCATTTAACATTTATATCCTCCCAAAACCCCAACTATTCATCCCTCTTCATACTGCCCTTCCAAACCCCCCCAACCAGAAAAGTCCCCTCATTATTTGAGCCTTTAGAAAAGGACACTTCCCCAAAAATTATTCTCCTCCATCGGAGACTCATTGTCCCACTCTAAACTTATTCTACTCCTTCCCCCTCTGACAGCTCAGATTCCTGCTCCCTTTTTCTTCTCACCTTGGCCTTCTTCCTTGGAAACAATGACTCTGACCCACTTTCCTCATCCAGCGGGTCCTCCAAGTTCATTTTAGCAGCCCAGTCTACTGTCAGTAACCGCTTGATCTTCTTTATTTCCTTTTTACCTTCCCCGCTTCCTCCTGCTTTCTCCCCTTGCTGTGGGACCATCTTTCCACCTTCTGTCTCCATTTCCACACTCTTCTTTCCAACTTCCTCTGCCAGTCTCTTCAGCTCCCACACCACACCTTTCCCTGTGTCTTCCCCTTCCCTCACTGGGTCCGCCATGCTCATTTTTCCTCCCCTCCTTGACTCCTCTACTCCCTCCTTCTGTTCTTCGGCCTCTTCTGCCCCCTCTGCAACCACTTCAATCAACTCCGCCTCCTCTTTCCTCACTTCACCTCCATTTTGCATTTCTACGGGGGTGGGGTGGGGAGGGGGGGCTCCTGGGTCTGGACTTGTTTCCTTCCCTCTCTTTTCTGGGGCTATTTTTGGCCTTCCACTCCCACTTTCTTTGTACATGTGCCCCTCCTTCCTGCACAAATTGCAGGCTCTCCCTTTCTTGCAATCTCTCGCCACATGGCCCTCTTCCCTACACAGACTGCACACAATCTGCGCCTCACAATCTCTTGCTAGATGCCCATACCTCAGGCACCTCCTACAAAAAGTTGGTAACCCCTGGTACGTCAGGAACCCCTTATTTACCCCAATTGAAAATACGGCCGGCAGATGCTTTAGGCCTCCGATCCCCTCTGGATCTCTGTTCAGTTTTACTAAAATCCGCCTCTTTCCGTTCCACACCCGAAACGCATTCATCACTCTCTCCTCCGACTTCATTACTCTACAAAATCTCTCCAAAAACACTTCAACATCTCTCACCGGCACATGCAGGTCGTACATCAGGGGCCTCATTTATAAAACATATCGTAGAAAACATCCTACATTTTATCTAAGATCATGTCTGAAATGAGCAAAAGTCAGATTCAGAGATATTGGACGTACACCCAAAAAAACGTGCGTGCGCCACTCTCCCAGATGTGAAATCTATAAATCACAAATTATCTCAAAATTGTACGCAGCTGAAAGGTTTTATATCTCCGCCTTGTAAACGCCCTCTAATTAATTTCTTTAGCATATAAAGGAGCCCGAATCCAAACCCAAATCATCTAATTGATAATGGCGAGCAGCAAAAAAAAAAACTTCAGTGAGTCCGAAATTGAAGTCCTCTTGGCGGAGGTACAAATGTGCGCTGGTACGCTGTTTGGGAGCCTGTCCAGTGGCGTTTCCTCAAAATCTAAATACGTTGCCTGGCAGTCTGTGGCTCAGGCTGTAAACGAGGTTGGGGGGCAGCAAAGGTCTCTGAAGGACGTCTGACTTGAAACTGAAGGCAAAGAAGCGCATTGCACACCATAGGGCCAGTGTGCAGGCCACGGGAGGTGGAAGTGCCACGCCAAACCTCACCCCAGAGGATGATCGAATTGCTGCCATCATTGGGGAAAGTGCGGTTGTTGGTGTTTATGTGGAGGGCGACACAGATCTTTTGACTGCTGCAGATTCAGAAGGTAAGCTGGCATGTGTTTAAAATCAAGTAAGGTCCAGTATAAATAATGACACTTGCAACGTTGTTGAAATTGTACAATTTTATTTATACAGATGAAGAGCCACTCCAGCGGAAAACAGCCCCAAGCAGACCCGTCTCCCAAACCGCAGCAGCAGCCAGCGTGGACACTCCCGCACAGGAGGAATCTTCCCGGCCCTCACCATCATCCACCTCTGGCTATCGGAGTCAGGCCAGGGTCCTCTCTGACGCCGTTCTACAGTCGCAAAGAGACCTTGTTCAGTCAGTTAATGAGGTGGTTGCGGAACTTAGGCAGCTGCGGCAGACTTTGGTTCAGATGAATCAGACTCTGGTCGACTGTCTGAATAAACGGTGTGTATAAATAAAATATTTTGGAAAAAAGTGAATTTATAGCTTGATTTTTACCCCAATAACATTCCTACCTGTTGGAATAACATGTGAATCAAGTGCTATCTTCTCCTGAGCGTAGTGGCATGTGCATTCCAGTCAGCGGGTAGTGGTGGGGGCAGTGGCGTAACTACATGATCAGCTCAAGGGGGCGAAATTAGGTCAGCAGGGGGCCCGAATATATGTAGCTAAAAAAATTTTATATGACCCTATGTCGGCGAGCCAAAGACATATGTTGTCGGAATTACGAGTCAGTTTCAGACATGGAAGCACTTGAATGAACCTCCCAAGTCGTAGCCTAATTACAAGTGGGAAAGTCAGATAATTTTGCTACCCGAGTTCCCGAGTTGTGACGTTTCACCACTGACCCATTAGCATCCTTCAAGTGCTCCTCGGAGCTCATATTTCCCAGTTGCCAAGTCAAAATGGCAGAAAATATGATATAGCCTGTGCACATATGACAATGCAACCAGGCAGCGCAGCGCATCATATTGATGGTCACGCACACACAGCCCACAACCAGTAAAATATACTTTAATATATCATAAATGGCTCTCATCATACACTACTCACAAAAAGTTAGGGATATTTGGCTTTCGGGTGAAATTTATGGAAAATGTAAGTTCACGCTACAGTGATATTATACGTATCATGAAAGTAGGGCATTTAAGTAGAAGCATGCAATGGTGATTTCCTCATCTCAAACAATTTATTGAAACAAAAGCCAACAACAGTGGTGGGTATACCACAACAAAAATGTCAATGTCTCAATAACTTGTCATGTGCCCTTGAGCATCAATTACAGCTTGACAACGACGTCTCATGCTGTTCACAAGTCGACTTATTGTCTGCTGAGGCATGGCATCCCACTCTTCTTGAAGGGCGGCCCTCAGGTCATTGAGGTTCTGGGGTACAGAGTTACGAGCCTCTACACGGTGAGTCAGCTGATCCCATAGGTTTTCTATGGGATTCAGGTCTGGAGAAAGTGCAGGCCACTCCATTTGAGGTACCCCAGTCTCCAGCAGCCTTTCCCTAATGATGCGACCTCGATGAGCTGGAGCATTGTCGTCCATGAAGATGAAATTAGGCCTGTGTTGTTCATGCAGGGGCACAATGACTGGATTAATGATGTTATTCAGGTAGTATGGGCTTGTCACTGTACCATTCACAAAGTGTAGGGCAGTTCTGTATTGACTAGACACACCTGCCCACGCTGTAACACCGCCACCACCAAAGGGTCGTCTGGTGACAACAGTGGCTGATGCATAGCGCTCTCCTTGACGTCTCCAACATCGTTGGCGGCCATCATTTCTGCTCAACGTGAATCAACTTTCATCAGAGAACAGCACTGAGGCCCACTGGTCCCTCGTCCAGCGTAAATGCTCCCTGGCCCATGCAAGACGATGACGCCTGTGCCTGGTGGTGTGGTCAGGTACCCTTGCAGGTCGTCTAGCACGCAGACCACGCTGATGTAAACGGTTTCGAATGGTCTGACGTGACACTTGGGTGCCTCTCACCTCCCTTAAATGTGCCTGGAGTTGAGTGGCATTCATCATTCGGTTCCGCAGGGCACTGTTCACAATGAAGCGGTCATCAGTGTGGGATGTGGCCAAAGGACGTCCACTTCTATGCCTTTCTGTGACTCTTCCAGTCTCTCTGTATCTCTGTTGCAAGATGACACTCTGTGACACTCTAAGCTCAGTGGCCACTTCCCTCTGAGAACATCCTGTTTGAAGCCTCGCAATGGCGAGGTACTGTTGATCAATTGTTAGGTGTCGTCTTGGTCTCATGATGTCAAAATGTGAACAGCATGATGAAGAGGACTGTTTAAATACCAATTCTAATTGAACCAGGAAATTTATTGGTCGATTCATGGATCAAACACCTGTTGTGAATTTTGCCGTTCAGCTCCTTGTTAGAGAACAGCAAGTTGTGCAAAAAGTACTGAAACATTGAATAGTTGGACATGTGCATTCAAAAGTTTAGAGAAGGTCAAATTAATTTCACCTGTAAAGGTTATAGTGCATTTTAGGTTCATCCTGAAATTTCACCCGAAAGCCGAATATCCCTAACTTTTTGTGAGTAGTGTATGTTTCCTTTCCTCTTCTTTCTCATGCAGGAAGTGATAGCAGCTCTCCATGTATTTTGTATTCGTAAAGGATCAAAAGAAACATTTACTTTCTAGACATCCATGTTTGCTGTTAATTCCGATTTCGTAGCATGTGAATACGTCAACCTCGTAATTACGATTTGGCAACTGGGAAATAAGAGCTTCAGAGGAACACTTGAAGGCAGCAATAGCCTACAGAAGTAGCCTAACTCATCTCTCTAAAATGCTGATATAACAGTAATCATTTCAGACAAGTAATACACTCAGTAGCAATAGTACCTATAGCTAATTCATTTCTGCAAATAAAAATATATTTTTTAGGTTATTACTCTGACAAAAACAAAACAATTCGCTATGACATTGCATGTGGTCCTATGCATTTCTGTCTACACAAAACAAAATCATTCATTTTGACCCGGTAGTTCTAGGCTACGTGATAAATTGAATATTAAGTCCATTCATTTATGTAGTATATTTAAAATGTCATAGCATACGTCAAAAAATTTTGTTCATTCATTGCGTTTCCTTGTCTACGTGGTCGCGGTCGTTCTTACAGGTCAATTCTTCGTTCTTTTGCCCTGGCAAACTTGTTGATTATGTTCTCCAAATTGAGACAGTCTCAACTTGAGCCCTCCTTGGGTTGATTATGCTTCAAAAAAAGTTAGTTAGTGGTAGGCTATACACAGCTTTTATTATTATTTTTTTAAAATTTATTTCTGATTTTTTCCTAATTTAGTAGCCAATTGAACCCCTATTCTAATTCAATTCCCCCCGTAGCAACTGCTAGAGAATCACCGCTGCACAACCCTGTCAGCTGGCAGTAGGACGGAGATCGCTCCTCCAAGGTTTCTGACCGTAGTTCCAACTCGCCTCGGGCCATTCTATGCGCAGCGATTCTCTCCGAGCCCCTCCCCCCACCCGGAAGCAGCCGCCAATTGCTGCTTCCACGGGGCGCCGGCCATGCTCGGATCTGGCAGGACCGGAGCTTTTGTTTTCTCCCACTGTTCTTTTTATTTAGGCTACGTTTTGGAAAGTTTCCTTTTTAACTGTTCTGCTAACTGACGTCGGAAATGAACGTGCGTGCAAGTGAAACAACGTAGCCTAATATGAATTATATTAATGAAAATATTACTCCACGTTTTATATAGGCCTAGGCTATAGCCTATATTTTGTTCAGTTATGCCCACACTGTTGACAATAATTTTTTATTTAATTTAAAATGTATGCGTTTGCCTCCAAGCGGCTGAGGGCCCGGCTCTTGGCATTTTGCCTCCAGGGGGGGCGAGTGCCCCCCCCCCCGCTAGTTACGCTAGTGGGTGGGGGATCTTCCATGTCCATTCGGAGTTCATTCTCATGCATCTTGAGCCCATGGCTCACCGAGATATTGTGAAGCACACAACACGCCAGGATAATTTGGCACACCTTGCAGGGCTCATACAGGAGTTTCCCTCCTGACACCGCCACCTTCCCTTTAACATACCGATGGTGCGCTCCACTACTGACCATGCACGGGCATGTACCGTGTTAAAGTGGGTTTCTTCGGGTGTCTGTGGGTGCGCTATGGGGGTGAGAAGCCATGGCTTCAGAGGATAACCTCTGTCACCTGGTTGTGTAGAGATCATTATTTTATGCACATTAAAAAAGCAACAAAGCAGAAAAATAGAAATAACAGTGATTTACCTAGAAGCCAACCGTCTCCGCCTGCCCCAGCCTCTAGACGATTCCCCACACTGCAATTACGCACAATGAAGGAGTCGTGCGTCGACCCTGGCCATCTTGCAACAGCGTTTCGGATTGCCATACGGCAAATGAGTTGCACATTAATTGAGTGGTAGTTCTTCCTGTTGACATATACATCCTCATTTTCATTTGGTGCCCGTATGGCAACGTGAGTGCAATCTATTGCACCTATTACGTTGGGGAATCCTGTGGTGCGCACAAAATCGTCCTTCACATTCTGTAGCTCCTCGGCAGTGTAAGGAAACTTTATGTACTGATGAGACAAGCAAATGATGCCTCGAAGTACAGCTGGCATAATTCGGCTAACCGATGGCTGGGATATGCCTGACTGGTCACCAATCTCTCTTTGGAATGTTCCTGTTGCCAGGAACCCAAGTATGGTTAAGACTTGCACCTCAACGGGTATGGCCTGGTTGCAGTTGGTGTGTGTCTGTAAATGTGGGCCCATCTGGGCACAAAGCTGTAATAACGTGGCTGTCGGCAAACGGTACCTGCTGATCAGCCATTCATCATCATGCGCAAAGAAGTCTGCCCGATCTCTGAAAACGCATTCCCTTCGTATTGTGCGGTTGGCGATATCCTCGAGGAGTCCCAATGCTGCTTTCATAAACTTCCAAACACAAGCTTTCGCTATCCAGCGTTACATCGTACAATCCCCTTCTTTGGAAGTCCTGTATGCAAAACATTCTGCCAATTTCTACATCAAAAAGCTTTGTGAACACCTCGATTATAACATAATGCAAATTGACCTCCTCTCTCCTTTGTGGCGTGACTACCACCCTTATTGTATTTCTCCTTCTTACTCCTCCAGCCGCATATTCTGGGGCCATCTTTTCCTCCAATCTTGAATAGACGAAACTTCTTCTTTCACACTTCTTCACTTGCTTTTCCTCCTTCTCCCTCCTCGGATTCAGCTTATCTTCCGAAAAACAAAAATGCTTCTACTGGAAGCACCCCCCTCCATTCCCTGGGTGAACCACCTCCTTGATCATAGTATCTCCCTGCCAGGTAAGTATGAGTTGTGTGCATTTGTCGATACGTCCCTACCCCACGCCATACCTTTTACGCATGTGGGAACCACATTTTCCCACTCGCTCAGCCATCAAATGAGCACATTTACGATTGTGCACATTGTCCGAATTGATTAAATGAAGCGGAATACTGCTGCCCCTCATTTAGCCTATATTATCATGTATATATTGGGTTAAAAAAAAATATTACAATGTCAAGCAGCACATACTTTAAGAATCACCCATACAGGAAGAAGCGAGGGGCAACAAAAAAAAATCTTGAGTACAATATGAACATAGCCTACATATGACAGAAAGTGAAGCTAACTCAAGTCGTAAGCTATAGCATTAGTTCTAAAAACTAGCTATGTTGCAGGACAAACAAATAAAATGCATGTAGTTTCTGGTGTTTGCAGTGACTGCATAATTAGGACACGGCGATGTTTAATTATTTTCACTGTGAATAATACGGTTAATAGTTTCCATCTTTTACCTTGGTAAACAGCGCCGTCGTGTGCAAAAACGCAAAAATCATTTTAAAAATTGGCTTGCAGCACCTGGTATTCCCAGGGAGTCTCCCATCCAGGTACTAAGCAGGCCTGACCCTGCTTGGCTTCCAAGATCAGACGAGGTCGCACGTTTACAGTGTGGTTTGCCCGTGAGCAATGTGGTTTGCCCGTGAGCAATGGAGCTCCGCGCCAACCAGGGTTAATTTGTTTCTAAACTGCAGCCGTCGTTTTCGTTTAATTGTGGTTCTCAAGCAGTCAATGGAGGACAATTACGAGAGTGCATATTGTCCACGACGACGTTTAATTATCTTCAATGAGAATAATACAGTTAACAGTTTCCATCTTTTACCTTGGTAAACAGTCCACCATAACGCAGTCCTGGAGGAGGTTTTGGATCCTCGTCCGGAGAGTGATCAGGTCTATTGTTTTTTGGTAGACCTTGATGTTCCTCGTCTCCCACAGGACCTGCCTGACGGTGTTGATAATCCTCCACCTGACGCTGGAGCTCAGGGCTCTTGCAGCCTCCAGGGGGACCGTAGAGGACACTCTCAGCAGTCAGGGAGGACTTTGGCAGCAACCTGTTTTGGGAGACAGAGGAGACAACAAGGCCCCAGACCGTCTGGCCACGGAGCACTCCCAGAACAGATAGTGGATATGTTCTGAGTCAGTGCATCCGTGGGGGCAGCGCTTGGTTCGGGCTAAGTGCCGCTTGTACATAAACAACCTGGTGGGAAGGCACATGTGAGCAGACATCCAGGCAATGTCTTTTTGTTTATTAGACAAAGATGTATGCAAGACATTTGCCCAGATTATTGACGGGTCCAGGGCCGGGCAGCCCCTCGGGACTGTCTTTGTTTGGCTAGATCTTAAAAAACCCATGATTACTTTGTAGGTCCACGAGGTCAGCCCGGCCTCGAAGGCAAAGTCCTTCGGGGCTCGATAGACGTAGGGGGGATCCCAGCTGTATGGTACTGTCAGGTCCAGCGCACACAGGCCCATCGCCCTCAAGAAGGGAGTGGCATAGTACCTGGCAAAGGTACCAGAGGCCTTCTCAACCTTCTGAACATTCTGGACCAGTGTGGCCAGACCTTGTACCAGAATGATGTTAACAATGTCTGGGACCCCCCTGCCCCCATTCTTCTCTTCCTTGAGGAGGGTAGCTCTTTTCAGTTTTTCCATGGTGCTCCCCAAGACAAAGCGAAAGGCCATTCTAGTGATGTTTTTACTAGTGGCCTTGTCTGGGGGAAACACCCTCCCCACTTAAAGAAAAATGGGGAGGACTATTGCCTCCAGGACCAGGATCTTACCCGTCTGAGTCAGAGGCCGCAAACTCCAGCTCTCAGCCTTCCCTCTGCGGCTGACTGGAAGGTCACCCCCAGGGGCTTGATGTTATTTCTGCGTACAGGAAAGGAAACGGTTAGTGGCTCACTCCAATGTCGAGACAGAAACAGTTCACTCTTGTCCCTATTGACTAGGGCGCCAGTGGCTGCACAGAAGTCATCTAACACCTTGTCTGCAATGGTTATAGAATGACTATCTGTGCCGATGATGGTAATGTCATCCATGTACGCCATCACCCTAAGCTGCTCCCCCTGGGCCCCGGGCAGTGGATAACCAGCGATGCCCGGGTTACCCCTTATGGCCTGGAGGAACGGCTCAAGGTGGATGACATACAGGAGGGATGCTAGAGGACATCCCTGCCTGACACCAGACCTAATGGCAAAGGGGGCGGATGGGTGCTTGTTAACAACCACCCTCCCAAAGATGTCAGTCAAGCACATTTTGGTCCAGCGCAGGAGTGAGCTAGGAAAGTTAAGTCTCTCTAGCACCCTCTCCAAGCACACATGACTTACCGTGTCAAAGGCCTTCTCCAGATCTACGCTGAGAAGGCCCAAGGGGGACCCGCGCTCCCCGGAGTGGATTATTAGATCCCTCACGAGGAGCAGGTTGTCATTAATGGACCTCCCTGGAATGCTGCATGTTTGATTAGGGCCGATCACCGGTGTTATCAGGTCTTGGAACCTCCTCATCAGTGCCTTCGCCATGATCTTATAATCGACTGAGAGGAGGTTGACCGGCCGCCAATTCCGGAGGTCCTTCAGGTCCCCCTTTTTGGGGACAAGAGCGACCGCACTCTGTCTCAGTGAAGCCCCCAA
Source organism: Synaphobranchus kaupii (assembly GCA_029718625.1). Taxonomy (NCBI): domain Eukaryota; kingdom Metazoa; phylum Chordata; class Actinopteri; order Anguilliformes; family Synaphobranchidae; genus Synaphobranchus; species Synaphobranchus kaupii. The sequence goes on from CM056379.1 coordinate 63,143,054, forward strand.
ATTCCCTTTCCTGTATGCCGCCCTGAAAACCTCCGCCACGTCCTCCTTCAGGAGATCCCAGTAGGCCTGATAGAATTGGGCCGGGATCCCATCAGGACCGGGAGCTTTGTGTAGATTTAGGGAGCATACGGCCCGGGTGAGCTTCTCGGTGCTCAACTCCAGTTCCATGCTCTCATCCCGAGGCGTCTGTCCAGACAGTCCAGAAAGGTGTCCATGAGAGCCCCATCTGTGGGCCTTATGCTGTACAGACCCGCATAGAAGTCCCTGACCACCTCCCGGACTTCCGCCTCTTCAGACACCACCACCCCTCTGCTATTATAAAGGGAAGAGATGGTATTAGTTTTTGACCGTGCTCTGCGGAAGAATTATCTTGTGCATTTTTCATCCTCCTCAAGGCCTTGGAGTTTGGAGTGGAAGGTGTGTTTTTTTCCGCTCCTCCCGATAGAGCGTGGAGAGGTTCTGTTTTGCGAGTGCAATTTTGCTGCTTAGCTCCAGGACTGGAGGAGGCTCAGTCTTTGGAGGGCAGCATTTGCACGATCAAACGCCGCCCTCCTTTCCTTTGCCTTCCTCCGCCCGACTGCCCGGAAGTAGCCCTGCACCCGCTCCTTCACCATCTCCCACCACGCTATCGGGGAGTCAAAAAGGTGTTTAAGACTCACCCACTCCAGGTAGCACCTTGAAAAGGACAGACGCACTTTGGGGTCCTGGAGATGGCTGGTATTCATCCTCCAGAGACCCCTACCAACAGTTACGGTCTTCTCCCATGTCAGGGTCACGGTCACCATGTGGTGGTCTGAGAAGTGCACTGCCCTGGTGGAATAGGTCTGCACTCTCAGGCCTGGGGAGAGCAAGAACATATCAATTCTGGAAGAGAAAGCACCAGAGGAACTCACCCATGTATGTTGGGGTGGAGAGGTGCCCCCGGCGTCATGGAGGGAGAAATCTTCCATGATGGACCGCAGCTCCTCACTCGACCGATCTCTCTGTGGTCTGCTGCGGTCCTCATCCCTAAGGGCACAGTTGAAATCCCCCTCCCCCACGACAACCGGCATTGTGCAATGTAAAATGGGTCTTAGTTTGTGGAATAAGGAGACCCTCTCTGCCTCACCGACCGGGCCGTACACATTGACCACTCTGAGTGGGGATCCCCCGACACTAAAATCAGTGACGAGGATTCGCCCACTCTCCAAGATGTTATTTCCAATGATCTTAACAAAGGGATTTTTGGTCAATGTGCCGACCCCGTCAGCCCGGGCAATGTTAGAGCCCAACCAGAGAGAGTCCCCTATTCTCCATTCCCCTCTCAGAACATGATCCATAGTACAGAAATGGATTCTGCACTCCTGAAGAAGGATGATGTCTGAGGGAAGCTGCTGTACCATGGAGAAAACTGTATGTCTCTTGTTAGGGTCTTTGATACTTCTGGTGTTTGATGTTGTGAGTGTTAGTGTCATGATGGTTATGGTTGTTGTTATTTTGTGTAATTTGTTCCGGGTTTATTGTTTGCGATTTCATTACAGATTTGATTGAGCCTGTCCAATACTGTGTCCGGGTTATTTAGGCACCTACTCACCCCCTGACTCGGTCCGCCCACAGGTCTCCCCTCCATACTGCCTGGTAGGTTCCGTCCTGGAGAGGTGGGACGTGATGGCTTTGCCCCAGGGTCCCCCTTTGCTTCGGAGGGTCCCCGAGAGGAGAGCTGCTGGGTGTTCCTGTTTGGTGTGGGGTCGGGGCCAGGAAGTGACCGGTCATTAAAGGGCCTGTTTTGGAAAGTGGTGGGTTTTGTAAGGGTTTCTTTTTGGTGTATAAGTGGTGGTGATGGTTTACTAGGGCGAGGTGGGGGTTCTGGCCTGGTTTTGGGGGGACTGGTCCGGGTATTGATATTTCCCTGCTGTATTTTGCGTATTGATTGTTTGTGTAGGTGGGTTATTGCTGGGTTTGGGGGTTGACTGGGGTGTTCTGTAATGTTTGTATTATTATGTTTACCCTTCCTTTTTTTGTTGCCGTTTGCCATGGAGTTGAATTGTCTGAATCAGAATCTGCTAGAGGAGTCTGACCCTTCCACCATGATAGGGGTGTCAGAGTCAGGCTCCTCTTTAACGGTAGTGACTGTCTGTGTGAGTAAAGGGGCTTCAGAGGAACCTGTGCATTGGGGAGATCCGGTACTGATGGTGCTTGGGGGGGCTTGTGCAGTGTCTTGTGAATGAGTGGTTGTTCCAGGCTGAGGGGGGGTTGTGGCAGGTGTTCTAGTTCTTGGTGTTGGGGTAGGGTTAGGGGGGTGGAGGGGGCAGTAGATGGTGGAGGAGGTGCAGTGTTCCTAGCCCTGTTAGCGTATGAGAGTGGGCAGTCACGAAAAAAATGCCCACTCTCATTACATTACATTACATTTATTTAGCAGACGCTTTTATCCAAAGCGACGTACAGTAAGTGCGTACAGAGACATCATCATCATTACAGAACAGACGAGGCAAAGCACATCCTTTGCATAATGTAGCAGCTATCCCTAGCAATGAACGTTGACTGTAGTTCACAGTAAGCTGTGGGCAAATCAGCAACACCACACTTCCATTCCAAATACTATTATAAACTATACTATTATAAACCATTCCAAATACTATTATAAACTATGCTATTATAAACCATTCCAAATACTATTATAAACTATACTATGATAAAACATTCCAAATACTATTATAAACTATAAGAAACAGACAGGAAAACACAGGGAACAGGGAACTGATATTCCTAGGTGAGGATATCAGTCAAGGTGGAGTCTGAAGAGGTGTGTCTTCAGGCCTCGACGGAATGCAGGCAGGGTTGGAGTAGAACGTAGGGGAATGGGAAGTTCATTCCACCACTGAGGTGCTAATGTGGAAAAACTCCGCAGTCGGGACAAGCGAGAGCCTTTGACACGGAGGGGGGGAAGTGCCAGTCGCCCTGCTGTAGAAGAGCGAAGTGGTCGAGCAGGAACATAGTTCTGGATTAAGTCCTGCAGGTAGGCGGGGCCTGTCCTATTGGCTGCAGTGTAGGCCAGGGTCAGAACTTTGAACCTGATCCTGGCTGCAACTGGCAGCCAGTGGAGAGACCTCAGCAGGGGGGTTACGTGGGAAAATTTCGGGAGGTTGAACACAAGCCGGGCAGCTGCATTCTGGATGAGTTGAAGAGGCAGAATGGCGCAGGCCGGTAGGCTTGCGAGCAGGGAGTTGCAGTAGTCCAGGCGTGAGGTGACCATGGTCTGGACAAGAAGCTGGGTGGAGTAGGTGGTCAGGTACGGTCGAATCCTCCTGATGTTGTACAGGAGGAACCTGCAGGACCGTGCCGTCGCCCTGATGTGCTCTTTGAAGTCCAGCCGGTTGTCCAGGACCACCCCCAGGTTCCTTGCAGAGCGGGAGGCAGCCACCACGGTCCCATCAACGGTGATGGAGAGGTCATGTAGTGGGGAGGTCTTGTACGGCATGAAGAGGAGCTCTGTCTTGTCAAGGTTGAGCTTCAGGTGATGGGTAGCCATCCACTCAGAGATGTCAGTCAGACAAGCAGATATCCTCTCCTTAACCTGTGGGGTAGAGGGAGGGAAAGAGAGGAAGAGTTGAGTATCGTCAGCATAGCTATGGTATGAGAAGCCATGTGAATGGATTACTGAGCCAAGAGACTTAGTATACATAGAGAACAGCAGAGGACCCAGTACAGATCCCTGCGGGACTCCTGTAGACAGGGGACGGGGAGCAGAGACGGAACCCTTCCAGGAGACTTGGTAGGATCTATCAGTGAGATACGATACAAACCAAGAGAGGGCAGTTCCAGAAATGCCCATCTCAGCGAGTGTGGAGATCAGGAGTTTGTGGTTGACCGTGTCGAATGCCGCAGACAGGTCAAGGAGAATCAGAACAGAGGAGAGGGAGGAGGCTCTAGCAGTGGCGAGTGCCTCAGTCACAGCCAGGAGAGCAGTTTCGGTGGAATGACTCTCTCCACACAGGTTACAGAGCTTTGGGTCCCGGCATACCCTGGTCTCATGCTCGCCACCGCATGTCTTGCACTTGACCACTGTGCAGGCTGCGTCTAAGTGACCTAACTCTCCGCAGTTCCTGCACAGCTTGGGCATGCCGTTATAGAACACCACACCCCTGTTTCTCCCCAGCGTGATGGTGCTGGGGATGTGGCATACCCCCCTCCCCCCACTACAGACGGATCGGGTTTCAATTGGACCAGCCACTTCCTAGCCCCTGTCCCGTGGGGGGCTCACACTGCTGCTGCCGCCTCCCTCCTCGGCCCCCTAGATCCATATCAGGTGAAGGGCGTAATGGCGTTGCATCCCTGGCACAGGTCTGGCTGCCTACTTACCTGGCAGGGGAGATACCATGATCAAGGTTCTCTCCCTTTCCGGGTGGACATACATTCCCTGGCTTTCTTCCTGCCACATATAAATCCTTTGCCTCACACTACCTGTGAGTGTGAGACAAAGGGTTTTGCGGGTGGGTTGTAGCTTGGGTGGGTGTGGTTTTTTCTCTTTCCTCTGTCTCCGCCCTTTTCTCCTTCTTTCATTCTGAAGGTCTGGTGGAAGACCACAGTACCAGTGGCTTGACCGCGGCTGTGGTTAGAAACCAGACCGGCGGACAAGGCCAGACCGACACCAGCGTTTGGGGCGAGGCAGCTACCAGTGGCTTGACTGCGGCCTGCTAAACCCCTGCGCCGAAGCCAGGACAGCACCAGGAGGACCCCTGCCGTAAGACTCAAGCACTTTGGGATCGGCACAACTGCTGCGGACGCTTGACGCCAGAGGCCCGAGAGAGAACTTGCCCGGAGAGTAGGCCCGGAAGGGTTTTTTCCTCTCCGGGCCCCACTAGCCATCCGCTGGGCCTTCGCCCTGGTTTTGCGCCTCTCTCTCTGCGTCTCCTAGGCCCGCAGCAGAACCAGCAGGCCAGACAAGGAGGACAAAGCTGACGAGCAGGCAGTTGGGTGGACCAGAACAGCGGACCCCCTGAGACGGACGGCGGCGACAGAGACCTCAACACCATCTGAGGATCAACGCTTGCCGCCTGCACCAGACAGGGAGGTCCCCACGCAGCGGGGTGGGGGGCCAGCCCTTGGCTGGTCCCTTTTACTGCGTTGCTGTTTTCTGGTCCGCCTGGAAGGAATACCATCTCCTGAGTGCTGTCTCTGGGTGTCTTTTCCAACAGTGCCTTTGGAGAGGAGGGGGGATGGCAGCCAGACCTGTGCCAGGGACGTGACGCCATAACGCCGTTCGCCTGATATGGATCCAGGGTGCCGAGGAGGGAGGCGGCAGCACCACTGGGAGCCCCCCGGCGGGACAGGGGGCTGAGGGCGCAGACACAGGGGGCGCCCTTGAGCCAGCAACTGCAGGGGGGGCAAGCCATGCTGCTGGCCCAAACCCAACTCGTCCCGAAACGAGAGTGACAGGTTTGACCCGTCTGGAATTTAGCAGGGCAGAGCTACAAAGAGGGATGGGCTTTGTGCCAGCTGACCTTAACTGCCTGGTGAAGGTTCCTGGTCAAAGGGACATTTTTGAAGTGAGCTTCAAAAATCCCAATGTCCTGGAGAGATTCTGGAACCTCTATAGAGAGGGGAAGGACAGGAGTCCCCTCAACAACTTTGCAGTCGAGCCCCTGTCCGACACGGAGAACAAAGTGGTGACTGTGCAGTTCTATAACGAGACTGTGCAGGAACACTGGTTAGGCAGGTATGGTATTGTTAAATTGGATGCCAGGAGGGTCCTTGACGAGGATGGAGTGTGGCCCGGGGCCAGGAAGTGGCTGGTCCAATTGAAACCCGATCCCTCGGTAGTGGGGGGGGGGGGGGGGGGGTATGCCACATCCCCAGCACCATCACGCTGGGGAGAAACAGGGGTTTGGTGTTCTGTAACGGCATGCCCAAGCTGTGCAGGGACTGCGGAGAGTTAGGTCACTTAGCCGCAGCCTGCACAGTGGTCAGGTGCAAGACATGCGGTGGTGAGCATGAGACCAGGGCATGCCGGGACCCAAAGCCCTGTGACCTGTGCGGAGAGAGTGGGCATTTTTTTCGTGACTGCCCACTCTCATATGCAAATAGGGCTAGGAACACTGCACCTCCTCCACCATCTACTGCCCGCCCCCCTACCCCTACCCCTACCCCAACACCAAGAACTAGAACACGTGCCACAACCCCCCTTCAGCCTGGAACAACCACTCATTCACAAGACACTGCACAAGCCCCCCCAAGCACCATCAGTACCGGATCTCCCCAATGCACAGGTTCCTCTGAAGCCCCTTTACTCACACAGACAGTCACTACCGTTAAAGAGGAGCCTGACTCTGACACCCCTATCATGGTGGAAGGGTCAGACTCCTCTAGCACAGATTCAGATTCAGACAATTCAACTCCATGGCAGATGGCAACAAAAAAAAGGAAGGGTAAACATAATAATACAAACATTACAGAACAGCCCAGTCAACCCCCAAACCCAGCAATAACCCGCCTACACAAACAACCAATACACAAAATACAGCAGGGAAATATCAATCCCCGGACCAGTCCCCCCTAAACCAGGCCAGAACCCCCACCTTGCCCTAGTAAACCATCACCAAAACCCTTACAAAACCCACCACTTTCCAAAACAGGCCCTTTAATGACCGGTCACTTCCTGGCCCCGACCCTACACCAAACAGGAACACCCAGCAGCTCTCCTCTCGGGGACCCTCCGAAGAAAAGGGGGACCCTGGGGCAAAGCCACCACGTCCCACCTCTCCAGGACGAAACCCACCAGGCAGTATGGAGGGGAGACCTGTGGGCGGACCGAGTCAGGGGGTGAGTAGGCGCCTAAATAACCCGGACACAGTATTGGAAAGGCTCAATCAAATCTGTAAAGAAATCGGAAACAATAAACCCGGAACAAATGACACAACTAAACAACAACCATAACCATCATGACACTAACACTCATAACATCAAACACCAGAAGTATCAAAGACCCTAATTTTTTATTTTAAAAGTTTTGGGATTTGGTGAGTGCAGATCATTTAACTGTTTTTAGAGAATTTGAAAATTGTAAAGTATTACCGAGGAGTTTTAGAGAGGGGGGTGGTTACATAACTTTTTAAGAAAGTAAGTGTAATCTAAAAAACTGGCGACCTATTACCCTATTAAATTTTGATTTGAAACTTTTTAGTAAAGTTTTAACTCAGAGAATGAGGACTGTTTTAGAGGATGTTATCCACCCAGATCAAACTTGTGCTGTAGCGGGACGGAAGATCACCGACAGCCTAGTGCTGGTGAGAGACGCTATCTGTTATGCGAGAGACAGAAATATTCGGCTGGCAGTGTTAAATTTAGATTTTGAAAAAGGCATATGATCGGGTCTCGTATCAGTACATGTTTGCTGTACTGGGAGGGGTTTCTAGCACGGGTGGGGCTTTTGTACAGTGAGGTAAGATGCAGGATTCTTGTTAATGGGAAGTTATCAGAAGCAGTGAAAGTGAACTGCGGCATCCGCCAGGGTTGTCCGTTATCGCCGTTACTATTTGTATGTTGCATTGAGCCCCTAGCACAAATTTTGAGAAGGGATGCCCGGATAACTGGGTTGGGCATTCCAGGGAGCGGAGGACAGCAGGCAAAATGTATATTGTATATGGACGACGTGACTGTACTCTGCACAGACCAGAAAGCAATCGACTGTACTTTGGACAGGACAGAGTGGTTCAGCCGGGCCTCAGGGGCTCGGCTGAACCGAGACAAGTGTGACCTGAAACTATACGGACAGTGGACGGAGACGGAACACCTTGGAATGCCCTTGACGGTAAGGACTGAAGAGGTACGTATCCTCTGGGTTAATTTTAATTCAGCAGGATTGGGTGAGGGGAATTGGGAGGGAGTTTTAAAAAAAGTGGAACAAAGACTGCAGTTTTGGAGGCTAAGGCAGCTGACATTGGTGGGGAAGGTTTTAATCCTGAAAGCTGTGATTTTACCCTTGTTGTTGTTTGTTGGAGTTGTTTTTGTACCGTCTCGTTCAGTGCTGTCAAGGTTGGATCGTGCTGTGTTTCTGTTTTTATGGGGGTCAAAATGGGAGCGGTTAAGCAGGGCCATTGTGAAACGTTCTCCGGAAAAGGGGGGGAAGGGGGTGCCAGATTTTTACTCAGTGTTATGGTGTAAATTTTTAGCAGTGCATGTGTCTTTGTGTGTATCTATGTCATGTAAGGCATCCTTTTTTGTTCGGTTTTTTATTGGAGGACTTTTAAAAAGGTGCGGAGTGATTCAGGTCCCTTTGACGGTCCCTTTGGCTTTTAACATGTGGGGGGGGTATGAGAGGATGGGAGTTTTTTTAAAGAGATCGGGGTTGGAAGGAATAGGGACAGAAAGTATGAAAAATTACAAATCCCTTCTGTCTTTTGTGCAGGGAAGGGAGCAAATGTGCCAAGTGAGGGGTCTGGCTCTAGGCAGGACAGAAGATGTGTGGAAAGCGGTGGCCCACCCGGACCTGATGCACCGCCATCGAGACCTGGCCTGGTTGGTAACACATGAGGTCCTCCCGGTACAGTCAGTGCTGCATGCCCGGAGTCTCGCCAGGACAGCGGTCTGCCCACGCATTGGATGTGGGCGGGAGGAGACCGTACGCCACTTTCTGTGGGATTGTTGGGCAGCTCAAGCCCTATGGAAACAGTGGAGAGGTTTTCTCCAAAAATACATGGAGGAAGGGGCAACTTTAGACTGCCAGCTCATCCTGTACGGGGGCGGCAAGGTCAGAGGAACAAGAGCATGGAGGGCGCTCTGGCTGGCAATAAACTGCCTAAAGTGGACACTGTGGGCTGCAAGAACTGCTTTGAAGTTGGAAGGGAAAGTCCTGTCCACAGAGGCAACGAAGAGGGTGGCATTGGCTGCTCTAAGAGACTACATGCTCCGTGACTGTCGGAAAAAAGGGAAGGAAAGGGCGATCCAAATGTGGGGGCATGCAGCATGGGCACTGGTGGTGGGAGAGGGAGGCCCGGGTTTGCTGGGCCAGGGTACTGTGCATGGCGGGGCAGCAGGTAAGGTGTGAAGGTTGGTTTTTTAGTGGTACACCCTTCCCTGTACAAAAGTGTGTGGTGTGAAGGGTGTGTTTGGGGGAACTAATGTTTGTATTTTTATGTGTGGGCTGTTTTAAGTTGATGTAATTGCATAATAGCCATGATTTGAATGTGTAATGTGATGTGATGTAAAATTTGTGAATAGATTTAATAAAATAATTTAAAAAAATTAAAAAAAAGGTTCACCCAGGACGAGACTCAGCCATTGCACTCCGGTTGTGCTGACCCCTGCGAATTCCCCAAATGTGGGAATCTCCTGTTTCCTGTTTCCTGTTTGGTGAGCGACTGAGCTGTGCTACTGAACTGTGCTGTAGAAAAGTTTGGTGGTGATCGTTTTTGTGCTGGCAAATCTGCAAATTACGATTGTTCTCAAAAAACAAAAACAAAATATATTAGGCTACAAACTAACGTTAGGTAAGACGAATTCGCTGCTGAGCAGGCTTTTACCGGGCCAGCAGTATCACTTAGAGCCCGCATAAACGGGGCATAGGTGTTTACTGTGGAAGTCCTCGCTAGTTACAAAGACAAATCTGCAAATTGCGATTGTTCTCAAAAAAACAAAACAAAATATATTAGGCTACAAACTAACGTTAGGTAAGACGAATTCGCTGCTGAGCAGGCTTTTACCGGGCCAGCAGTGTTAGGCTAGGTAAGATTGTTCTCAAAAAAAAAAAAATATATATATATTAGGCTACAAACTAACGTTAGGAAGTATCACTTAGAGCCCGCATAAACGGGGCATAAGTGTTTACTGTGGAAGTCCTCGTTTACAAAGACTCCTGTTTGGTGAGCGACTGAGCTGTGCTACTGAAAAAACAGTAGCTCTCAAAAAACAAAACAATATAGGCTACAAACTAACGTTAGGAAGTATCACTTAGAGCCCGCATAAACGGGGCATAAGTGTTTACTGTGGAAGTCCTCGTTTACAAAGACTCCTGTTTGGTGAGCGACTGAGCTGTGCTACTGAAAAAACAGTAGCTCTCAAAAAACAAAACAAAATAGGCTACAAACTAACGTTAGGAAGTATCACTTAGAGCCCGCATAAACGGGGCATAAGTGTTTATTTGTTAACAAAACAAAACAAAATATAGTGTTGATCCTGCTTCTGACGAATTTTGTATATCTTCTAATACAAGGGTAAGCTATGGCTTCGTTTGATCCCTCAGTCTCTCCCATTCCCCGCTCGGTTTCTCCTTCCTCGCCATATTGGGCTATCTCTTGCCCGGTATGTGACATGTTTACCTATTCCTTCTCCGCCACTAGTGGGAACTTTACTTGTGATAAGTGTAAATTAAATGCTAGGTTGACTGCGAAGATAGCCGAATTGGAATCTCGCATCCGTACCCTACATGAAATTAGAGAAACCGAAAAGTTCATAGAATCCTTCTCGGTTTCGGGTGCTCCAGCTAGCCCGTCCCCAACTAATGTTAGAAATTCGAAAATGCCTCTGCAGCAAGGTAACAGCAGGTGGATTACAGTTCGCGAACGTAGTCATAAACCACCGGTACTCCACCAACCACCAATTCGGGTTTCGAATAGGTTCTCTCCCCTGAGCAATGCACCTTCGGTAAAACCGGCTGAAAAAGCTTTGATAATCGGTGATTCTATTCTACGAAACGTAGAAATTGCGAGTCCAAAGACCGTAGTTCAGTGCATTCCTGGTGCTAGAGCGACCGACATAGAAGCAAATTTAAAAATGCTGGCAAAAACTAACCGTAAATTTTCTAGCATTATTATTCACGTCGGCGCAAATGATGTCCGGTTGAAGCAATCGGAGATAACGAAAAGTAATTTTGAATCAGCATGTGAAGTAGCAAAACGGTTGTCTAACACTGTTATTTGCTCTGGCCCCATTCCTTCTAGGCGTGGTGACGAAACTTATAGTAGACTAACGTCACTAAATCGTTGGCTATCTGAGTGGTGTCCCTCTAATAATATCGGCTATATAGATCATTGGCACACTTTTTGGGGGACTAATCTTTTAAAAAGAGATGGTGTTCACCCCACGTGGGAGGGTTCAGCTCTTATCTCAAAAAAACTGGCCTATAGTCTTAGAAATTCAAGTCCCTGACTAATTAGAGCCAAGGCCAGGAAGCAGAACTTCTTGTCTGCTTGTTCCCCAGAACCATCAGATAGGGTTCACCCTTTAGAAATTGAAACTGTGTCTGTCCCACGTATACAAAACCATGTCAAATCTGGCAAAAACCGTGAAGTTTGTTTTAATAATCTGATTAAGATTAAAACAAAACACAATCCTATTAGCTCAAGTGATATTACTACCATGAGAGTTGGCTTATTAAATATAAGATCCCTTAATTCCAAGGCAGCTCTTGTGAATGAACTAATCTCAGACTGCTCTCTTGATATACTATGTTTAACTGAAACATGGCTGAAAGTGGATGAGAACTTTACATTAAATGAATCCTCTCCACCTGGGTTCATATATAGCCAAAACCCCCGTCTCTGTCGAAGAGGGGGTGGGGTTGCTGTTATTTGTAAATCTGTCTTTCAGTCAATTCCAAAATTAGAGCATGCATTTGATTCATTTGAAGTGTTAGTTATGAACACTCAGCCAGCAGTGGTTGGTAGAAACCGCCCCTCCTCTCAGCCTATTTTACTTGTAACTGTCTATAGGCCTCCTGGCCCATATGCTGGCTTTATTCATGAATTTGCAGATTTTCTTTCTCATTTAGCTGTAAGTCATGACAAAGTGTTAATATTGGGTGATTTTAACCTGCATTTTGAAAATACAGATGATCCTTTTACCTCAGCATTTACGGTCATTTTGGAATCAATTGGTTTCATTCAAAATGTTTTTGGCCCCACGCATTGTCATAGTCATACTTTAGACCTGGTCTTAAGTCTTGGTATTGACATTGTTAATGTTAAAATTCACTCGCATAATCCTATTTTGTCTGACCATTTCCTCATTACTCTGCAGTTAAAATTAGCCCATTCTGTAGAATCTGAACTCAGAACGTATACAGGTCGCACTATCACTACCTCCACTACTGGAAACTTTATGCATGTGCTACCTGATTACCTTGATTTAGACACTTCATCCAGCTCCCTGTCAACCAATGATCTGGCAGAGGAATTAGCTACTGCTCTACGCAAAACCCTTGAAGTAGTTGCTCCGTTAAAAAGCAAAAAAGTAATTGAGAAGAGGCTTGCCCCTTGGTACACCGACCACACGCGGGCTCTTAAACAAAAGTTTCGGCAGCTTGAACGCAAATGGCGTTCTACTAAACTGCAGGTATTCCACTTGGCCTGGAAAGAGAGTCTTAGTGCCTATAAGCATGCTCTCTCCAATGCTAGGTCCTCTTACTTTTCAAAGCTTATACAAGAAAATAAGACCAATCCCCGATTTCTATTCAGAACAGTTGCTGAACTAACTAATAATCATGCAACAACTAACCCTCAAATTCCAGTCTCATGTAGTAGTAATGATTTCTCGAATTTCTTTAGTGGTAAAATTATTGAAATTAGGGAAAAGATCACACAAGTTAGTGACCATGGTTTTGACGATATAGAACTGCCTCCTAGACACACTGAACGTCTTGAATCATTTACTCCAATACTTGAGAGCGAGCTAATTCAGTTAGTTTCTTCTTCAAAATCATCCACCTGTCTTCTAGACCCCATACCCACAAAGTTATTGAAGGAGATATTGCCTATGCTCATCAAACCAATTATTCATTTAATTAACTCATCATTGCTATCAGGCCATGTTCCTACATCCTTTAAATTGGCAGAAATCAAGCCACTACTTAAGAAACCAAATTTGGATCCCACTGTCCTGGCCAATTATAGACCCATTTCAAACCTCCCATTTTTATCAAAGATTCTTGAGAAATGTGTAGCGCAACAGATTTTTACATACTTATAATGTGTATGAGAGGTTTCAATCTGGGTTTAGGAAGCACCATAGCACCGAGACCGCCCTTGCCCTAGTAATGAATGACCTGTTCCTCTCTCTGGACTGTGGCTGTATTTCTATTCTTGTTTTACTTGACCTGAGCGCTGCCTTTGATACTATAGACCATAATATTCTCCTCTGCAGGTTAGAAAATTTAGTTGGTCTTACCGGGCATGCTCTTATGTGGTTTAAATCTTATCTCTATGATAGATCCCAGTTTGTTAGGGTAAACAGTCAGTCCTCTGAATTTTCTAAGGTGAACTTTGGAGTACCACAAGGATCGGTCTTGGGTCCTCTGCTCTTTTCTCTTTACATGCTCCCTCTTGGGAACATTATAAGCAGACATGGTGTTAACTACCACTGCTACGCAGATGACACACAACTTTATATATCAGTTAAGCCAGGTGAAGTTGACCAGTTGTCTAAACTAGAGACCTGTCTCAAAGATGTAAAGGCCTGGATGACCCAAAATTTCCTCTTATTGAACTCAGATAAGACTGAGATATTAGTATTAGGTCCCAAATCCCTTCGAGATAAATTCTTACAGCTCCCCTTAAATTTAGATTGCTTCTCTGTCTCCCCTAACAAGGTTGTTAAAAACCTTGGTGTAATTATTGATTCAGATCTCTCCTTTCAGCCCCATATTAACAATATCACAAGAATGGCCTTCTTCCACCTGAGGAATATATCTAAATTAAGGAAGGTGTTGTCCCTGGAGGATGCTGAAAAAATGGTTCATGCCTTTGTAACCTCTCGACTAGATTACTGCAATGCATTATTGTCTGGTTGCACTGGCTCAGCCCTGAATCGCCTCCAACTTGTACAGAATGCAGCTGCTAGGGTTCTTACTAGAACCAAGAAATGGGAGCACATCAGCCCGGTGCTCAAAACTCTTCATTGGCTGCCTGTCAAATTCAGAATTGACTACAAGATTTTACTTCTAGCGTTTAAAGCTTTAAATGGCTTGGCCCCTGAATATCTGAGTGACTTACTCATTCCTTACTGTCCTCCTAGATTACTTCACTCTCAAAATGCTGGCTATTTGAAAATTCCTATTATATCTAAAATTACAATGGGTGGCAGAGCCTTCTCTTACAGAGCCCCTTTTTTTATGGAATAATCTTCCCATGTATGTACGGGCTGCAGACACACTTTCTGTCTTTAAGTGTAGGCTAAAAACATACCTCTTTAGTCAATCCTATAGTTAAGGATGTCGGGGGGGGGGGGCTAACCTTCTCTTTTCCTCTCTCACCCTGAGCTGCAGATTACTCCGGCCCGTCCCCCTCTCACCCTGAGTTTGCAGACTGCTTCGGACCCGTCCCTCCTTTGGTTTGGTTTATCCTCCCGACTTCACGCAACCGGAGTCCCAGATGCATCACCCCCTTTGAACTGATGATTGAACTGATTATTGAATTGACTATTACCATTCAGTCCACCTTTAGTCTAAACCGGGCCGGCCAGCGAAGGATGGGCACCCCCTCTCTAGCCAGGTTCCTTCCGAGATTTCTTCCCACAGGGGAGTTTTTTCTCGCCACTGCTCAGTGTTTTTTTTCTCCCCTACCGGGGATTTTTTTACCTCATTTTGCTGGTTGGGGGCTATGGCCTGGTTTTTTGCTCAATCTTCCTTCTGTTTCCCTGTGCAGCGTCTTTGCGACAGTTCTCTGTAAAAAGCGCTATACAAATAAAATTGAATTGAATTGAATTGAATTGAATCTCGACTGCATTATTTCTGGTAGTGGGGGACTGCGTTCGCGCTCTCCCCTGATATTGTGGTGAAAGAAGCTTGATCTTTTAGCGTTCGGCCGAGTTAAACGTATCCCGCTTTGATTTGGAGAGAAATGTTTATGCAAGACAATAAAATGTTTCAATGAGATGTGTGGTTTCGTTCAATGTTGTGTTGATCCGGACGCTTTTTAAAAACGGTTCTCTTAACTTAAAATGATTGTGGCAACCCCGCATCCGCGACATTTAAAAAAATTGTTGTTTTGCGTTTTCGCACACGACCGCGCTGTTTACCAAGGTAAACGATGGAAACTGTTAACTGTAATATTCGCATTGAAGATAATTAAACGTCGTCGTGTCCTAAGTATGCAGTGGACAATATGCACTCTCGTAATTGTGCTCCTTTGACTGCTTTGAGAACCAAAATTAAAGGAAAACGACGGCTGCAGTTTAGAAACAAATTAACCCTGGTTGGCGCGGCGCTCCGTTGCTCACAGGCAAACCACACTGCAAACGCGCGATCTCGTCTGATCTCGGAAGCCAAGCAGGGTCGGCCCTGGTTCGTACCTGGATGGGAGACCCCCTGGGAATACCCAGTGCTGCAAGCCAATCTTTAAAATGACTTTTGCGTTTTCGCACACGACGGCGCTGTTTACCAAGGTAAAAGATGGGAACTGGTAAACGTATTATTCACAGTGAAAATAATTAAACGTCGCCGTGTCCTAATTATGCAGTCACTGCAAACACCAGAAACGACATGCGTCTTATTTGTTTGTCCTGCAACATAGCTAGTTTTTTAGAACTAATGCTATGGCTTACGACTTGAGTTAGCTTCCCTTTCTGTCAAAGGTATGCTATGTTCATATTGAACTCAAGATTGTTTTTGTTGTTGTTGCCCCTCGCTTCTTCCTGTATGGTTGATTCTAAAAGTATGCGCTGCTTGACATTGTAATATTTTTTTTAACCCTATATATACGTGATAATATAGGCTAAATGAGGGGCAGCAGTATTCCGCTTCATTTAATCAATTCGGACAATGTGCACAATCGTAAATGTGCTCATTTGACGGCTGAGCGAGTGGGAAAATGTGGTTCCCCCATGCGTAAAGGGTATGGCGTGGGGTAGGGACGTATCGACAAATGCCCGCAACTCATACTTACCTGGCAGGGGAGATACCATGATCAAGGAGGTGGTTCACCCAGGACGAGGCTCAGCCATTGCACTCCGGTTGTGCTGACCCCTGCGAATTCCCCAAATGTGGGAATCTCGACTGCATTATTTCTGGTAGTGGGGGACTGCGTTCGCGCTCTCCCCTGATATTGTGGTGAAAGAAGCTTGATCTTTTAGCGTTCGGCCGAGTTAAACGTATCCCGCTTTGATTTGGAGAGAATTGTTTATGCAAGACAATAAAATGTTTCAATGCGATGTGTGGTTTCGTTCAATGTTGTGTTGATCCGGACGCTTTTTAAAAACGGTTCTCTTAACTTAAAATGATTGTGGCAACCCCGCATCCGCGACATTTAAAAAAATTGTTGTTTTGCGTTTTCGCACACGACCGCGCTGTTTACCAAGGTAAACGATGGAAACTGTTAACTGTAATATTCGCATTGAAGATAATGAAACGTCGTCGTGTCCTAAGTATGTAGTGGACAATATGCACTCTCGTAATTGTGCTCCTTTGACTGCTTTGAGAACCAAAATTAAACGAAAACGACGGCTGCAGTTTAGAAACAAATTACCCCTGGTTGGCGCGGCGCTCCGTTGCTCACGGGCAAACCACACTGCAAACGCGCAATCTCGTCTGATCTCGGAAGCCACGCAGGGTCGGCCCTGGTTCGTACCTGGATGGGAGACCTCCTGGGAATACCCGGTGCTGCAAGCCCATCTTTAAAATGACTTTTGCGTTTTCGCACACGACGGCGCTGTTTACCAAGGTAAAAGATGGGAACTGGTAAACCTATTATTCACAGTTAAAATAATTAAACATCGCCGTGTCCTAATTATGCAGTCACTGCAAACACCAGAAACGACATGCGTCTTATTTGTTTGTCCTGCAACATAGCTAGTTTTTTAGAACTAATGCTATGGCTTACAACTTGAGTTAGCTTCCCTTTCTGTCATACGTATGCTATGTTCATATTGAACTCAAGATTGTTTTGTTGTTGTTGCCCCTCGCTTCTTCCTGTATGGTTGATTCTTAAAGTATGCGCTGCTTGACATTGTAATATTTTTTTTAACCCTATATATACGTGATAATATAGGCTAAATGAGGGGCAGCAGTATTCCGCTTCATTTAATCAATTCGGACAATGTGCACAATCGTAAATGTGCTCATTTGACGGCTGAGCGAGTGGGAAAATGTGGTTCCCCCATGCGTAAAGGGTATGGCGTGGGGTAGGGACGTATCGACAAATGCCCGCAACTCATACTTACCTGGCAGGGGAGATACCATGATCAAGGAGGTGGTTCACCCAGGACGAGGCTCAGCCATTGCACTCCGGTTGTGCTGACCCCTGCGAATTCCCCAAATGTGGGAATCTCGACTGCATTATTTCTGGTAGTGGGGGACTGCGTTCGCGCTCTCCCCTGATATTGTGGTGAAAGAAGCTTGATCTTTTAGCGTTCGGCCGAGTTAAACGTATCCCGCTTTGATTTGGAGAGAATTGTTTATGCAAGACAATAAAATGTTTCAATGCGATGTGTGGTTTCGTTCAATGTTGTGTTGATCCGGACGCTTTTTAAAAACGGTTCTCTTAACTTAAAATGATTGTGGCAACCCCGCATCCGCGACATTTAAAAAAATTGTTGTTTTGCGTTTTCGCACACGACCGCGCTGTTTACCAAGGTAAACGATGGAAACTGTTAACTGTAATATTCGCATTGAAGATAATGAAACGTCGTCGTGTCCTAAGTATGTAGTGGACAATATGCACTCTCGTAATTGTGCTCCTTTGACTGCTTTGAGAACCAAAATTAAACGAAAACGACGGCTGCAGTTTAGAAACAAATTACCCCTGGTTGGCGCGGCGCTCCGTTGCTCACGGGCAAACCACACTGCAAACGCGCAATCTCGTCTGATCTCGGAAGCCACGCAGGGTCGGCCCTGGTTCGTACCTGGATGGGAGACCTCCTGGGAATACCCGGTGCTGCAAGCCCATCTTTAAAATGACTTTTGCGTTTTCGCACACGACGGCGCTGTTTACCAAGGTAAAAGATGGGAACTGGTAAACCTATTATTCACAGTTAAAATAATTAAACATCGCCGTGTCCTAATTATGCAGTCACTGCAAACACCAGAAACGACATGCGTCTTATTTGTTTGTCCTGCAACATAGCTAGTTTTTTAGAACTAATGCTATGGCTTACAACTTGAGTTAGCTTCCCTTTCTGTCATACGTATGCTATGTTCATATTGAACTCAAGATTGTTTTGTTGTTGTTGCCCCTCGCTTCTTCCTGTATGGTTGATTCTTAAAGTATGCGCTGCTTGACATTGTAATATTTTTTTTAACCCTATATATACGTGATAATATAGGCTAAATGAGGGGCAGCAGTATTCCGCTTCATTTAATCAATTCGGACAATGTGCACAATCGTAAATGTGCTCATTTGACGGCTGAGCGAGTGGGAAAATGTGGTTCCCCCATGCGTAAAGGGTATGGCGTGGGGTAGGGACGTATCGACAAATGCCCGCAACTCATACTTACCTGGCAGGGGAGATACCATGATCAAGGAGGTGGTTCACCCAGGACGAGGCTCAGCCATTGCACTCCGGTTGTGCTGACCCCTGCGAATTCCCCAAATGTGGGAATCTCGACTGCATTATTTCTGGTAGTGGGGGACTGCGTTCGCGCTCTCCCCTGATATTGTGGTGAAAGAAGCTTGATCTTTTAGCGTTCGGCCGAGTTAAACGTATCCCGCTTTGATTTGGAGAGAATTGTTTATGCAAGACAATAAAATGTTTCAATGCGATGTGTGGTTTCGTTCAATGTTGTGTTGATCCGGACGCTTTTTAAAAACGGTTCTCTTAACTTAAAATGATTGTGGCAACCCCGCATCCGCGACATTTAAAAAAATTGTTGTTTTGCGTTTTCGCACACGACCGCGCTGTTTACCAAGGTAAACGATGGAAACTGTTAACTGTAATATTCGCATTGAAGATAATGAAACGTCGTCATGTCCTAAGTATGTAGTGGACAATATGCACTCTCGTAATTGTGCTCCTTTGACTGCTTTGAGAACCAAAATTAAACGAAAACGACGGCTGCAGTTTAGAAACAAATTACCCCTGGTTGGCGCGGCGCTCCGTTGCTCACGGGCAAACCACACTGCAAACGCGCAATCTCGTCTGATCTCGGAAGCCACGCAGTGTCGGCCCTGGTTCATACCTGGATGGGAGACCTCCTGGGAATACCCGGTGCTGCAAGCCGATCTTTAAAATGACTTTTGCGTTTTCGAACACGACGGCGCTGTTTACCAAGGTAAAAGATGGGAACTGGTAAACGTATTATTCACAGTGAAAATAATTAAACGTCGCCGTGTCCTAATTATGCAGTCACTGCAAACACCAGAAACGACATGCGTCTTATTTGTTTGTCCTGCAACATAGCTAGTTTTTAGAACTAATGCTATGGCTTACGACTTGAGTTAGCTTCCCTTTCTGTCATACGTATGCTATGTTCATATTGAACTCAAGATTGTTTTGTTGTTGTTGCCCCTCGCTTCTTCCTGTATGGTTGATTCTTAAAGTATGCGCTGCTTGACATTGTAATATTTTTTTTAACCCAATATATACGTGATAATATAGGCTAAATGAGGGGCAGCATTATTCCGCTTCATTTAATCAATTCGGACAATGTGCACAATCGTAAATGTGCTCATTTGACGGCTGAGCGAGTGGGAAAATGTGGTTCCCACATGCGTAAAGGGTATGGCGTGGGGTAGGGACGTATCGACAAATGCCCGCAACTCATACTTACCTGGCAGGGGAGATACCATGATCAAGCAGGTGGTTTGGCCAGGGAACGGAGGGGGGCGCTGAAGATACGCTGAATCCGTGGACAGAGAAGGAGAAAAAAGCAAGTGAAGAAGTCTGTAAGAAGAAGTTTTTTCGTTTATTCAAAGATTGGAGGAAAAGATGGAGGGCCCGGCACCAGAATATGCAACTGGAGGAGTTCGAATGAGGAACACCATAAGGGTGGTAGTCACGCCACAGAGAAGAGAGGAGGTAAATTTGCATTACATTGTGATCGAGCTTTTTGATGTGGGAATCGGCAGAATGTTTTGCATTCAGGACTTCCAAAGAAGGGGTTTGTACGATGTAACGCTTGATAGCGAAAGCTTATGTTTGGAAGTATATGAAAGGTACAAACAGGCGGGGCCGGAGGAAGTACTTTCCGGCATCGTGTTTGAGCCTTTGTTCTCAAATGAAGTAAAGATGGTGACAGTCCTGATGTACGACCCGCATGTGCCGGAAAGAGATGTTGAAGTGTTTTTGGAGAGATATTGTCGAGTAATGAAGTCGGAGGAGAGAATGATGAATGCGTTTGGGGTGTGGAATGGAAAGAGGAGGATATTAGTCAAACTAAACAGAGATACAGAGGGGATCGGAGGCCTAAAGCATCTGCCGGCTGTGTTTTCAATTGGAGTGAATAAGGGGTTCCTGACGTACCAGGGGTTACCAACTTACTGTAGGAGGTGCCTGAGGTATGGGCATCTAGCCAGAGACTGCGAGGCGCAGATTGTGTGCAGTCTGTGTAGGGAAGAGGGCCATGTGGCGAGAGAATGTAAGAAAGGGAGAGTTTGCAATTTGTGCGGGAAGGAGGGGCACATGTACAAAGAGTGTCCAGAGAGAAGCAGGTCATTCTCAGAAGTGGTGCAAGGAGGGAAACAGGCTAAAGAGAGTGGAAGTGGAAGGCAAAAAATAGCCCCAGAAGAGGGAGGAAAGGAAGCAAGTCCAGACCCAGGAGCCCCCTCTCCCCACCCCACCCCTGCCCCCGCCCTCGGCCCCGCCCCCGCCCCCCCCCGTAGAAAAGCAAAATGGAGGTGAAGGGAGGAAAGAGAGGGCGGAGTTGATAGAAGAGGTTGCAGAGGGGGCAGAAGAGGCCGAAGAACAGAAGGAGGGAGCAGAGGAGTCAAGGAAGGGAGGAGAAATGAGCGTGGCGGACCCAGCGAGGGAAGGGGAAGACACAGGGGAAAGAGTGGTGCGTGAGCTGGAAAGACTGGCAGAGGAAGTTGGCAAGAAGAGTGTGGAAATGGAGATGGAAGGGAAAGATGGTCCCGCAGCAAGAGGAGAAAGCAGGAGGAAGCGGGGAAGGGAAAAAGGAAACAAAGAAGATCAAGCGGTTACTGAAAGTAGACTGGGCTGCTAAAATGGACGTGGAGGACCCGCTGGATGAAGACAGTGGGTCGGAGTTTTTGTTTCCAAGGAAAAAAGCAAAGGTGGGAGGGAAAAGGGAGCAGGAATCGGACTCGGAGCTGTCAGAGGGGGAGGGCAGTAGAATAAGTTTGGAGTGGGACAATGAGTCTCCAATGGAGGAGAATAGTTTTGGGGAAGTGTCCTTTTCTCAAGGCTCAAATAATGAGGGGACGTTTCTGGTTGGGGGGGGGTTGGAAGAGCAGTATGAAGAGGGATGAATAGTGTGGTTTTTGGGAGAATAATAATTGTTTAATGGTATTAACAGTGATGACGTGCAATGCACGAGGGTTGAAGGGGAATGTGAAGAGGGGAGGGGTGTTTCAGTTTTTGGCGGGAAATGGGGTTTTAATTCATTTCTTGCAAGAGGTGCACTTGGGGTCGAGGGAGGATGTGAAGCATTTTACTGAAGAGTGGGATAGAGGCCCATCAAGTTGGAGTGTGGGGGGGGTACGCTCTTCGGGGGTGGGGATTTTATTTGGAACAAAGGAATTTAAAATAACGGAAAGTTTTTCTTTTGTTCAAGGGAGGGTTTTGGTGGTGGATGTAGAATGGAGGGGGAAAAAATTGAGATTAATAAATGTGTATGCACCGACTGAACCAAAAGGGAGGGGGGTGTGGTTTACTGAATTAGAGGTTATTTTAGGAACAAACAGATATGTGATTTTTGGTGGGGACTTTAATGTATCCTTAGAGAGGACGGATCCTGGCCTGTCGGAATTGAAGGGGTTGGTTAAATGTTACTCGTTAGTGGATGGGTATAGGGCAATGCATGCAGAAGGGCCGGGGTATACATGGAGGAATTTGGGGGGGGTACAAAGTAGGTTAGATTATATTTTTGTGTCGGGGGGGAGGGGTATAATGTCGGCGGAGGTGGTGCCTTTATTTTTTTCAGACCACAGTGGGGTAAAGGTGGGGTTAGAGTTAGAGGTGCCAAAGATGGGGAGGGGGTATTGGAAACTGAATGTGCGGGTTTTGGAAAAAAAGGGTTTCCAAGAGCGCTTCCTGGCTCTGTATAAGGGATGGGGATGTTTAAAGCCATTCTATCCAATGGTAGTGGAATGGTGGGAGGGTTTAAAAGTACGCACGAGGGAGCTGGCAAAGGAATATAGTAGGGGTATAATGAGGAGGGAAAAGAGGAAGGTAGAGAAGCTTCAGAAACAGCTGGAGAAGATTTATGTAAAATCAAATGAAGGGGAAGATTTTGATATGAAGAGGTGGGCGGCAGGGAAGGAGGAGCTCAGAGAGCTCTTTGAGGAGAGGGGGCGAGTTTTTGCATTTAAAAGCAGAGTGACAAAACAGGAACAGGACGAGAAATGCACAGCGTATTTTTTTAGGACGGTGAAGGCAATGCAGGGAAGGAAGGCAGTGGAGGGGTTGAGGGGGGAGGATGGAGTGGTGAGGATGGAGGTAGAGGAGATGGTGAAAATAGCATCAGGGTTTTATAAAAAGTTATTTAGTGAAAAGAAAGTAGAGGAGGTGGCGAGTGAGCAATTTTTGGAATATATGAAGGCGGGGGTACCAGAGGACATAAGGGCAGGGTTAGAGATGCCCATAAGTAAAGAGGAGTTAAGGAAAGCTATAGTGGGGATGAAGGGGGGTAAAGCACCAGGTCAAGATGGGATCCCAAAGGAATTTTATGAGAGGTTTTGGGATGTGTTGGGAGAAGATTTTACGGAAGTGGTGCAAGAAATATATCAGCAAGGGGAGTTAGGAAAGACAATGAAAGAAGGGATAGTGACATTAATATATAAAAAAGGGGAAAAGCAGGACCTGGGAAATTGGAGACCGATAACACTTTTGGGGGTCGATTACAAGGCGATAGCGAGAGTGTTGACAAGGAGATTGGGTAGAGCAATGCCTTTTTTAATAAATGGGGATCAGACGTGTGGAGTGGAGGGCCGCTCTGCGGCACAGAATTTGCAATTGGTGAGGGAGGTGTTGTCGTGGGTGGACGAGAGGGGCTTGCCATTGCTCGTGGCAAGTTTAGATATGCAAAAGGCATTTGATAAAGTAAATCAGGGGTTCATGGGAAAGGTTTTGGAAAGATGTGGGTTAGGGGAGGGGTTTTTAAAATGGGTAAAAATAATGTATAGGGGAGTGGGAAGCAGAGTGAATATTAATGGGCATTTGGGGGAGGTATTGCGGCAGGAGGGGGGGGTAAGGCAGGGGTGCCCTTTGTCGCCGTTGTTATTTGTTTTATATATAGAGCCTTTAGCGGAGGCGATTAGAAGGAAGAGGGAGGTGGATGGGATTAAAATACCGGGAGGTGGGGGTATAGAGTTGAAGGTTTCGCAGTTTGCGGATGACATGACGCTGTTTGCGGGGTCGGAGAAGGGGATAGGTAAGGCATTGGAGTTGGTAGAGAGTTTTTCTAGAGGCTCGGGGGCAAGTTTGAATAAGGATAAATCCCAAGTAAAGGGGTTTGGGAGGTGGAGAGATAGAACGGAGGAAGTGTGTGGGTTGAAGGTGTCAAAGGGGCCTTTAAGGATATTGGGGGTAGATTTTGGGGGAGATGCGGAACAGGATGCAGAAATTAATTGGAGGAGGAGATTAGCAGGAATGGGGAAGAGACTAGGAGCATGGAGGGCAAGGCGTATGACAATAAGTGGGAAAATAATGGCCTTAAAAGCAGACGTGTTGCCGTCCTTAGTTTACTTGGCAAGAATTTATATTATGCCACAGAGGATGAGGAAAATGGTGACTGGAGCAATATTCAGGTTTATATGGGGAAGGGGTGAGTATGTCAAGAGGGTGGTAATGTATCAAGCTATTGAGAATGGAGGGAGGGGTGTTCCGTGTTTTAATTTAAAGTTTGATGTTATTTTTTTCAGCAGTATGTGTATAGCGCTTATGGGACCTAAAGTACATAAGTGCCAATACTTTATTTCTTATGGGGTAGCGGGGTTTTTTAGATCTTTGGTGGGGTGGGATAACCTCCTGAGACCCAGGGAAAACAATGTTTCAGAATTTTGATTTTTCCTTGATATTTTAAGTGTTTGGAGTAATAAAAACAAATTACAAAAGATTAAAAATAAAAACATATTTTTATTTATTTATTATAGTATGTCCTCCGTAGAGGACACCGGGACTCGGTACATATAAAATGATTATCCGATCATACAAAAACTTCTGTGTAACATTTGTTTCTAATAAGTATGGTAGAACATTGTTAATAATTTATATTTCATAGTATTTGTTTGTAATTTTAGGTATAACAGGTATAACTAAAAACATAAACAGCTTATAAAAACATCCCAGCCATTTTTGACATTACCCTTTAATTAACTGGTATAAATAACTAAAAATTCATAGAAAACATATTAGGAATTCCATAACATCCACCCCCACTTGAACATTAAGGGGTGTGTGTGGGTGTGTGTGTGTGTGTGTGTGTGTGTGTGTGTGTGTGTGTGTGTGTGTGTGTGTGTGTGTGTGTGTGTGTGTGTGTGTGTGTGTGTGTGTGTGTGTGTGTGTGTGTGTGTGTGTGTGTGTGTGTGTGTGTGTGTGTGTGTGTGTTCACACATGTATGCATGCAATCAAGACCTCCAGTTCATGTGAAAGACGTGTGTGATGCTGGGACGGATTGCAGATTGCTACTGTGCTTTCAGGTATGGTAATCCATGAAGCAGTTGTTTTTCTTGTTGATACACAGGAACATGTCACACTTGCGGCACCTGATGTAAGTTTTTCCCTTACATCCTGGTCTTCTGCATCTCGATGTGTTTGCTGCATCAACCATCTCTGGCAGATGTACTGCCCCATACAACCTGACACTGTGATCTGGCTGTGGCTTGAACCTCTTGCTGTGAGGTGTAAACTCCTCGTCGCTGTACTCACTGGCATCCTTCACACCTGCCTGGGCCTGGGCAATGAGCTCCTCACCAAGCTGAATCTTAAAGTCCAGGAACTGGAGTGTCTCCTTGGCTGGTCTCTTCAATGCCTCACTGTCTCCTTTGTACTGAACCCATGAGTTGGCGATTGCGAGGTCAAAAAAGTGCAACAGTGCACGCACTGTCCACTTCTTTGTGCGATTCTTCATCCTATAGAAGCTGAGCATCCGGTCACTCAGGTCAACACCGCCCATATTGGTGTTGTATTCAGCAACCACACATGGTCTGGATACCTGTAGCCTCCTCTTTTCCTTCGCGGACCATCTTGGGCAGCTATCCTGTGGCTCTATCCCATGCGCTGTGGATGCCAGAACCACTGGCTTGTTGTCACACCATTTGGTGATGGCGAGCTCGGTTCTGTGTGACTTCCTCGTCACCATCGATGAAGTTCCTCTTCCTTTCTTTTGCAGCTCTTTGTCGCCAATGACCTTGCATTCTTTTGGCACTCTGTTTTTCATTAGAGTGCCACTTGCTGGCAGTCCCTTCTCCATCAGGTGATCCAGGAGCTTGATTGAGGTGAAGTACCTGTCAAAATACAGGTGAGTGCCCCTTGGAATTGATTCAGTTAAGCGTAGAACTGCCTGCACTCCAATGCCGAGACCTTGCCCCTCTGTGCCAATAAAGGTGTTTTTTCCTTGGTAGACTTCGAAGTCTAAGACAATGCCATTTGGGGTGGCAAGAACAAACACCTTCAGTCCATTGGGGTTGGGCTTTCCTGGAACAAACTGGCGAAAAGGACAGCGACCAGTGAAGGGAATCATTTGCTCATCAATGCAAAGCTTTGCAGGTCGGGATTGATGCAGGCAGCCATTTCTCACTTTCTCCAGAAATGGACGGACTCGCCACAGCACATCCCTCTTCTTCTCCTCTTCTGTCACATCAAGGTCGTTGATGACCTTGATGGAATTTCGGATTTTGAAATACCGATCTCTTGGCATGGAGTCAGCGATGATCGATACTTTTGTTTTTCTGGCCCAGTACATTTTGATCCTCGGGTACCCAAGACATGCCATGTAAACGGACATACCAAAGAAGGTCTTCAGTTCCTCTGGTGTCGTATTCAGCGACCTTCCTGACAGCTGAAACTCCCGCTGATTTGAGAATGTTGACATGTATTGAAAAACTTCATCGTCGATATATTGCGTGAAATAATCACATGGATCCCAGCCTGCTCGGATGTCGGCATCCTCATTAGTTTCATATGGGGTTTCTTCCAACACAGGTGTAAATCTTAAAAGAGAGACAAATAGAACAAACTTTTGTGAGAAACAATATCAGACATTCAGTATTATTAGCTCCTTTTAAATTGTTATATTAGCTCATCACCTAAACACTAAGTACACTGTTATAACTGATAATGATATGTAGGCTACATTTTTGGTTTGTCTTTAAAGACGTCTTTAAATATTTTCAGTAACACTTAATTTTAGGTGTCCATAATTAAGGCACTTACTAACCACCTTTATTAGGGGCTTATAAATGCTTAGTAAGCGCCTTATTAGGGGACACTAAAAACAATCTTAACAGATCTTCTGGTTGTTTGTGTCCGTCATGTTTTTATAATCCTCCAGTGGTTGGCAGTAATATTTCAGCTTCAAAATGAAACCATACATGTCACTCCTGGCCCATAGTGGATGCCGCTCTTCCTCCTGTTCTTCCTCTGACTCCGACTCATCCTCTGAGCTGTCTTTCTCTGCCTCTGTCTCAACCTGTAGCTCTGGTGCTTCCTCATCTGACAGGTCTAGATCAGATTCTGCCTCAACTATTCTATTCAAAATCCTCTCTGCCTCTGTCAGTGAGCTCTGTCCTATTGTGTACAGAAGGTGGAAAATATAGTTAGTGAGTCCCGATGTCCCCTACAGAGGACATTATATAAATAGGCTTTCATTTCATGTATAAAAAAGTTACACTTTACTGAAAACTCACTAAAACTGTTCCTCAGGTGTTTACATACAAGAAACAATATAAATATTATACTTTAAATCACTTAAATTATAAATTTAAAGGCTTACCTCTCCTTCGTCCATAAAACATCCTTGTTGGAATGGCAGCCATTTTGGAGAACCAGGAAGTACAAGTTCACAAGGTCCCACCCCCAAACATGTGACATCATTTTGAAGCCCACGGTGAACTCTTAAAGGCACAGCAGCAATTATCATGATATCATGAATGGTATGGAAGATAAAATACAAATCTAATGTCCTCTACAGAGGACAAAAATGAATGGCCGGGTCTCCCAAAGCCGAAAAACTCCCGTTACAGTATCGGAGAGTGGTGAAGTGGGCAAAAAGACACGTTGAGTGCGGGGAAAAAGTGATAGTGGTGAATCACAGGAGACTGTATCAGATTTTAAGTGAAAAATTAATGCCACAAGAAGGTTTGGGTGTGGAAGTGGGGAGAGAGGTGTGGGCGGTGTTGCAGGAGAAGGGGCTGGATAATAAAATGAAAGATTTGAACTGGTTAGTGGCGTACGGCCGCTTACCGGTGAGAGATGTCTTGTATAGACATAACGACCACGCTGTTTACCAAGGTAAAAGATGGAAACTGTTAACTGTATTATTCGCATTGAAGATAATTAAACGTCGTTGTGTCCTAATTATGCAGTGGACAATATGCACTCTCGTAATTGTGCTCCTTTGACTGCTTTGAGAACAAAAATTAAACGAAAATGACGGCTGCAGCTTAGAAACAAATTAACCCTGGTTGGCGCGGAGCTCCGTTGCTCACGAGCAAACCACACTGTAATGTGGAGTGAAAGATTCGGAGAACCAAACGCCACAACCAAGGAATCTGAAAGCGTAATTCGTTAGAAATACGCCACTAAGCGGACAGCTCCGCAGTAACAGGGGAAATAAAACAAAATAATGGGAATAAAACCCTCCCGGCGTAAGCTAACGCAAAACAACCCCAAAAGAGGGCAACTCGGCGATAGCGAGTAGTAAACAACAAAGGAACCTCACGCACTCACACAAGAGGCATATAACTAGAGGTCAGAGAAAAACAAAAGAAAGCCTGTGTAACAATGGTGAAAGAAACGTAATAGAAAAATAACCTGTTACCTACAGCTCTAGGTGTGAACGAGCTGACAAAAAAGGTAACAGGTAGAGGAAAATAAAAGGATAAAGAGAGAAGGAAACAAAAAGACTAAATAAATCTTTACCCTAACTCCTTAACCGGACTACCTATGTTTCTGACGAGTAACAACCAGAAACATAGAGACCACTATCCTTTACCTTACCGACTCCGATAGTCAAAAGCAAAGACAATCTCGAAGCGTTGGCAATGCGGAACACCTGTGCTATTTATAACCGGCAGGAAATCCAAAACAGGTGAAAGGAATAATTGCCGGGCGAGATTCAAACACCGAAACGGATGCAGAAAAATCCGATAGATCGCCCCGATGTCGTCAAACAAAATAACGACCGCAGAAACAACAGCAGGCTGCCAGAAACCATGACAGGACCTCCCTACTAAGGAACGACCCCAGGCGATTCCTCAGCCCTGTTTCTGCGGAAGTCCCTAATAAGTGTAGGGTCCAAGATGTTTTTGGAGGAGACCCAGCAACGCTCCTCAGGACCATAACCCTCCCAGTCTACTAACAACTGGAATCCTCTGCCCACACGCCTCTCTGCCAAAATACGCCGAACGGTATATACCGGACCCCCCTCTATGAACCGGGGAGCAGGTGGCGGTTTGTCGGCCGGGCGAGAGCACTAACCAGCACCGGTTTCAACCGGGAGACGTGGAAGGTCGGGTGGATGCGCATAGAGCGTGGCAGTTGAAGGAGCACCGTAACCGGGTTAATTTCACGGATTATTTTAAAAGGGCCCACGAATCCTCTCTCACTACTTCTGCTCACTCTGCACTTCCTCCTCCTGCTACCTTTGCTAAAATGCCTATTGATGTTGCCACCTCTGTGTTTAATTCATGCCTCTCCCAGTCTCTCAACTCACTATGTCCTCTTGTCTCCAAACCAGCCCGACTATCACCCCCCTCCCCGTGGCTGACGGATTCTCTCAGATCCAGCAGAACCATGCTACGAACCGCTGAGAGAAAGTGGAGGAAATCCAGATCCCCAGATCCCCACAGCTGCAACCACATCAGCTAAAACTTCATTTTTCCAGTCTAAAATTGATACATGTCTATCTAACCCACGTAAACTCTTTTCCACCTTCTCCTCCCTGCTCACCCCCCCCTCCACCCCCTTCACCCTCCTCCCTCTCTGCAGATGACTTCCTGACCCACTTTGAGGGGAAGGTGGCCGCGATCCGGAACTCCTTCACGCATCCGGTGACACCCCACATCCCCCATACTGAACCCATCGCTACACTGTCGTCCTTCAAGACTCTGGAGGACTCAGATGTGCTCGAGCTGGTGACGCGCCATCGCGCAACCACCTGTCCACTAGACCCCATACCTTCAGCAGTCCTCCAGTCTATATCTGCTGAGCTCCTTCCATATCTGTCCTCCATTATTAACACCTCCCTAATCTGTGGCCATGTTCCTGCTGCCTTTAAAACTGCCTGTGTAACCCCACTCCTTAAAAAACCTAGCTTAGATCCCGCTGATGTCAGGAACTACCGTCCTGTATCTCTCTTGCCCTTCCTGTCCAAAACAATTGAACGTGCTGTCCTTAACCAACTGTCTGTTTTTCTCCACCAGAACAACCTGCTTGACCCGCATCAGTCTGGCTTCAGAACCGGCCATTCCACTGAAACTGCTCTCCTGGCTGTGACTGAGGCACTCGCCACTGCTAGAGCCTCCTCCCTCTCCTCTGTTCTGATTCTCCTTGACCTGTCTGCATTCGACACGGTCAACCACAAACTCCTGATCTCCACACTCGCTAAGATGGGCATTTCTGGAACTGCCCTCTCTTGGTTTGTATCGTATCTCACTGATAGATCCTACTAAGTCTCCTGGAAGGGTTCCGTCTCTGCTCCCCATCCCCTGTCTACAGGAGTCCCGCAGGGATCTGTACTGGGTCCTCTGCTGTTCTCTATGTATACTAAGTCTCTTGGCTCAGTAATTCATTCACATGGCTTCTCATACCATAGCTATGCTGATGATACTCAACCCTTCCTCTCTTTCCCTCCCTCTACCCCACAGGTTAAGGAGAGGATATCTGCTTGTCTGACTGACATCTCTGAGTGGATGGCTACCCATCACCTGAAGCTCAACCTTGACAAGACAGAGCTCCTCTTCATGCCGTACAAGACCTCCCCACTACATGACCTCTCCATCACCGTTGATGGGACCGTGGTGGCTGCCTCCTGCTCTGCAAGGAAGCGGAGGGGTGGTCCTGGACGACCGACAGGACTTCAAAGAGCACATCATGGCGACGGCATGGTCCTGCAGGTTCCTCCTGTACTACATCAGGAGGATTCGACCGTACCTGACCACCTACTCCACCCAGCTTCTTGTCCAGACCATGGTCACCTCACGCCTGGACTACTGCAACTCCCTGCTCGCAAGCCTACTGGCCTGCACCATTCTGCCTCTTCAACTGATCCAGAATGCAGCTGCCCGGCTTGTGTTCAACCTCCCGAAATTTTCCCATGTAACCCCCCTGCTGAGGTCTCTCCACTGGCTGCCAGTTGCAGCCAGGATCAGGTTCAAAGTTCTGACCCTGGCCTACACTGCAGCCAATAGGACAGGCCCCGCCTACCTGCAGGACTTAATCCAGAACTATGTTCCTGCTCGACCACTTCGCTCTTCTACAGCAGGGTGACAGGCACTCCCCCCCCCCCCCCCCCCTCCGTGTCAAAGGCTCTCGCTTGTCCCGACTGCGGAGTTTTTCCACATTAGCTCCTCAGTGGTGGAATTAACTTCCCATTCCCCTACGTTCTACTCCAACCCTGCCTGCATTCCGTCGAGGCCTGAAGACACACCTCTTCAGACTCCACCTTGACTGATATCCTCACCTAGGAATATCAGTTCCCCGTTTACTAGTTCCCTGTGTTTTCCTGTCTGTTTATTATAGTTTATAATAGTATTTGGAATGGAAGTGTGGTGTTGCTGATTTGCCCACAGCTTACTGTGAACTACAGTCGACGTTCATTGCTAGGGATAGCTGCTACATTATGCGAAGGATGTGCTTTGTCTTGTCTGTTCTGTAGTGATCTTGATGATGTCTCTGTACGCACTTACTGTACGTCGCTTTGGATAAAAGCGTCTGCTAAATGAATGTAATGTAATGTAATGAATCGCGGTGCAAGTTTGCGAGACTCTACTCGCAGAGGCAGGTCCCGTGTAGCTAGCCATACTCGTTGACCAACCCGATAAGAGGGAGCCGGACGACGACGCCTCTCGGCAGCGACCTTCTGTTTGGCTGACGCGCGAAGGAGCGAAGCGCGCACACGCTTCCAGACTGCTCGACACCTCCGAACAAATGACCCTGCTGATGGTACCTCCACATTTCTCTCCAAGGAAATAAGGGAGGCTGATACCCCAGCTGAGCTTCAAAGGGAGAGAGACCTGTGGAAGCGTTGCACAGCGCGTTGTGGGCGTACTCCGCCCAGGCAAGCTGGCGACTCCATGATGTAGGTTTGGAGGCGGCCAAGCACCGGAGGGTGTTCTCCAGGGACTGATTAGTGCGCTCTGTCTGACCATTAGTCTCCGGGTGGAAACTGGAAGACAGACTGACCGACGCCCCAAGTAAGGCGCAAAAAGAGCGCCAGAACCTAGCGGTGAACTGAGGGCTGCGGTCGGACACGACGTCTAAAGGAAGGCCGTGCACCCTAAAAACATTGTCCACCATCAGTTGGGCGGTCTCTGGTGCTGATGGCAGCTTGGGTAGGGCGATGAAGTGTGCCGCCTTGGAAAACCTGTCGACCACCCCCAAGATCACCGTGTTGCCCTGGGACGCAGGCAGCCCGGTAACAAAGTCGAGGGCAACATGGCTCCAAGGATGGCTGGGAACGGGTAAGGGGCGTAAGAGGCCAGAGGGTGGGAGCCGAGATCCCTTGCTGCGGGCACAGACTGAACAAGCGGCGACAAATTCCCGCACGTTGCTCTCCATATTAGTCCACCAAAAGCGCCGCGACAAAAATTCCCTAGTCCGGTGGACGCCAGGATGGGCCGCCAGCTGTGAAGAGTGGCCCCACTGGAGAACCCGCGATCTGATACGGGGCGGAACGAACAGACAATGAGACGGACCCCCACCTGGGCCCGGGTCTGAGCGTAACGCCTTTTGAACAACCGCCTCAATCTCCCACATAACCGGAGCAACAATCGTAGATGCGTGATAGCGCATCTGGCTTAATATTCTTCGACCCGGGTCGGTAGGTCAGTATAAACCTAAACCAGGCGAAGAATAATGCCCATCGGGCTTGACGGGAGTTATGCGTCTTGGCCTGCTGGACATATTCTAAATTTTTGTGGTCAGTCCAGACCGTAAAAGGGTGTTCGGCTCCTTCCAACCAATGACGCCACTCTTCCAACGCCAATTTGACCGTCAACAGCTCCCGGTCCCCTACGTCATAATTTCTCTCGGCAGGTGTTAAGGCACGAGAGAAATACGCGCATGGGTGCGTTTTACGGTCCAGCGGGGAGTACTGGGACAGAATGGCTCCCACACCCTGATCTGAAGCATCCACCTCTACCACAAAGGGGAGGGAGGGATTGGGGGTTATTAAAATGGGTTCAGAGCTAAACCTGTTTTTTAGCTCTGTGAACGCTGCCTCAGCCCTAGAGTTCCACTGGAACTGCGAGGATGATGTTTTTTTTGTAAGGGCTGTGATGGGTGCGACTACCGTGCTAAAATTGCGGATGAACCGCCGATAAAAATTTGCAAAGTTCAGAAAGCGCTGCACCTGTTTCACTGATGCTGGAGTTGGCCAGTTCTTGACTGCCGAAATTTTCTCTGGATCCATAAGGACTTTTCCGTCCGCCACAATGAAACCTAAGAAAGAAACAGAATCAGCGTGGAACGAGCACTTCTCGGCTTTAACGAATAGCCGCGCCTTAAAGGATATGTTCGCTATTTTGGACCTTGGACCCTATTTGCGGTCTGTCTTCCATGAACCTGACACATTGAGTCCATATTTTCGCTGATCGGTCCAGTATTGAGCTAGCTACAGATTTCCTGTAGGCTCTCACTGGGCTACAATAGAAGTCAACGGGGCAATTAGAAATGTTATGGAAAAACAATGATAAATGTGCTTTTATAGCTCAGTGTGTATTCTTAGGGTCTCAGTATGCTCTCCTGTGAAATGTAGGCTATCGCAAACGCAAACCGAACGTTGAAACAACAGTTCCATTTGAAACAGAACTATTTCTCCGACCGCACTACCTCGCACTGTAAACTTCCGCAGTCTAGCTACGTTGTAGAGAGGCCGCTTGAAAAGCAGTTGATCACAAATCCTGACCTCCCGTTGGAGTTTACTAGCTAGTAGCCTACAGCAGAACTATTTGTAACGCAGTGTTTGTAATCATCATTTGTAATAAGTTACATTACCTGCGCAACTTCAGCCTCTCTCTCTTCTCTTACTCTCTTATCATCCATCTCTTGTAGTTCTGTGTCCGTGTATTCTGGCTCAAATCTGTAGCCAGTAACGTCAAAGTCAAAATCGAATTCTTCGTCTTCGTAATCATTATAGTCATCCATCATCCAAGTTTTTTTGTGGAAATTGTAGCCTACGTTGCTGCAGGTAAACAAACGCAGACTGCTCACATAGATAGTTTCGTAAACGGCCGGCACACCTTCCCGCTCCCCCACCCCCGACACATAGTACTCCGCGGGAGCAGCGAAAACAAGCAACAGAGAAATGCTTACTTCCAAGCCATGCCAAGCACGTAAAAATGTTCGGATTTAGATACATTTCACAGGAGAGCATACTGAGACCGGTAACAATACACCCTGAGCTTCCCGTCTCATTTATTGTACATGAAAGCACATTTATCGTTGTTTTTCCATAACATTTCTAATTGCCCCGTTGACTTCTATTGTAGCCCAGTGAGAGCCTACAGGAAATCTGTAGCTAGCTCAATACTGGACCGATCAGCGAAAATATGGACTCAATGTGTCAGGTTCATGGAAGACAGACCGCAAATAGGGTCCAAGGTCCAAAATAGCGAACTTATCCTTTAAGGAGCGCTTCCAACACCTGCCTAACTTGGCCGACGTGAGAGGAGAGATTCGGGGAGAAAATTAAAATATCGTCGAGGTAGACAAAGACAAACCTCTCCAGCATCTCTCTGAGAACATCATTCACTAGCGCCTGAAAGACAGAGGGGGCGCTAGTGAGGCCGAAAGGCATCACCCGGTACTCGTAGTGTCCGTGGTGTGTGTTAAATGCCGTCTTCCACTCATCGCCCTCACGCATGCGCACAAGATTGTAGGCATTGCGAAGGTTGAGCTTGGAAAAGACCGACGCCCCCTGTAAGCGCTCAATCGGAGTTCATGAGTGGAAGAGGATATCTGTTCTTAACGGTAATGTCATTGAGACCCCTATAATCTATACAGGGCCTCAGACCTCCATCTTTTTTTTTAACAAAAAAAAATCCAGCACCGGCCGGTGAAGTGGAAGGTCTGATGAAACCGTTAGCTAATGACTCCTCAATGTACTCCCTCATAGCAGTGCTTTCAGGACCCGACAGGGAATACAGTGAGCCCCTGGGAGGAACCGTGCCAGGGTACAACTCAATCGCGCAGTCATACTGCCTATGAAGAGGTAACGTAGTAGCGCTTTGTTTACTAAAAACCTCAGCAAGGTCAGAATATTCCCCTGGTACAATAACGGGCAGGCGAAATTCGAGCGACCCTACCACTTCCGGGGTCTCGGAAGGAACGTCAGAAGACGTCTCCCACTTGAACTCAGAAAAAGAAAGGCTATCTTCCTCTAAAGAACCCCCCTCAGCAAAGTGATCCCAGGACAGACTCTCCACTCCACTCCCAGTGAGGACGGAGGGAGTATCTTGATCAGAGCGAGACTCCGTCTCCTCCCACTCACTATCAGAGCTGCAATCGGAACCGTCAGGTATGCAGCCCGACGAAGGATAAATGAAAGTTCGACAGTGGGTTTGACACTGGGAAACCCACTGGCGAATAGGATCCCTGTCTCTGCCCCAACTAATATGAGGGTCATGCAAGCTCAGCCATGAATGTCCCAGAACGAGTGGATACGACGGAGATTCAACTAAAAAAATTTTTATTTTCTCCGAGTGCCCCTGGAGAGAAATGCGCGTAATTAACGGACCAGTTATCTCCTCAATGATCCCAGGGCCTAAGGGGCGACCATCGAGATCCGTAACTTGACGGTAACTAGTGAGTCGGTAAGTAGGAATCTTTAATTCCCTAGCCCATTTAGTGTCAATGAAACACTCGACTGCTCCGGAATCAATAAAGGCATCTACGCCAACCGAGTGCCCATTCCAAAGCAGCCGGACAGGTAAAAGGGTCCGAGAACGAGTGCTATTTTGTCTCACTGGAGATCTCGGTCTCCTCAGTGAGGACCCTCGTTTCCTCCCCAACTTGGGACACTGACCTATTACATGACCCTTACACCTACAGTAACGGCACC
The DNA here is from genome assembly GCA_029718625.1 of Synaphobranchus kaupii. Taxonomy (NCBI): domain Eukaryota; kingdom Metazoa; phylum Chordata; class Actinopteri; order Anguilliformes; family Synaphobranchidae; genus Synaphobranchus; species Synaphobranchus kaupii. The sequence goes on from CM056379.1 coordinate 63,178,572, forward strand.
AGTGCTTCCGCGGTTTCACCTGCTTAGATTTAGGGAGGGACAGCCCATCCACCTGCATGGGCTCCTCCTGATCCACTGAGATGTAGGTGGGCACAGTCGGTGGAGTGTCTCTTGATAACACGGATTTTAAACCGTGCGATTTAAGATCAGTCGCCCCTTCACGTTCTCTCATCCGGTTATCAAGACGAATAGCAGTAGTTATCAGTTTATTTAAGGTAGCGGGTGGTTCTAGCATAGCTAAAGCATCCTTGATGGGATTAGATAATGCTTGGAGAAATAATGATTTTAAAGGGCCGTCCGACCATCCCGTCTCCCCGGCTAGCGCTCGAAATGTAATAGAAAACCCCGCTACTGTCCTAGTGCCTTGACGCAAGCTAGTGAGTCTCCTAGCTGCCTCCTCCCCTGAAACCTCGTGATCGAAAACCAGTTGCATCTCGTTCATAAGGTGAACTGGATCACGAACGACAGGGGCATTGGCACGAATAAGAGGGTCCGCCCACGCAAGAGCCTGGTCATTTAATAATGACAAGATAAAAGCTACCCGGGATTCTGGTGTAGAGAAACGAGAGGGCTGTGCCTGAAAAAATATCAGGCACTGCGTTAGAAATGGCCGGCATTTTCCCGATTCCCCACCATAGCGATCCGGTAATTGTAGCTTAGGCTCTTTAAGGGTGCGTGGAGCTGGTATGGGAGGTGTAGGTGCTTGTGCAACTGGGGGTGGATGGACAGCAACAGAGAATCTGTGGAGACTCTCCATAAATTCTTTAAGGTATTCTCCCTGATGTTGGAGTTGCTCCATCAACTGGTGTTGTTGTTTTTGTAACGAGAGAATAGCCTCCTCGGGGGTAACCCCTGTAGCGCCCTGACTGGGCGGTCTTTTAACAGAAACCTGTGGTTTAGCTGGCCCTTCCATGTGGCTTCGAGATTCTGTAATGTGGAGTGAAAGATTCGGAGAACCAAACGCCACAACCAAGGAATCTGAAAGCGTAATTCATTAGAAATACGCCACTAAGCGGACAGCTCCGCAGTAACAGTGGAAATAAAACAAAATAATGGGAATAAAACCCTCCTGGCGTAAGCCAACGCAAAACAACCCCAAAAGAGGGCAACTCGGCGATAGCGAGTAGTAAACAACAAAGGAACCTCACGCACTCACACAAGAGGTGTATAACTAGAGGTCAGAGAAAAACAAAAGAAAGCCCGTGTAACAAGGGTGAAAGAAACGTAATAGAAAAATAACCTGTTACCTACAGCTCTAGGTGTGAATGAGCTGACAAAATAGGTAACAGGTAGAGGAAAATAAAAGGATAAAGAGAGAAGGAAACAAAAAGACTAAATAAATCTTTACCCTAACTCCTTAACCGGACTACCTATGTTTCTGACGAGTAACAACCAGAAACATAGAGACCACTATCCTTTTCCTTACCGACTCCGATAGTCAAAAGCAAAGACAATCTCGAAGCGTTGGCAATGCGGAACACCTGTGCTATTTATAACCGGCAGGAAATCCAAAACAGGTGAAAAGAATAATTGCCGGGCGAGATTCAAACACCGAAACGGATGCAGAAAAATCCGATAGATCGCCCCGATGTCGTCAAACAAAAGAACGACCGCAGAAACAACAGCAGGCTGCCAGAAACCATGACACACACTGCAAACGCGCGATCTCGTCTGATCTCGGAAGCCATGCAGGGTCGGGCCTGTAAGAACTTTTTGCATTTTAAAAAGATGAATGAACTGCCATAATTTGTAAATGTTTGTTTTTTTAAAGAAATGTTTTAAGATGTTTTGTGCTATTGGAGTGAGGCATTGTGTATACATGTGTTTTTAACTTAAAGAAAAATGTTTTCTTGTAAAAAACCAATAAAAACAAATGTTCACCCAGGACAAGGCTCAGCCATTGCACTCTGGTTGTGCTGACCCCTGCAAATTCCCCAAATGAGGGAATCTCGACTGCATTATTTCTGGTAGTGGGAGACTGCGTTCGCGCTTTCCCCTGATATTGTGGTGAAAGAAGCTTGATCTTTTAGCGTTCGGCCGAGTTAAACGTATCCCGCTTTGATTTGGAGAGAAATGTTTATGCAAGACAATAAAATGTTTCAATGAGATGTGTGGTTTTGTTCAATGTTGTGACGCTTTTTAAAAACGGTTCTCTTAACTTAAAATGATTGTGGCAACCCCGCAGCCGCGACATTTAAAAAAATTGTTGTTTCGCGTTTTCGCTCACGACCGCGCTGTTTACCAAGGTAAAAGATGGAAACTGTTAACTGTATTATTCGCATTGAAGATAATTAAATGTCGTCGTGTCCTATTTATGCAGTGGACAATATGCACTCTCGTAATTGTGCTCCTTTGACTGCTTTGAGAACCAAAATTAAACGAAAACGACAGCTGCAATTTAGAAACAAATTAACCCTGGCTGGCGCGGAGCTCTGTTGCTCATAGCCAAACCACACTGCAAACACGCGATCTCGTCTGATCTCGGAAGCCAAGCAGGATCGGGCCTGGTTAGTACCTGGATGGGAGACCCCCTGGGAATACCCGGTGCTACAAGCCATTCTTTAAATTGACTTTTGCGTTTTCGCACACGACGGCGCTGTTTACCAAGGTAAAAGATGGAAACTGTTAACCGTATTATTCACAGTGAAAATAATTAAACGTCGCTGTGTCCTAATTATGCAGTCACTGCAAACACCAGAAACGACATGCATCTTATTTGTTTATCCTGCAACATAGCTAGTTTTTAGAACCAATACTATAGCTTACGACTTGAGTTAGCTTCACTTTCTGTCATACGTAGGCTATGTTCATATTGAATTCAAGATTTTTTTTTTTGTTGCCCTTCGCTTCTTCCTGCATGGGTGATTCTTAAAGTATTCGCTGCTTGACATTGCAATATTTTTTTTAACCCTATATATACGTGATAATATAGGCTAAATGAGGGGCAGCAGTATTCCACTACATTTAATCAATTCGGACAATGTGCACAATCGTAAATGTGCTCATTTTACGGCTGAGCGAGTGCGAAAATGTGGTTCCCACATGCGTAAAAGGTATGGCGTGGGGTAGGGATGTATCGACAAATACATGCAATTCATACTTACCTGGCAGGGGAGATACCATGATCAATGAGGTGGTTTGGCCAGGGAACGGAGGGGGCGCTTCCAGTAGAACCATTTTTGTTTTTAGGAAGATACGCTGAATCCGTGGAAGGAGAAAGAGGTAAAGTGAAGAAGTCTGAAAGAAGAAGTTTCGTCTATTCAAGATTGGAGGAAAAGATGGAGGGCCCGGCACCAGAATATGCGGCTGGAGGAGTAAGAAGGAGAAATACCATAAGGGTGGTAGTCACGCCACAGAGAAGAGAGGAGGTAAATTTGCACTACGTTATAATCGAGGTGTTCAAAAAGCTCTTTGATGTGGGAATTGGCAGAATGTTTTGCATACAGGACTTCCAAAGAAGGGGTTTGTACGATGTAACGCTTGACAGCGAAAGTGTAACGTCCCGTTCCCATCCTGTCCGTTTTCCATGTTTTACCTTCTCCCTCCGTGTCATGTTTGATTCCCTTGTCCGTGTTTTCCCTGTTGCTGCAGACTGGTCGTGTTCCCTCTGTTTGTTTCACTCCTTTTACCCACTCCGGTTTCAACCAATCTCCTTTCCCCGTTGTTGCATGCATTCTGCACCCTTCATTTGTTCAATTACCCATGTCTTCATTCTCATGCTTTTCCTGATTGTTTCCAATTACACTCCCCTATTTAACCCACCTGCTGTCTCCCCTCCAGTGCTGGTTCATTACCTTTGTTGCTTTCCTAAACCTTGTTGCTTCTCTGTAACGTGTTCCTGTATTTTGATCCTTGAATCCCTGTCCTTTGATACTAACTTCAGTTTGGTTCTGTCTCGGGGCTTAAATGCTCACTGCCTGCTGTTGTTGCTAACCAGTCCTGTTTGTTTGTGGTTCTTCTTGTTTTGTACATTGCCTGTCTCGTTTACCACCTCCGTTGTTTCTGCCAGTCTGTAGCTGTTACCACTCCCTGTTTGTGTTGCGGTACCTTCCGTCCAGTCCAGTTCCAGCCCCAGTATCCCGTTGGGACTACCCAGTCCAGATCCAGTCCAAGTTCCTGTACCAAGTCCTGTTCCGGTTTGGAGCAACTCCATGTTCCGGTGATCCAGTTCCTGTGATCCCGTTCCTGTTTCCTGTACCAAGTCCAGTTCCGGTTTGGAACAACTCCATGTTCCGGTGATCCAGTTCCTGTGATCCTGCTCCTGTTCCCTGTCCTGCCCAGTTCCGGTTTGGAACTCCAGTTCCCGTATCAAGTCCAGTTCCGGTTTGGAACAACTCCATTTTCCGGTGATCCAGTTTCTGTGATCCCGTTCCTGTTTCCTGTCCTGCCCAGTTCCTGTTTGGAACTCCAGTTCCCGTATCAAGTCCAGTTCCGGTTTGGAACAACTCCATGTTCCGGTGATCCAGTTCCTGTGATCCCGCTCCTGTTCCCTGTCCTGCCCAGTTCCGGTTTGGAACTCCAGTTCCCGTATCAAGTCCAGTTCCGGTTTGGAACAACTCCATGTTCCGGTGATCCAGTTTCTGTGATCCCGTTCCTGTTTCCTGTCCTGCCCAGTTCCTGTTTGGAACTCCAGTTCCCGTATCAAGTCCAGTTCCGGTTTGGAACAACTCCATGTTCCAGTGATCCAGTTTCTGTGATCCCGTTCCTGTAATGGGGCGTGACGTGTGAGGTGGGAGGAGCCAAACGCAGCAAGGGGAATCATTAAGCCCTTAGGCCACTAAGGCGGGATAGCCCGCAGATAAGGGAAGGAGACAAGACAACGAACACAAAACTCTACTAACCGGCTAACTGCCAATCGCCCAGTAGAGCACAAAGACAGGGATCTGAACAGCCGGAAATAAACACGCGCCCTGTCTCAGAAACGAGACACATAACGGGCGGGAGCGTAAAAACAACATAAAACACAAACAAACACAGCAAAAATAAAACGATAGTATGAGAAGGCGAGAGGAACAGATCCAACGTTCCGTGGCTTAAAAGCTTGCAGTCACACGCAAACATGTCCAACATCATCAACAGGAATCCCTGAGACAAATTGCACCGAAGGACGAACAGAACTACAGTTCCGAACCATCGCCCACATCTCCTATCCACGGAGAAGGAAAGCACAAACGATGAAGGACAGCTGCACCTTAACCAAAGGCTAACCTGACTAACACAAGCATAAACCCTGCCTCTCAGACAGGAGAAATGTAACGAGGCGAACAGGAACAGATAATTAACGTTCCACGGCTTCAAGGCTCGCAGTCACACGCAAACATGTCCACAATATCATCCAGTCTCCCTAAGAGACGAATTGCACCGAAGGACGAACAGAACTACAGTTCCGAACCATCGCCCACATCTCCTATACACAGAGAAGGAAAGCACAAAGAGATGAACAGGACAGCTGCACCCTAACCAAGGGTTAAACAGACCAACACAAGCACAAGCCCTGCCTCACAGACAGCAGAAATGTAACTAGGCGAACAAGAACAGAGATTTAACGTTCTATGACTAGTTAGAAAAGTGCGCAGTCCAATGCAGCAAACGTACCTGGGCAAACACCCGATCTCCCAGGGGGGAGAGACATTTACAGGCGAGCCGACGGAGCACCGTCGTCCCAAAACTTACTAACCAGAGACTACGCAAACTAGCTCAAACACGCGCCCTAGCTTCTTAATAAGGAGAAGGATAACGAGGCAAACAGGAACAGAGACTTAACGTTCCATGGCTACTTAAATAAGTACGCAGTCTAATCCAAAAGACTGACGCAAACTTAATCAAACAAGCGCCCTAGCCTCTTAATAAGGAGAAAGGTAACGAGGCAAACAGGAACAGAGACTTAACGTTCCATGGCTACTTAAATAAGTTTGCAGTCTAATGCAGCAAACATACCTGGGTAAACACCCGATCTCACATGAGAAACATTTTACAGGTGAGCCGACGGAGCACCGTCGTCCCAAAACTTACTAACCAAAAGACTCCGCGAACTTAAATAAACACATGCCCTAGCCTCACAGTAAAGGAATAAGTAACAAAACCCCGACTCACAACAAAGGAGAACTCAGTCTATGAGAAGGAGACAAAACAGGGAATAAACGTACCAAGCTACTAACTGGCTTACCGTAACCAGGAAATCAGTAGAAGCTAACACGCCAGGTCTCTCTATAAGAAAACCATTAACCGGCGAAAAGGGACAAAGAACAGCTACTCTACACTTCTACAAGCTAAGCAACGCAGCCGAAGCGAAACGCCAGATCTCACATGAGACGACATGCACCGAGAGGCGAACAGAACACAGTTCCGACCATCGCCCAAATCTCCATACACGGAGGAAAACGCACACAGGCGAACTAGAGCAGAGATTTTACAGTCCCAAACTTCTACGAGATAATCCACTAGTAAGCCAGCAAGAAATAAGCCCTGCCTCTACAAGAGACGCCAAAACTGGGCGAGTAGCCAAAATGGTATGAGCACTCACAGCCAACAATACACCACAATACAAAACAATTAACAATTAATGTCGAAGCCCCGAACGAAGGGAACGGTAGGCTTATATAACTCTCAGGTGACCACGCAACAGGTGTAAAAGCTTAACCAGAAACTCCCCCAACTCAGCAGGGCGGAGCAAGCATCTACCAACAGGGCAGCGCCCTCGCGTGGCCACCAAGGAAAACGACCGCATGGGACAACAGGGTCCAAAACCATGACAGTTCCTGTTTCCTGTCCTGCCCAGTTCCTGTTTGGAACTCCAGTTCCCGTATCAAGTCCAGTTCCGGTTTGGAACAACTCCAGGTTCCCGTGATCCAGTCCCTGTAGGACCATCCGGTCCAGAACCAGTCCAGTTCCAGTTTGGAACTCCCGTCTCCCGTTCAAGTCCAGCTCCGGCTTGGAGCAGATCCAAGCGCCGGAGAAATCCCTAACCTCTCTATTGTTGTGTTTAATCTGTGTACGGCTTGGGACTACCCCAAGCCACTTATATAAACTCCCTTTTCTTGCACCTCTGCCTCCTTTGTTGTGCGATTAGGTCCTGCCCCCCTCCAGGATCGTGACAGAAAGCTTGTGTTTGGAAGTTTATGAAAGTTACAAAAGGGCGGGGCCGGAGGAAGTACTTTCGGGTATCGTGATTGAGCCTTTGTTCTCAAACAAAATCAAGATGGTAACAGTTCTGATGTATGACCCGCATCTGCCGGCGAGAGATGTTGAAGTGTTTTTGGAGAGATATTGTCGAGTACTGAAGTTGGAAGAGAGAGTGTTGAATGCGTTTGGGGTGTGGAACGGAAAGAGGTGGATTTTAATAAAACTAAACAGAGATCCAGAGGGGATCGGAGGCCTAAAGCATCTGCTGGCTGTGTTTTCAATTGGGGTGAATAAGGGGTTCCTGACGTACCAGGGGTTACCAACATTCTGTAGGAGGTGCCTGAGGTATGGGCATCTAGCAAGAGATTGCGAGGTGCAGATTGTGTGCACTCTGTGTAGGGAAGAGGGCCATGTGGCGAGAGAATGCAAGAAAGGGAGAGTCTGCAATTTGTGCGGGAAGGAGGGGCACATGTACAAAGAGTGTCCAGAGAGAAGCAGGTCATTCTCAGAAGTGGTGCAAGGAGGGAAGCAGGCTAAAGAAAATGGAAGTGGAAGGCCAAAAATAGCCCCAGAAGAGAGAGGGAAGGAAACAAGTCCAGAACCAGGAGCCCCCCCTCCCCACCCCACCCCCGCCCCCCTGTAGAAAATCAAAATGGAGGTGAAGGGAGGAAAGAGGAGGCGGAGTTGATACAAGAGGTTGCAGAGGGGGCAGAAGAGGCCAAAGAACAGAAGGAGGGAGTAGAGGAGTCAAGGAGGGGAGGAAAATGAGCATGGCGGACCCAGTGAGGGAAGGGGAGGACGCAGGGGAAAGAGTGGTGCGTGAGCTGGAAAGACTGGCAGAGGAAGTCGGAAAGAAGAGTGTGGAAATGGAGATGGAAGAGGGAAAGATGGTCCCGCAGCAAGGGGAGAAAGCAGGAGGAAGTGGGGAAGGGAAAAAGGAAATAAAGAAGACCAAGCGGTTACTGAAAGTAGACTCGGCTGATAAAATGGTCTTGGAGGACCCGCTGGATGAGGACGGTGGGTCGGAGTCTTTGTTTCCAAGGAAAAAAGCAAAGGTGGGAGGGAAAAGGGAGCAGGAATCAGACTCTGAGCTGTCAGAGGAGGAAGGGAGTAGAATAAGTTCGGAGTGGGACAATGAGTCTCCAATGGAGGAGAATAATTTTGGGAAAGTGTCCTTTTCTCAAGGCTCAAATAATGAGGGGATGTTCCTGGTTGGGGGGGGGGTTTGGAAGGGCAGTATGAAGAGGGATGAATAGTGGGGGTTTGGGGAGGATATAAATGTTAAATGGTATTAACAGTGATGACGTGCAATGCACGAGGGTTGAGGGGGAATGTGAAGAGGGGAGGGGTGTTTCAGTTCTTGGCGGGAAATGGGATTTTAATTCATTTCTTGAAAGAGGTGCACTTGGGGTCGAGGGAGGATGTGAAGATTTTTACTGAAGAGTGGGACAGAGGCCCGTCATGTTGGAGTGTGGGGGGGGGGGGGGTACGCTCTTCAGGGGTGGGGATTTAATTTGGAACAAAGGAATTTAAAATAACTGAAAGTTTTTCTTTTGTTCAAGGGAGGGTTTTGGTGGTGGATGTAGAATGGAGGGGGAAAAAATTGAGATTAATAAATGTGTATGCACCGACTGAACCAAAAGGGAGGGGGGTGTGGTTTACTGAATTAGAGGTTATTTTAGGAACAAATAGATATGTAATTTTTGGGGGGGATTTTAATGTATCTCTAGAGAGGACGGATCCTGGCCTGCCGGAATTGAAGCGGTTAGTTAAAAGTTACTCGCTAGTGGATGGGTATTGGGCAATGCATGCAGAAGGGCCGGAGTATACATGGAGGAATTTGGGGGGGGCACAAAGCAGGATAGATTACATTTTTGTGTCGGGGGGGAGAGGTATAATGTCGGCGGAGGTGGTGCCTTTATTTTTTTCTGACCACAGTGGGGTGAAGGTGGGGTTAGAGTTAGAGGTGCCGAAGATGGGGAGGGGGTATTGGAAACTGAATGTGCGGGTATTGAAAGAAAAGGGTTTCCAAGAGCGCTTTCAGGCCCTGTATAAGGGATGGGGATGTTTAAAGCCGTTCTATCCGACGGTAGTGGAATGGTGGTAGGGTTTAAAAGTACGCACGAGCGAGGTGGCAAAGGAATATAGTAGGGGTATAATGAGGAGGGAAAAGAGGAAGGTAGAGAAGCTTCAGAAACAGCTAGAGAAGATTTATCTGAAATCAAATAAAGGGGAAGATTTTGATACGAAGAGGTGCGCGGCGGTGAAGGAGGAGCAAAGAGAGCTCTTTGAGGAGAGGGGGAGAGTTTTTGCATTTAAAAGCAGAGTGATAAAACAGGAACAGGATGAGAAATGCACAGCGTATTTTTTTAGGACGGTGAAGGCAATGCAGGGAAGGAAGGCAGTGGAGGGGTTGAGGGGGGAGGATGGAGTAGTGAGGATGGAGGTAGAAGAGATGGTGAGAATAGCATCAGGGTTTTATAAAAAGTTATTTAGTTAAAAGAAAGTAGAGGAGGCGGCGAGTGAGCAAATTTTGGAATATATGAAGGATGGGGTGCCGGAGGACATTAGGGCAGGGTTAGAGATGCCTATAAGTAAAGAGGAGTTAAGGAAAGCTATAGTGGGGATGAAGGGGGGTAAAGCACCAGGTCAAGATGGGATCCCAAAATAATTTTATGAGAGGGTCTGGGATGTGTTGGGTGAGGATTTTACGGAAGTGGTGGGTACAAGAAATATATCGGCAAGAGGAGTTAGGAAAGACAATGAAAGAAGGGATAGTGACATTAATATATAAAAAGGGGAAAAGCAGGACCTGGGCAATTGGAGACCAATAACACTTTTGGGGGTTGATTATAAGGCGATAGTGAGAGTGTTGACAAGGAGATTGGGTAGAGCAATGCGTTATCTAATAAATGGAGATCAGACGTGTGGAGTGGAGGGCCGCTCAGCGGCACAGAATTAGCAATTGGTGAGGGAGGTGTTGTCGTTGGTGGACGAGAGGGGGTTGCCGTTGCTCGTGGCAAGTTTAGATATGCAAAAGGCATTTGATAAAGTAAATCAGGGGTTCATGGGAAAGGTTTTGGAAAGATGTGGGTTAGGGGAGGGGTTTTTAAAATGGGTGAAAATAATGTATAGGGGAGTGGGAAGTAGACTGAATATCAATGGGCATTTGGGGGAGTTATTGGGGCAGGAGGGGGGGGGTAAGGCAGGGGTGCCATTGTCGCCATTGCTATTTGTACTATATATAGAGCCTTTAGCAGAGGCGATTAGAAGGAAGAGGGAGGTGGATGGGATTAAAATACCAGGAGGAGGGGGTATAGAGCTGAAAGTTTCGCAGTTTGCGGACGACATGACGCTGTTTGCGGGGTCGGAGAAGGGGATTGGTAAGGCATTGGAGTTGGTAGAGAGTTTTGCTAGAGGCTCGGGGGCAAGTTTGAATAAGGATAAATCCCAAGTAAAGGGGTTTGGAAGGTGGAGAGACAGAACGGAGGAAGTGTGTGGGTTGAAGGTGTCAAAGGGGCCTTTAAGGATATTGGGGGTAGATTTTGGGGGAGATGCGGAACAGGATGCAGAAATTAATTGGAGGAGATTAGCAGGAATGGGGAAGAGACTAGGAGCATGGAGGGCAAGGCGTATGATAATAAGTGGGAAAATAATGGCCTTAAAAGCAGATGTGTTGCCGTCCTTAGTTTACTTGGCAAGAATATATATTATGCCACAGAGGATGAGGAAAATGGTGACTGGAGCAATATTCAGGTTTATATGGGGAAGGGGTGAGTATGTCAAGAGGGTGGTAATGTATCAAGCTATTGAGAATGGAGGGAGGGGTGTTCCGTGTTTTAGTTTAAAGTTTGATGTTATTTTTTTCAGCAGTATGTGTATAGCGCTTATGGGACCTAAAGTACATAAGTGCCAATACTTTATTTCTTATGGGGTAGCGGGGTTTTTTAGATCTTTGGTGGGGTGGGATAATAAGGTTCCCAAAGCGGAAAAACTCCCAGTACAGTATCGGAGGGTGGTGAGGTGGGCAAAAAGAAACGTTGAGTGCGGGGAAAAAGAGATAGTGGTGAATCACAGGAGACTATCAGATATTAAGTGAAAAATTAATGCCACAAGAAGGTTTGGGTGTGGAAGTGGGGAGAGAGGTGTGGGCGGTGTTGCAGGAGAAGGGGCTGGATAATAAAATGAAAGATTTGAACTGGTTAGTGGCGTACGGCCGCTTGCCGGTGAGAGACATGTTGTATAGACATAAACAGCTGGTAGATGGGCACTGTTTAAGAGAAGGATGTGGGAGGAAAGAAACGGTACGACGTGTTTTGGGGGTGTGGTTTTGCACAGGAGGTGTGGGATAGGGTAAGGGGGAGGTATGGGGTTTTAGAGGGGTTTGGACAAGAAGGAGTGATATATGGGGAGGGGTTGGAAAGAAAGAAGGGGAGGGAGAAATTTTTGACACTGTGGTTGATGAGTTTGGTCAAGTTCAAGCTGTGGGTGGCGAGAGGGTTGAAAGGAGTGCCAAAGCAGGGGTGGACGGCGAGGGAGGTTTTTGAAATGGTGAAAAAGGGGGTGGAGAGGCGGTATGAGGGGGAGGTGATGCATTGGGGTTTCAATGCGGCGAGGGAAAGGTGGAAAGTGTTGTTATGAAGGAAATTGTGGGGTGGAGTATCCAGGAATGTGGGTATGGAAGGTTGGGATGCGGGGTATAGGGGTGGTGGGAGGGAAGGGTAATTATGGGTGTAAATAGTATGGGAATGAGTTGAATGTTTAAAAAAAAAAAAAAAAGGAAAATGGAAAATGGTCATGATTTGAATGTGTAATGTGATGTGATGTAAATTTTGTGATTTGATTTAATAAAATATAAAAAAAAGAAAAAAAAAGAAAGGTTCACCCAGGACAAGGCTCAGCCATTGCACTCCGGTTGTGCTTGACCCCTGCGAATTCCCCAAATGTGGGAATCTTGACTTCATTATTTCTGGTAGTGGGGGACTGCGTTCGCGCTCTCCCCTGATATTGTGGTGAAAGAAGCTTGATCTTTTAGCGTTCGGCCGAGTTAAACGTATCCCGCTTTGATTTGGAGAGAAATGTTTATGTAAGACAATAAAATGTTTCAATGAGATGTGTGGTTTCGTTCAATGTTGTGTTGATCCGGACGCTTTTTAAAAACGGTTCTCTTAACTTAAAATGATTGTGGCAACCCTGCATCCGCGACATTTAAAAAAATTGTTGTTTTGCGGTTTCGCACACGACCGCGCTGTTTACCAAGGTAAACGATGGGAACTGTTAACTGTAATATTCGCATTGAAGATAATTAAACGTCGTCGTGTCCTAAGTATGCAGTGGACAATATGCACTCTCGTAATTGTGCTCCTTTGACTGCTTTGAGAACCAAAATTTTACGAAAACGACGGCTGCAGTTTAGAAACAAATTAACCCTGGTTGGCGCGGCGCTCCGTTGCTCACGGGCAAACCACACTGCAAACGCACAATCTCGTCTGATCTCGGAAGCCAAGCAGCTGATCTTTAAAATGACTTTTGCGTTTTCGCACACGACGGCGCTGTTTACCAAGATAAAAGATGGGAACTGGTAAACGTATTATTCACAATGAAAATAATTAAACGTCGCCGTGTCCTAATTATGCAGTCACTGCAAACACCAGAAACGACATGCATCTTATTTGTTTGTCCTGCAACATAGCTAGTTTTTAGAACTAATGCTATGGCTTACGACTTGAATTAGCTTCCCTTTCTGTCATACGTATGCTATGTTCATATTGAACTCAAGATTGTTTTGTTGTTGTTGCCCCTCGCTTCTTCCTGTATGGGTGATTCTTAAAGTATGCGCTGCTTGACATTGTAATATTTTTTTTAACCCTATATATACGTGATAATATAGGCTAAATGAGGGGCAGCAGTATTCCGCTTCATTTAATCAATTCGGGCAATGTGCACAATCGTAAATGTGCTCATTTGACGGCTGAGCGAGTGGGAAAATGTGGTTCCCACATGCGTAAAGGGTATGGCGTGGGGTAGGGACGTATCGACAAATGCCCGTCACTCATACTTACCTGGCAGGGGAGATACCATGTTGGGTTTGTAAGCTACAGTTTGCGTAGTCGCAGTGTCATAGCCTATGAGGTTAAGCCGAGGCGTGATTTATTGCTGTTTGTAGGCAGAAGCATTTCGTTCTAGTGTTAAATAATTCGTTTGTATTTAATTTTTTTCTAGATTGTTTTGGTGTGTTTGAAAAGATGTTTTTTTTTTTTTGGTTTTTTCCTTTGGTGGTAAGGCCTTTAGGTGCATGGTGGGGTTTTTTATTTACTTTTTTGTTTGAAATCTGTTGTGTTGTCTTTTTGTTTCTTGTTCAATTTGTGCTTGCAGGAGGCTTCGGGATGTCGGCTGCCCGGGTTGGCGCCCGAAGGCATTGCTGCGTGCGGTTTTCATTGAGAGAGAAGGAGGGGAAGCTGGTGTTGATGTCGCGTTTGGATTTCTCCAGGAAATTGCTTAAAGGTGTGCTGGGCTTTGTTCCAGGTGAGATTAATTGTTTGGTGGTGTTGCCTCAAGGGAAAGGGTTTGATGTGAGTTTTAAAACTCAACCGTTGTTGGCCTCTTATTGGGCTAAGTTTGAAAAGGTGAAGGATAAGCTGGGAATGTTTAATGTGGAAAGGCTGACTGATGATTCTGTGAAAATGGTAATTATTCGAATGTATAATGAAACTGTTCTGGATGAGGATTTATTTACTTGGTTGGGGAGATATTGTTTGGTGAAGGGTTTGCCAATTAAAGTTTTGGATATTGATAAAATATGGACAGATAGTTGGAGGGTGCCGGTGAGATTGGTGGAGGATAAAAATGGATATGGGGGTTTGAGGCACCTGCCTTCCCTGATTGTTTTGGGGGAAAATCGAGGCCTGGTGCATTATCAGGGGCAGCCTAAATTGTGTAGAAGATGTGGGAAGTATGGCCACCTGGCAGAGGCGTGTAAGGAAATTGTTTGTAGAAGGTGTAGGGAGGTGGGGCATAAAGTGGAAACTTGCCAGTCAGGGCGAAAATGTAATCTTTTCAGAGATTGCCCTGACTCCTTTGCAAACCGAGTTAAACGGGCAAATATGGTAATCAGGGCCCAACAGAAGGAGGAACAGGAGGAACAGAGGGGGCAGGAGAGTGTGGAGGGGCAGGGAAAGGAGATGGTGGAGGCTAGGAAGGGAGCAGGTGGTGAAGAAGGTGGGGGGGAGGGACAGGGGAAGGTAGTGGTTGAGGTAGAAGGAAAGGGCAGAGGTGAAGCTGAGGCTGTAGGTGCAGAGGGTGTCTCAGTAGGTGGTGAATTGGCGGGGACTGGTGTAGATCAGAGGCCCAGTCGGGAACAGGAGGTAAGTGAGGGTGAGGTAGCCAGTCAGAGTTTTCAGTTAGAGGGAGATGAGGCTGAGGTTGGCGAGGAAGGTATAGACTTTCAGAGTCTGTTCAAGGAATCTGATTCCGAAGCTGTGTCTATGGTGACGGTGGAGTCGGGGTCAGAGGAAGAGTGTGCGATGGAGAGAGAGGTGGAAGGAGGACCTGTAAAGAGGATGGCAGAGGATGGAATAGATTCAGCGAGAATGGTGAAGGGGAAGAAATCAAGAGCTGGGGTGAGGGAACGGTGGGACCTGATGGGAAACATTTCAGATAGTGAGGAGTCAGGGTCCTCACCTAGATATCAGGCCGACTCACCTAACAGAGTGCCCTATGTCAGCGAGATGAAATCACCTCCGGATGAGCCGCCGTTTGGCGGACTAAGGAGGGGTGCTGGTCGGAGAAAAAAATGAAAAGGTATTTTAGGTTGCATGTGTTAGTCACGGTGGTCTGGTTTATTGTAGGTTTAATTTATATTTCTTGTCATTTTATGATGAATTCCCAGCATGTGGCCCTCACGGTGACAACAACAAATGTACGTAGTGTGAGGACAGTAAGCAGGGCACAGTCTGTCCTGTCATTTCTGGAAGGGGTGCAGGCAGATATAATTTGCCTACAAGAGTGCGGGTTGCCATATTGCTCTTCCTATGGAAAGTGGAAGAGCATGTGGAAATTAGGGCCGTCGATTTGGAGTGGCTCGGATGAAAATCGAGCAGACGGTGTAGCAGTGCTGGTGAAGAATAAAAATGTGCAGGTGTTGGGGAGCACAGTGGTGCATTGTGGGAGAACTCTGGTTGTATCACTGTGTTTTAATGGAGTGGATTTTAATCTTTTAAATGTATATTGTTCCCCTCAGAGGCAGAAAAGGTGGGAGTTGATGCAAGGCCTTCCCCCGCATCTGCTGGGGCGTCGGCCTTTATTAATGGTGGGAGATTTTAATTGTGTTTTAAACAGGACTGGGCGTAAGGGGGTCGGACATGTAAACGGAATGGACAGGACTTCTTTTTATCTGCAGAACCTTTTAAAGGATTTTAAACTGTGTGACGTGTACTCCTTGCTGCATCAGGAGCAGGACGGGTTTACTTGGCACAATAATGATGGGTCCCAGGCATCGAGGATTGATTTTCTCTTTGCGAGGGGTTTTGCTGGTAAAACAGCTTCTCTGAGCCCAGTGTTTTATTCAGATCATTCCCTACTTAGCTGCTCCGTGGCTGTGGAGTCAGGAGTAGCGGTCGGTAGTGGAATATGGAAGCTGAACTGCCGTTTGTTGGAGGATCCGGCGGTTGTGATGTTTTTTAGAGAAAAGTACGCAGAATGGCAATCCCTCCAGGGTTTTTATGAATCCAGGGCAGAGTGGTGGGAAGAGGTGAAAGGGTGGATTAAGGGGTTTTTTATTAAAGAAGGAAAGAGGAAGAAAGCGAGGGAAAGGAAGGTGTGGAAAGGACTACAAAAACGCTTAAATAGGTATTTTAATCTTGTGGGGATGGGGTTTGATTTTAAGGAGGAGTTGGAGAGGGTAAAGAAGGAGATGGCAGTTTTAGCAGAGAATAAGGGTAAATCTGTTATTTTTAGATGTAAGGAAAAGGAAATTGATGAAGGAGAGACTTGTTCAAGATATTTTTTTAAGAAACTTTTAGCAAGGGGAGCAGCTATGAAGGGTCTGAGGGGGAAAGATGGGGAGGTTGTGGGAGATACAGAAGGGATGTTAGGGGTGGCGGAGAAGTTATATACGGAGCTTTTCGGAGAGAAGGAGGTGGTGGAAGAAAGGGTGGAGGAGGTGGTTGGATTTATAGAGCGGGTGGTCGAAGAGGGAGTGGGGCTGGACGCTCCGGTCGAAATGTCTGAGTTGACAAATAGTTCTAAGTCTTTTAAAAGGGGGAAAGTACCGGGGATGGATGGGTTATCTTTTGAATTTTATGAAAAGTTTTGGGATTTGGTGGGTGCAGATCTTTTAACTGTCTTTAGAGAATTTGAAAATTGTAAAGTATTACCGAGGAGTTTTAGAGAGGGGGTGGTTACCTTACTTTTTAAGAAAGGTGAGAAGTGTGATCTAAAAAACTGGCGGCCTATTACCCTTTTAAATTTTGATTTGAAACTTTTTAGTAAAGTTTTAACCCAGAGAATGAGGACTGTTTTAGAGGACGTTATCCACCCAGATCAAACTTGTGCTGTAGCGGGACGGAAGATCACCGACAGCCTAGTGCTGGTGAGAGACGCCATCTGTTATGCGAGAGACAGAAATATTCGGCTGGCAGTGTTAAATTTAGATTTTGAAAAGGCATATGATCGGGTCTCGCATCAGTACATGTTTGCTGTACTGCGAAAAATGGGTTTTTCTGAGGGGTTTCTAGCACGGGTGGGGCTTTTGTACAGTGAGGTAAGAAGCAGGATTCTTGTTAATGGGAAGTTGTCAGAAGCAGTGAAAGTGAACTGCGGGGTCCGCCAGGGTTGTCCGTTATCGCCGTTACTATTTGTATGTTGCATTGAGCCCCTAGCACAAATTTTGAGAAGGGATGCCCGGATAACTGGGTTGGGCATTCCAGGGAGCGGAGGACAGCAGGCAAAATGTATATTGTATATGGACGACGTGACTGTACTCTGCACAGACCAGAAAGCAATCGACTGTACTTTGGACAGGACAGAGTGGTTCAGCCGGGCCTCAGGGGCTCGGCTGAACCGAGACAAGTGTGACCTGAAACTATACGGACAGTGGACGGAGACGGAACACCTTGGAATGCCCTTGACGGTAAGGACTGAAGAGGTACGTATCCTCGGGGTTAATTTTAATTCAGCAGGATTGGGTGAGGGGAATTGGGAGGGAGTTTTAAAAAAAGTGGAACAAAGACTGCAGTTTTGGAGGCTAAGGCAGCTGACATTGGTGGGGAAGGTTTTAATCCTGAAAGCTGTGATTTTACCCTTGTTGTTGTTTGTTGGAGTTGTTTTTGTACCGTCTCGTTCAGTGCTGTCAAGGTTGGATCGTGCTGTGTTTGTTTTTATGGGGGTCAAAATGGGAGCGGTTAAGCAGGGCCGTTGTGAAACGTTCTCCGGGAAAGGGGGGGAAGGGGGTGCCGGATTTTTACTCAGTGTTATGGTGTAGATTTTTAGCAGTGCATGTGTCTTTGTGTGTATCTATGTCATGTAAGGCATCCTTTTTTGTTCGGTTTTTTATTGGAGGACTTTTAAAAAGGTGCGGAGTGATTCAGGTCCCTTTGACGGTCCCTTTGGCTTTTAACATGTGGGGGGGGTATGAGAGGATGGGAGTTTTTTTAAAGAGATCGGGGTTGGAAGGAATAGGGACAGAAAGTATGAAAAATTACAAATCCCTTCTGTCTTTTGTGCAGGGAAGGGAGCAAATGTGCCAAGTGAGGGGTCTGGCTCTAGGCAGGACAGAAGATGTGTGGAAAGCGGTGGCCCACCCGGACCTGATGCACCGCCATCGAGACCTGGCCTGGTTGGTAACACATGAGGTCCTCCCGGTACAGTCAGTGCTGCATGCCCGGAGTCTCGCCAGGACAGCGGTCTGCCCACGCATTGGATGTGGGCGGGAGGAGACCGTACGCCACTTTCTGTGGGATTGTTG
Source organism: Synaphobranchus kaupii (assembly GCA_029718625.1). Taxonomy (NCBI): domain Eukaryota; kingdom Metazoa; phylum Chordata; class Actinopteri; order Anguilliformes; family Synaphobranchidae; genus Synaphobranchus; species Synaphobranchus kaupii. Next base: position 63,196,657 of record CM056379.1, read on the forward strand.
GGCAGCTCAAGCCCTATGGAAACAGTGGAGAGGTTTTCTCCAAAAATACATGGAGGAAGGGGCAACTTTAGACTGCCAACTCATCCTGTACGGGGGCGGCAAGGTCAGAGGAACAAGAGCATGGAGGGCGCTCTGGCTGGCAATAAACTGCCTAAAGTGGACGCTGTGGGCTGCAAGAACTGCTTTGAAGTTGGAAGGGAAAGTCCTGTCCACAGAGGCAACGAAGAGGGTGGCATTGGCTGCTCTAAGAGACTACATGCTCCGTGACTGTCGGAAAAAAGGGAAGGAAAGGGCGATCCAAATGTGGGGGCATGCAGCATGGGCACTGGTGGTGGGAGAGGGAGGCCCGGGTTTGCTGGGCCAGGGTACTGTGCATGGCGGGGCAGCAGGTAAGGTGTGAAGGTTGGTTTTTTAGTGGTACACCCTTCCCTGTACAAAAGTGTGTGGTGTGAAGGGTGTGTTTGGGGGAACTAATGTTTGTATTTTTATGTGTGGGCTGTTTTAAGTTGATGTAATTGCATAATAGCCATGATTTGAATGTGTAATGTGATGTGATGTAAAATTTGTGAATAGATTTAATAAAATAATAAAAAAAAATTAAAAAAAAGGTTCACCCAGGACGGGACTCAGCCATTGCAATCCGGTTGTGCTGACCCCTGCGAATTCCCCAAATGTGGGAATCTCCTGTTTCCTGTTTCCTGTTTGGTGAGCGACTGAGCTGTGCTACTGAACTGTGCTGTAGAAAAGTTTGGTGGTGATCGTTTTTGTGCTGGCAAATCTGCAAATTACGATTGTTCTCAAAAAACAAAAACAAAATATATTAGGCTACAAACTAACGTTAGGTAAGACGAATTCGCTGCTGAGCAGGCTTTTACCGGGCCAGCAGTATCACTTAGAGCCCGCATAAACGGGGCATAGGTGTTTACTGTGGAAGTCCTCGCTAGTTACAAAGACAAATCTGCAAATTGCGATTGTTCTCAAAAAAACAAAACAAAATATATTAGGCTACAAACTAACGTTAGGTAAGACGAATTCGCTGCTGAGCAGGCTTTTACCGGGCCAGCAGTGTTAGGCTAGGTAAGATTGTTCTCAAAAAAAAAAAATATATATATATATTAGGCTACAAACTAACGTTAGGAAGTATCACTTAGAGCCCGCATAAACGGGGCATAAGTGTTTACTGTGGAAGTCCTCGTTTACAAAGACTCCTGTTTGGTGAGCGACTGAGCTGTGCTACTGAAAAAACAGTAGCTCTCAAAAAACAAAACAATATAGGCTACAAACTAACGTTAGGAAGTATCACTTAGAGCCCGCATAAACGGGGCATAAGTGTTTACTGTGGAAGTCCTCGTTTACAAAGACTCCTGTTTGGTGAGCGACTGAGCTGTGCTACTGAAAAAACAGTAGCTCTCAAAAAACAAAACAAAATAGGCTACAAACTAACGTTAGGAAGTATCACTTAGAGCCCGCATAAACGGGGCATAAGTGTTTATTTGTTAACAAAACAAAACAAAATATAGTGTTGATCCTGCTTCCGACGAATTTTGTATATCTTCTAATACAAGGGTAAGCTATGGCTTCGTTTGATCCCTCAGTCTCTCCCATTCCCCGCTCGGTTTCTCCTTCCTCGCCATATTGGGCTATCTCTTGCCCGGTATGTGACATGTTTACCTATTCCTTCTCCGCCACTAGTGGGAACTTTACTTGTGATAAGTGTAAATTAAATGCTAGGTTGACTGCGAAGATAGCCGAATTGGAATCTCGCATCCGTACCCTACATGAAATTAGAGAAACCGAAAAGTTCATAGAATCCTTCTCGGTTTCGGGTGCTCCAGCTAGCCCGTCCCCAACTAATGTTAGAAATTCGAAAATGCCTCTGCAGCAAGGTAACAGCAGGTGGATTACAGTTCGCGAACGTAGTCATAAACCACCGGTACTCCACCAACCACCAATTCGGGTTTCGAATAGGTTCTCTCCCCTGAGCAATGCACCTTCGGTAAAACCGGCTGAAAAAGCTTTGATAATCGGTGATTCTATTCTACGAAACGTAGAAATTGCGAGTCCAAAGACCGTAGTTCAGTGCATTCCTGGTGCTAGAGCGACCGACATAGAAGCAAATTTAAAAATGCTGGCAAAAACTAACCGTAAATTTTCTAGCATTATTATTCACGTCGGCGCAAATGATGTCCGGTTGAAGCAATCGGAGATAACGAAAAGTAATTTTGAATCAGCATGTGAAGTAGCAAAACGGTTGTCTAACACTGTTATTTGCTCTGGCCCCATTCCTTCTAGGCGTGGTGACGAAACTTATAGTAGACTAACGTCACTAAATCGTTGGCTATCTGAGTGGTGTCCCTCTAATAATATCGGCTATATAGATCATTGGCACACTTTTTGGGGGACTAATCTTTTAAAAAGAGATGGTGTTCACCCCACGTGGGAGGGTTCAGCTCTTATCTCAAAAAAACTGGCCTATAGTCTTAGAAATTCAAGTCCCTGACTAATTAGAGCCAAGGCCAGGAAGCAGAACTTCTTGTCTGCTTGTTCCCCAGAACCATCAGATAGGGTTCACCCTTTAGAAATTGAAACTGTGTCTGTCCCACGTATACAAAACCATGTCAAATCTGGCAAAAACCGTGAAGTTTGTTTTAATAATCTGATTAAGATTAAAACAAAACACAATCCTATTAGCTCAAGTGATATTACTACCATGAGAGTTGGCTTATTAAATATAAGATCCCTTAATTCCAAGGCAGCTCTTGTGAATGAACTAATCTCAGACTGCTCTCTTGATATACTATGTTTAACTGAAACATGGCTGAAAGTGGATGAGAACTTTACATTAAATGAATCCTCTCCACCTGGGTTCATATATAGCCAAAACCCCCGTCTCTGTCGAAGAGGGGGTGGGGTTGCTGTTATTTATAAATCTGTCTTTCAGTCAATTCCAAAATTAGAGCATGCATTTGATTCATTTGAAGTGTTAGTTATGAACACTCAGCCAGCAGTGGTTGGTAGAAACCGCCCCTCCTCTCAGCCTATTTTACTTGTAACTGTCTATAGGCCTCCTGGCCCATATGCTGGCTTTATTCATGAATTTGCAGATTTTCTTTCTCATTTAGCTGTAAGTCATGACAAAGTGTTAATATTGGGTGATTTTAACCTGCATTTTGAAAATACAGATGATCCTTTTACCTCAGCATTTACGGTCATTTTGGAATCAATTGGTTTCATTCAAAATGTTTTTGGCCCCACGCATTGTCATAGTCATACTTTAGACCTGGTCTTAAGTCTTGGTATTGACATTGTTAATGTTAAAATTCACTCGCATAATCCTATTTTGTCTGACCATTTCCTCATTACTCTGCAGTTAAAATTAGCCCATTCTGTAGAATCTGAACTCAGAACGTATACAGGTCGCACTATCACTACCTCCACTACTGGAAACTTTATGCATGTGCTACCTGATTACCTTGATTTAGACACTTCATCCAGCTCCCTGTCAACCAATGATCTGGCAGAGGAATTAGCTACTGCTCTACGCAAAACCCTTGAAGTAGTTGCTCCGTTAAAAAGCAAAAAAGTAATTGAGAAGAGGCTTGCCCCTTGGTACACCGACCACACGCGGGCTCTTAAACAAAAGTTTCGGCAGCTTGAACGCAAATGGCGTTCTACTAAACTGCAGGTATTCCACTTGGCCTGGAAAGAGAGTCTTAGTGCCTATAAGCATGCTCTCTCCAATGCTAGGTCCTCTTACTTTTCAAAGCTTATACAAGAAAATAAGACCAATCCCCGATTTCTATTCAGAACAGTTGCTGAACTAACTAATAATCATGCAACAACTAACCCTCAAATTCCAGTCTCATGTAGTAGTAATGATTTCTCGAATTTCTTTAGTGGTAAAATTATTGAAATTAGGGAAAAGATCACACAAGTTAATGACCATGGTTTTGACGATATAGAACTGCCTCCTAGACACACTGAACGTCTTGAATCATTTACTCCAATACTTGAGAGCGAGCTAATTCAGTTAGTTTCTTCTTCAAAATCATCCACCTGTCTTCTAGACCCCATACCCACAAAGTTATTGAAGGAGATATTGCCTATGCTCATCAAACCAATTATTCATTTAATTAACTCATCATTGCTATCAGGCCATGTTCCTACATCCTTTAAATTGGCAGAAATCAAGCCACTACTTAAGAAACCAAATTTGGATCCCACTGTCCTGGCCAATTATAGACCCATTTCAAACCTCCCATTTTTATCAAAGATTCTTGAGAAATGTGTAGCGCAACAGCTTTCTTCATTTTTACATACTTATAATGTGTATGAGAGGTTTCAATCTGGGTTTAGGAAGCACCATAGCACCGAGACCGCCCTTGCCCTAGTAATGAATGACCTGTTCCTCTCTCTGGACTGTGGCTGTATTTCTATTCTTGTTTTACTTGACCTGAGCGCTGCCTTTGATACTATAGACCATAATATTCTCCTCTGCAGGTTAGAAAATTTAGTTGGTCTTACCGGGCATGCTCTTATGTGGTTTAAATCTTATCTCTATGATAGATCCCAGTTTGTTAGGGTAAACAGTCAGTCCTCTGAATTTTCTAAGGTGAACTTTGGAGTACCACAAGGATCGGTCTTGGGTCCTCTGCTCTTTTCTCTTTACATGCTCCCTCTTGGGAACATTATAAGCAGACATGGTGTTAACTACCACTGCTACGCAGATGACACACAACTTTATATATCAGTTAAGCCAGGTGAAGTTGACCAGTTGTCTAAACTAGAGACCTGTCTCAAAGATGTAAAGGCCTGGATGACCCAAAATTTCCTCTTATTGAACTCAGATAAGACTGAGATATTAGTATTAGGTCCCAAATCCCTTCGAGATAAATTCTTACAGCTCCCCTTAAATTTAGATTGCTTCTCTGTCTCCCCTAACAAGGTTGTTAAAAACCTTGGTGTAATTATTGATTCAGATCTCTCCTTTCAGCCCCATATTAACAATATCACAAGAATGGCCTTCTTCCACCTGAGGAATATATCTAAATTAAGGAAGGTGTTGTCCCTGGAGGATGCTGTAAAAATGGTTCATGCCTTTGTAACCTCTCGACTAGATTACTGCAATGCATTATTGTCTGGTTGCACTGGCTCAGCCCTGAATCGCCTCCAACTTGTACAGAATGCAGCTGCTAGGGTTCTTACTAGAACCAAGAAATGGGAGTACATCAGCCCGGTGCTCAAAACTCTTCATTGGCTGCCTGTCAAATTCAGAATTGACTACAAGATTTTACTTCTAGCGTTTAAAGCTTTAAATGGCTTGGCCCCTGAATATCTGAGTGACTTACTCATTCCTTACTGTCCTCCTAGATTACTTCACTCTCAAAATGCTGGCTATTTGAAAATTCCTATTATATCTAAAATTACAATGGGTGGCAGAGCCTTCTCTTACAGAGCCCCTTTTTTATGGAATAATCTTCCCATGTATGTACGGGCTGCAGACACACTTTCTGTCTTTAAGTGTAGGCTAAAAACATACCTCTTTAGTCAATCCTATAGTTAAGGATGTCGGGGGGGGGGGGGGGCTAACCTTCTCTTTTCCTCTCTCACCCTGAGCTGCAGATTACTCCGGCCCGTCCCCCTCTCACCCTGAGTTTGCAGACTGCTTCGGACCCGTCCCTCCTTTGGTTTGGTTTATCCTCCCGACTTCACGCAACCGGAGTCCCAGATGCATCACCCCCTTTGAACTGATGATTGAACTGATTATTGAATTGACTATTACCATTCAGTCCACCTTTAGTCTAAACCGGGCCGGCCAGCGAAGGATGGGCACCCCCTCTCTAGCCAGGTTCCTTCCGAGATTTCTTCCCACAGGGGAGTTTTTTCTCGCCACTGCTCAGTGTTTTTTTCTCCCCTACCGGGGATTTTTTTACCTCATTTTGCTGGTTGGGGGCTATGGCCTGGTTTTTTGCTCAATCTTCCTTCTGTTTCCCTGTGCAGCGTCTTTGCGACAGTTCTCTGTAAAAAGCGCTATACAAATAAAATTGAATTGAATTGAATTGAATTGAATCTCGACTGCATTATTTCTGGTAGTGGGGGACTGCGTTCGCGCTCTCCCCTGATATTGTGGTGAAAGAAGCTTGATCTTTTAGCGTTCGGCCGAGTTAAACGTATCCCGCTTTGATTTGGAGAGAAATGTTTATGCAAGACAATGAAATGTTTCAATGAGATGTGTGGTTTCGTTCAATGTTGTGTTGATCCGGACGCTTTTTAAAAACGGTTCTCTTAACTTAAAATGATTGTGGCAACCCCGCATCCGCGACATTTAAAAAAATTGTTGTTTTGCGTTTTCGCACACGACCGCGCTGTTTACCAAGGTAAACGATGGAAACTGTTAACTGTAATATTCGCACTGAAGATAATTAAACGTCGTCGTGTCCTAAGTATGCAGTGGACAATATGTACTCTCGTAATTGTGCTCCTTTGACTGCTTTGAGAACCAAAATTAAAGGAAAACGACGGCTGCAGTTTAGAAACAAATTAACCCTGGTTGGCGCGGCGCTCCGTTGCTCACAGGCAAACCACACTGCAAACGCGCGATCTCGTCTGATCTCGGAAACCAAGCAGGGTCGGCCCTGGTTCGTACCTGGATGGGAGACCCCCTGGGAATACCCGGTGCTGCAAGCCGATCTTTAAAATGATTTTTTTTTGCGTTGTCGCACACGACGGCGCTGTTTACCAAGGTAAAAGATGGGAACTGGTAAATGTATTATTCACAGTGAAAATAATTAAACGTCGCCGTGTCCTAATTATGCAGTCACTGCAAACACCAGAAACGACATGCGTCTTATTTGTTTGTCCTGCAACATAGCTAGTTTTTAGAACTAATGCTATGGCTTACGACTTGAGTTAGCTTCCCTTTCTGTCATACGTATGCTATGTTCATATTGAACTCAAGATTGTTTTGTTGTTGTTGCCCCTCGCTTCTTCCTGTATGGTTGATTCTTAAAGTATGCGCTGCTTGACATTGTAATATTTTTTTTAACCCTATATATACGTTATAATATAGGCTAAATGAGGGGCAGCAGTATTCCGCTTCATTTAATCAATTCGGACAATGTGCACAATCGTAAATGTGCTCATTTGACGGCTGAGCGAGTGGGAAAATGTGGTTCCCACATGCGTAAAGGGTATGGCGTGGGGTAGGGACGTATCGACAAATGCCCGCAACTCATACTTACCTGGCAGGGGAGATACCATGATCAAGGAGGTGGTTTGGCCAGGGAACGGAGGGGGGCGCTGAAGATACGCTGAATCCGTGGACAGAGAAGGAGAAAAAAGCAAGTGAAGAAGTCTGTAAGAAGAAGTTTTTTCGTTTATTCAAAGATTGGAGGAAAAGATGGAGGGCCCGGCACCAGAATATGCAACTGGAGGAGTTTGAAGGAGGAACACCATAAGGGTGGTAGTCACGCCACAGAGAAGAGAGGAGGTAAATTTGCATTACATTGTGATCGAGGTCTTCAAAAAGCTTTTTGATGTGGGAATCGGCAGAATGTTTTGCATTCAGGACTTCCAAAGAAGGGGTTTGTACGATGTAACGCTTGATAGCGAAAGCTTATGTTTGGAAGTATATGAAAGGTACAAACAGGCGGGGCCGGAGGAAGTACTTTCCGGCATCGTGTTTGAGCCTTTGTTCTCAAATGAAGTAAAGATGGTGACAGTCCTGATGTACGACCCGCATGTGCCGGAAAGAGATGTTGAAGTGTTTTTGGAGAGATATTGTCGAGTAATGAAGTCGGAGGAGAGAATGATGAATGCGTTTGGGGTGTGGAATGGAAAGAGGAGGATATTAGTCAAACTAAACAGAGATACAGAGGGGATCGGAGGCCTAAAGCATCTGCCGGCTGTGTTTTCAATTGGAGTGAATAAGGGGTTCCTGACGTACCAGGGGTTACCAACTTACTGTAGGAGGTGCCTGAGGTATGGGCATCTAGCCAGAGATTGCGAGGCGCAGATTGTGTGCAGTCTGTGTAGGGAAGAGGGCCATGTGGTGAGAGAATGCAAGAAAGGGAGAGTTTGCAATTTGTGCGGGAAGGAGGGGCACATGTACAAAGAGTGTCCAGAGAGAAGCAGGTCATTCTCAGAAGTGGTGCAAGGAGGGAAACAGGCTAAAGAGAGTGGAAGTGGAAGGCAAAAAATAGCCCCAGAAGAGGGAGGAAAGGAAGCAAGTCCAGACCCAGGAGCCCCCTCTCCCCACCCCTGCCCCCGCCCCCGGCCCCGCCCCCACCCCCCCCCCGTAGAAAAGCAAAATGGAGGTTGTTGAAAAAAATATAAGACCCCAGTCCGGGCCAGATGGACTGGAGAGTTTCTCCCACACAATTGAGTGTTTCTTCAAGAAAAACAACCATGATCTTCAGAGTCTGATGCAATCAGGTTTATTGCATATAAACATACATTATATAAACATATATTGCATAACATACAAAAAACCCCGGGCTGGTCTGCGCAGACCAACTCATATTCAATCTCAGCAATCGTAAAAAGCCCCCCTCATTTTTAATTACTAGGCCTTTTATCCTGTCCTTATCTCTACCTACTTGGGGCGGAACTTTGCATCCTCACAGAGGCAGGTCCCATCCTCTGAAATCCTACACCAGGCCTTTTTCTTTTCATGGCACAACATTTTAATTATGCATTACTTATGGCATTTATTTATACTGTAGTTTGATGAAATGCTATGATTTAAATATACAGGAAATGGCCTGGCCATGGTTTGACCATTCTAGTTCAATAAGTGATCATTACAATGATCTACTAGCTTAAAACAATAAAAGTACAATAAAGTAACAGAAATAAATACAGTCAGAAACCAAAAATGGACTAAATGCATATGACACATGTAATACAGAGACTATTGATTGTAGTTAATTTCTCCTTACATTTAACATGCGAAATATGGAACACAATATTAGTAAGCATTAACACCAGTTTGTGTGATACAAATAACAGCTGAGTTTCAGGTTATAGAACAAACAAATCTCTCTAGAATGTGTAATGTAATTGTACAATAGATAATTCTTACAGAATTCCTTTACTAGCAACACAGTTTTACAGTACAGCTCACCACATTTCCCCTTTAATCAATGTCATTTCAATACTTTTACACAAATCTAGAAAGCACTGCTTACTTTACACAATTGTAATTGTACAAAACACTAGTTTTCTCCTTCACTGCCAGAAAGCACTTAATGAGTTCCTTAACATTAGTTTTAGGGAAATATTTCTACTGCCTATGTGAACAGTAAAATGAAATTGAAAAGACCCACTGTGGACCAGATACTATTGTAGTTAATTTTCATCCACCAATTTTGAAAACCTTTGTTATAATGTACTTATCATACAACATTTACCTTTAAATATTTATCTAACAGTGTTCTCAAGATATAATATTTATAATACTTGTGTTGTGTTGTAGTTGTCACATTTACATACAGCCCACAGTGGCATCAATAATAAGTTTGTGAAAAGAACATCAGGCCGTCGATTACTGTGAAGACACACTGAATAGCACTGTTGCCCTCACAGATATAATTTAATACTTATTACTCCCATCAATCTGACACACTCGAGAAACTATAAGTTTTATTTCCACAGACCTTTGTGTACGTGTGAATATGTTTAAGAAATATAAGCCAACATTTTCTCTAATATCATTCTCGAATGTTCGCATACACTCATTTTAACGTCTTTGAACATTCCAGACAAAACCCAAGCTGGGCCTCTTAGCCTTGAGAGATCTGCAGCCCTAAACTTACTTGAAGAAGTGTGTGTGTTCTTTTCCTATGTGTGTGTTCATGTCCTTCTACCATGAAGCAGAAAAATACCTATAATTGCATCTGAATGGTCCTTTGTCCGAAGATGAGCGCATACTTGTGACTATATCTCACTTTGACACGAGCTAGATTAGGATGGGCCCAGGCTAAGAGACTGAAGGCCGTATTTTATTTTTAATGAGCACAACTGCATGAATGTGTTTTTGACGCTTCAGCTTGATAAGCTCGCCGGATCTCTCTGGTAGGATATGGGAATTTTCTCCCACTCAGATCCTTACAATACCAATTAAAAATGTGGCTGGGCCCCTGATTCCAGTGTGTGTAGGTCTGCCCATGTGTCTTTGATGGTGAGAGGCCTATGTGTGTGTATATTGGTGTGTGTGTGTTGGTTCTGGTTTAGACTTGTTTTGCGACTAGCCCAAACCCCCCTATACAGAATACCATCTTTATGTAAGCGTGTCATAAGCCAGTCAAGGCCATGCCCGGCACAGAATATCACGCCTACACAAAGTTAGAACAGGGCCCTTACTCTGGACATACAGTGGTCTGTAGTGATACATTATATACATATATATATACATATATATATATTATATACATATACCTAGGTGCAATCATACATATACATATATACAATACATCGTGTATAATCAAATATAGTGGTCATATATTGTTTTTAGGCCTCATCATTCCCTTTTATACATTTATGTGTAAGGATACCTAGGTGGAAGATGAGGGCCACTCCCTCAATCTCCCTGCCCTTACACCCTGCACAATGCCTACCAGGATTATGTCATTACTGTTTATACTAGTACTATTTAGACACATTCTGAATGATTATTCTCATACCTGAATTTTATTCCACATTTCCCCCTTTGTGACTTTATAGTCACATTTTTGTCAAGCTGTCCCTACCATCTGTTGTCAGATAGTTATTGCTCAAAGAGATCTACAGCAGTATCACATGTATAAATCAATACCAACTTATTAAAATGAGTATATGTATAACTAATAAAATTATTATGGTTCCTTCAGGTATAATACATCAAAACTTGCAACATAATAAGTTTCTTCCCACTAATTATTTGAGTACATATGTTCTTCACTATTAATCCAGACCACATTGACCCGTTGGGAAGTAAATAATCCAGCAGACTCCCTAAACGGCCTTTCTGCTGCTTAGTGTTTGCCACTAGTAAATCGATTTGCCCAGTAGCCGTCGCCCAGTACTTGTAAGCGAATATGCGCAGTATGACAAAGCACTGCTTTAGGCATGCCCCCATTACATGCATCACGTGGCCCCCTCCCACGTGAATGCCGCCTGTGATTGTGACGGACAAAGACTGTGATTTCATCACCAACTTTTTCTGAACTTCAGCAACAGGGCAAAGCGTGGCCATTGATCCACAACGAGGCTCAGTGTGGTCTGATTTTCTTCTTAAAAAACATAAACATTTAACCATGTATACATTGTCTGCTTAAGCGTGAGTACAATAAAATAAGACCAGCCACGGGTTTTAGATGCACAATAAAGTCTTAAGTTACAGTGACATAAGATGTTTTTTGCAGAGTAACATATGGTACTTAGGCAGAATAATGTCTTCTCTTCTTCCCGGGTCCTGCTTCAACCACGTTGGACCAGTGGACAGAGGAGAGGTTACTAGCACTTCACTCAGCCATAGCTGGCCATATTCTTTGGCAGAAGGATGCAAGACACTATGTGTATACTTTAACTATGTGAGCAGTATTTTAACTATCTGCCATAAGTAAGGGAGCGTTTTGCTCCTGAGTGTGAAAATCTGTCTTCATGTATGTCTGTGTATTCAGTGTATGTTCTTCAACCCAGGTGCTTTTCACACTGTAGAGGGTCATCACTGTGGAGAGGTTACTAGCACATGCGATGCACAGTGATTCAGGTCACTCTTCTCCACGCAGCTTCATGTCCTCACATTCAGGTGCAGAGGGGAGGGTTTCAATCACCCACTCTTTGGTGTCCAAAAACAAGAACTTACTGTAACTCCTTTCTACTTACTTCACTTTCACAATCTCTACTTCCCTTCTCCATTTGTTTCTCCCTTCTCAAACTCATTTCCTGGAGGGAAATGTTACTCTAACATAACCCTTTCCCTCTAAATGAACAGCTCTCACTCACTCACTCTCTTTCTCTCTCTAGCCTGCATTCTAACTTTAATCCTTGCGCTTCTACACTTCTCTTGTTTCCTCATCCTCACTATTTTCTGAAGTTGCACCTTTCTCATCCTGCCTTTCTGCTATTCTCCTTAAATCGTCTCTATTCTCTTCCTGTGTGCATTCTAGGTCTCTCGCTCTACCACAGTGATTAAGGTGAAACCACACAGTTTTACCTTCAACCTTAAGTGCAGTAGGAGTTATCAGAACCACCTTGTATGGTCTCTCATGTCTGGGTTCACTCCAGCTTCTTTTAAACACTTTAATATACACCCGGTCTCCCGGGCATATACCACATAAATCCTCTGAGATGTCGCTTGTTCTTCCTTCAGTGGCTCCTTTTACCTGTTGGAGAATAGTCTTGTGTATTAAGGTTAGATGCCGCACATAATTTGACAGCTCTCTCTCAAGCTGTTCAAGCAGAGGTCCATTGTATGGACCCCGTAGGTACGGTACTGGCATTGGTCTACCTGTTAGCATTTCATTGGTTAGATGCAAGCTTCTGTTAGTTTGCATTCTCATGCTCATTAGTGCCAGTGTTAGTGCCTCTGCCCATTTAATTCTGCGTCTGCACATATTTTAAGCATTTCCCCCCTTGCGCAATGGTCCTGACCATGCGCATCTTTAATCAGGGTGTGGACTACTGACGTAGGCGCTACAAATGGCCTTTTGGCCCTCGCCACAATCCCTTGTTAGGGCCGTCCTCTGTTTCCACCGCCCCCTTTTTAGCCAAACGCTTAGTTCATACACACTTGCTTTGTTTTGTGCCTCAATGAGAGAGGCTAAATTCCCTGTGGGACCTATGGCAGCACAACGCGCTGCCTCGTTTGCTAAATTGTTGCCCTTGGCCCCCAAGGTGCGGTCTCCTTTCTGCAATGGAAACATTCCACCCATTTGGAAAACATGTCCACAATCACCAGACAATATTTATAACCTCTCCATGGACTTAATTCTACCAACACCATCATTATATAAGAGAATGGTTCCTCGGGGACAGGCTGTCCCCCTGCTCCCATTGATTGTCCGCGAGTAGAGTTATCCTGTAAAGAGATCACACATTTGTCACAGAGTCGCTGCGCAATGGCTGAAAACCCTGGTGTATACCAGTAAGCTTTCACCATATCTAACATACACGTACATGATATGTACATGCAAGCAACACAGGTTTTCCTTCAGGTGAGAACCATAGCCCGTCCGGGCGGGGTATGTATCGCTGCTTCCTCCACTGAGTTTGTTCCTGTTGTCCTGTAGATTTCTGCAACAACTTCAACTCATCGTTATTAAACAAATTTATATTATTTACATTATTTACATACATTTGCACACTTGGGCATCAAAGACGTGTGTTGCAGCTTTTGCTGCCTGATCAACATGAGCATTCCCCTTTTTGAGACATCTTAAATTTTCCTGACATTTACACACCTCTATTTCTTTCGGTAGGAGTAATGCTTCCAATAGATTTGCAAATAATCTATAGTGAGACACACACTTGCCCCGAGGTTATAAAAACTTGTTCTTTCCATTAAGCTCAAAAATCCTGCACCACTCCAACAGCATATCTTGAATCACTGTAAATGGTCAGTTTTCCCTTTAGCCAAATAGCATACTCTTGTGAGCACAAATAACTCACATGTTTATGTGAGTGTAACTGCGCATTTTCTAAAATTTGCTGCTGATTTCTTACCGAATAGGCAGCTCGTGGAGCTCCTGTTGTGGGGTGCTTCAGGGCTGATCTGTCAACAAAAACTACAATCTCGGGGTCAGTGAGAGGCACATAATTTAAATCACTGCATGGTATTAACACTGTTTCCACAATATGCTCCCAGGAATGTGATTCTCCTTCTGTGGAAAGTAAAATAAGAGTTAACAGTAGTGCACCTCTTTAGGGTAATATGAGGTAGAGCTAGTAACACTCCAATGCAATAGCCTGGCAGGAGTTAGGTGTGCTGTTTTAGCCTGTAATAACAGCGCATGAACAGCCTGGGGAATGTAGCCAGTCAGGGGAGAGTATACTCCTATGTCATGTAATACAGCTTCTGTTGCAGCTGCTACAGCTCGCAAACAGGCTGGCAGTCCTCTAGCTACAGAATCAAGTTTTTCTTGAGTAATATCCAATTGGTTTATACTTTTCACCATGTTTCTGAGTTAAGACGGCTGTCGTACATCCATTCTTTTCATCTACAAATAGTTCAAAAGGTTTTTTTTTCCTTCGTAATCGGGAATTCCTAAACACGGAGTGTTTATCAAAGCCAATTTAATTCCCTTAAATGCCATTTCAGCTTCTGTTGTTTAATTAAATTTTTCAGTAATTTTCATTTGGACCCATGGGTAATTTTGTCTAATTGCTGTACAATCACAGAAAAAATCTACTATCCAGTTTTGGCAATAGCCAACCAATCCTAAGAATGATATAATTATTATTTTATCTATTTATATATATACATATACATACAAAACCTAGAATGCACTTAATTTTATTTATATATTATATTTTATCACACGTATCCAATTACTCAACTAGACTCACCACTCAGACTCACATGACACATTTCCATTCATCCCATTGCCGGCACATTCACACACTTCCTTCTGGCCAGTGTCGCCGTCCCGTAGGCCCCTTAGCGACTTTGTTTACCGTCCCGTAGGCTCCTTAGTAAACTGTTTACCGTCCCGTAGGCCCCTTAGTAAACAGTTCACCGTCCCGTAGGCTCCTTAGTAAACTGTTTGCAAACTGTTTGCCGTCCCGTAGACCCTCCTAGCAAACTTTATTCATAGCTATGATCAGTGTCGCTGTCCCATAGGCCCCTTAGCGACTTTGTTTACCGTCCCGTTGGCTCCATAGTAAACTGTTTACCGTCCCGTAGGCTCCTTAGTAAACTTTGTTTACCGTCCCGTAGGCTCCATAGTAAACTATTTACCGTCCCGTAGGCTCCATAGTAAATAAACCTTTTACCGTCCCGTAGGCCCCATAGTAAATAAAACATTTACTGTCCCGTAGGCTCCATAGTAAATAAACCTTTTACCGTCCCGTAGGCCCCATAGTAAATAAAACATTTACTGTCCCGTAGGCTCCATAGTAAATAAACCATTTACCGTCCCGTAGGCTCCATAGTAAATAAAACATTTACCGTCCCATAGGCCCCATAGTAAATAAACCCTTTACCGTCCCGTAGGCCCCATAGTAAATAAAACATTTACTGTCCTGTAGGCTCCATAGTAAATTATATTCATAGCTATGATCAATGTTACCCCCTAGTGACTTTTACACCTCTACAAAACCTTGAGCAGTCCGTAACCCACTAGGCCCCCCAAATGTACAGAGACACGCCCGGGCCGGCGCACCGCAACCAAACAAATGAGCACACACCGCCCCCAAAGCGACCCTCGAACAAACAGTCAGGTGATCAAACACTAGGCGAATCAGACAAATGGCCAACCTGAACGACACAACTGGGGCCACAGAAGGGAGATCGCATGCGAGCCCCCAACCGGATCTGCCCCAGCAGGGCACTGTCGAACTGGGAAGTCCAAATGCTGAAAAGCCAGATGAATCAGACAAGCGGCTGAATTGCACGACTCCCGCTGGGCCACTGGAGGCTGAACGGGCGAATGAGCGCCTATCAGACAATCCCGCACAGACCTCCAGTGTTACTGCCCAGGGGCACTTCGAACAAAGACAACCAAATGAATGAACACCGGTGTGAATGACCAAACGCCGAATGAACGAAATCACCAAGGGACAACAATGCGCACAAATGAACGGCTCGGACGCCCTCAGGGCCACAACACCAAACAAATGAGCACACACCGCCCCCAAAGAGACCCCCGAACAAACAGTCAGGTGATCAAACACTAGGCGAATCAGACAAATGGGCAACCTGAACGACACAACTGGGGCCACAGGAGGGAGATCACATGCGAGCCCCCAACCTGCTCTGTCCCAGCAGGGCACTGTCGAACTGGGAAGTCCGAATGCTGAAAAGCCAGATGAATCAGACAAGCGGCTGAATTGCACGACTCCCGCTGGGCCACTGGAGGCTGAACGGGCGAATGAGCGCCTATCAGACAATCCCGCACAGACCTCCAGTGTTACTGCCCAGGGGCACTTCGAACAAAAACAACCAAATGAATGAACACCGGTGTGAATGACCAAACGCCGAATGAACGAAATCGCCAAGGGACAATAGTGCACACAATTGAATGGCCCAAATGCCCATCCCAGACGGCCGCCGCACACATGACTGGCCCATGGTGCAGCTAGTTCTGGTCGTTTAGCCCTCCCTCTGATACACTTCCTTAACACAGATGGCGCAGTATCCCCAGAACCTCACTGCTTGGACCACCCCAGGCCCTGCTAGTTCTGCCCGTTCAGACCTCCCCCTGATACACTTTCACATTACAAATGGAGCGGTACCCACAGAACTTTATCCTAAGCATGCATCTTGCACACTTCTTACACATAACATTTACAACAGGCATAACATTGCATCAGTATTTACATATATACATTTACATACATTTTTCATAACAGCAGTTATAAAACACATTCAATTGTACAACAACATTTAAGAAATGTTTAATTATATTAGGCTACCTAATTGTGATAAATTATGGCTGGGATAAGAGTTAAATTAACTATAGATCATTCCTGAAAGTAGCCTATAGGCAACATGAGATCTTTCCCATCAAAACGGAGACATTTTATGAGATGTAATCTATGTTTTTGAAACACTGAGCAATGCATATCAGTTATTTCTCAACATGGATATATTGCAAAATGGATATAATAAATTCAGATATTGTTTGAAAATTTGTCCATTCTAAGCCTGATATAGCCTACACCTATGCATCAGACTATACTGTAATGTTCTTCCCCTCAAGAAATAACCAGTGTGTTCTTGCTTTCTGTTCGAAAGGTTAAAATATCCTAATATTATCACTGTATACCTGGATAATGGCTGCCTCTCTGAAATGTTTCTGTCGGGGAAACTGTTTGACTCTGGCTCTAGTTTTTGGATATTTGGCTGCGTTCCCTCCCCTCCTCTGGGCTGGGTTGCACCGGTCATTCGCAAGTTTGTGCGTAAAGTCTTTACTAGGTCCTTAGTTGTCACTAATTAGTTCCAAACTGTCGCGTTATTAAATTCAGTTGCACCACCAATACCAATACATAAGTAATGTCTTAGCTAGTAAAAAAACAAGTAATGTGTAGTTCAATCAAAGAGTGTAGAGAGAGAAGCGAGTGAGCTTCTGCAAAACTACGAATGGAAGGCGATGTCATCACACATATGACTCTATGTGGAGAGAAGGCCTTTTGCTAAAATTGGAAGGGTTGGGGGTGGCTGGACGGGTCTATAATTGGATTCTGTCCTTCTTTTTAAACAGGTCTATGCAAGTTAGGGTGGGGTCTGCTCTATCGGAACCTTGTGCAGTGAATATTGGTACGCCACAGGGTAGTGCAATTAGCCCACTATTGTTTAGCATCATGATTGATGATGTTTTTGCTAGGGTTGATAGGGATGTGGAGGTAGCATTGTACGCTGATGACGGTGCTTTATGGAAACGGGGGCGTAACATAGGCCACGTTAGGAGAAGGGTGCAGGAGGCCATTTTTAGGGTAGAGGAGTGGTCCATGAAATGGGGGTTTAGGTTTTCGATACAGAAAACTAAGAGCATGTTTTTTACAAGGAGGCGGATTCCGGATACGGAAGTGTTGAGCCTATATGGCCAGCCTGTGGAGAGGGTTTGTTCCTTTAAGTATTTGGGCCTGTGGTTTGATACTAATTTGACCTGGAAAATACATATAGAGCATGTAGTGACAAAATGTAAGAAGGTCCTTAACCTTATGAGGTGTGTGGCAGGTTGTGAGTGGGGGGCGGATAGATCGTCCCTTGTATCTATATATTATGCTCTCATAAGATCAGTCCTAGACTATGGGTGTATGGTGTTCCGCTCAGCTGCGCCGTCAACATTGAAGCGTCTAGATGTGGTCCAGGCAAAGGCATTGCGATTATGCTGTGGAGCATTTAAGA
This sequence comes from Synaphobranchus kaupii, assembly GCA_029718625.1. Taxonomy (NCBI): domain Eukaryota; kingdom Metazoa; phylum Chordata; class Actinopteri; order Anguilliformes; family Synaphobranchidae; genus Synaphobranchus; species Synaphobranchus kaupii. Next base: position 63,214,706 of record CM056379.1, read on the forward strand.
CGACCCCAGTGTGTGCAATGTTGGTGGAAATGGGGGAATGGCCATTGGAGTTGAGGAGGATCAAATTAATGATGGCATATTGGGCCACAGTGAAGGGCCACTCCAGTGCCTTTTTGACGTCTGCGGTACTGCGTGAGTGCTGGGAATATACAGCTAGGCCGGGTGTGGGTTTTGGGTGGACGGCTAATAAGTGGGCTACTGAACTGGGTATCATGGATGTCGCAATGGCACCAACTGTTCCAGTGTCTGCGGTCCCGCCCTGGTTGTTCCTGAAGCCGGATATAGATTGGTGGCTGTTGGAGCAGGATAGGGAGGGATGGGCTGATGTTGGCGGGAGGGTTGAGAGCTATATTGATCGAACATTTCAGACACATCTTCCTGTCTTTACAGATGGTGCTAAGGATCCGGAGACGGGTCGTGTGGGGATAGGTGTGATTGTGCCCCTATTTGGAGTCAGGAGGTCAGAGAGGCTAGAGGATGGCCTATCAGTTTTTACAGCCGAAATGGTGGCAATAATCCTGGCACTGCAGTGGGTCGAGGAGGTAACACCAGATAGAGCAGTAGTATGCACTGACTCTGCATCGGCACTGGAGAGCTTAACAGCTCCAACATCCTGCAGGGAGGATCTGGTAATGGAGGTTATGGCTAGCATATATAGGCTGTATAAGAGGGGTATTGGGGTAAACTTTTGCTGGGTGCCGGCGCATGTGGGTGTGAGGGGTAACGAGGGGGCTGACGCCCTCGCTAAGAGGGCCCTTAGGCTGGGCGGCATTACAGTGGATGTCCCTTATGGTAAAGGGGAGGTCAAGTCTAAGGCTAAACATATGATCGGAAAGATTTGGCAACAGAGGTGGGATGAAGAAAGTAGGGGGCGTCACCTGTATGCCGTCCGGCCAGGGGTCTCTGGGAGGCCTCTTCTTTGCGGGAGTAGGAGGGAGGAAACTATACTAACTAGGCTTAGGTTGGGTCATTCTGCATTGAATGACAGTTTATTTAGGATAGGGAAGCACAATACCGGCAACTGTCCTCAATGCAATAATAAAGAAACAGTTAGGCACATTCTGCTAGAATGTCAGGCATATGTTAGGGAGAGGGAGAAACTTAGGAAACTGATTGGGGATAAGGGTGGGCAGTTTACATTGGCTGGGCTCCTGGGTGGGTCAGTGGGATATGAGGTTCGCAGAGCTGTACTTAAATTTATTTATTCGATTGGGGTAGGTGGGAGGGTCTGAATCCCTGCTATCGCTTGTCCACACTCCGTAACAGTAGGTGGCGGTATGCACCTGACAGTTGGTAGCAACCCGCCATAGAAACCCAAAGAAGAAGAAGAAGAAGATGTCATCACACGCTCTGTGATGACGTAATTGAAAACGAAACATATCAGAGGTCCTTGCTGATTCAGGCGTTAAGGATACAGTTGTAGACAACCGACGTCGGCACGGCACGGTCTCTGGTTCTAATGCCACCGGCACTTCATAGAAGCATAGACTCGTAAATGAGTGTCGTTATTTTGATCCAGCACACAAACGTTTGCTTTTAAACTTTTAAATTTGATATTCGGCTGGTGTTAGCTACATTAGCCACTTAGTCTGCTAGGTAAAGTTTGCTAGTTAAGAAGGCCTCTGATTAAGCTACCTAGCTAGCAGTTCCTTGCTAGCGTTTTAATCTCCATTGCTGTCTCCTGAAATATTGACAAGCTAGAAAGCTAGTTTAGTGAATAGCGATTTAAATTGTGATTACTAGGCAATTTCATACATAGGCTACTTTGTGCATTGTTAATAGGAAACGCGAACACAGAAAGGTTTTGCTGTCTGTTACTGCATCCAAATGCAACAACTTTGTTTTACAACCTTGTTCACTGCAATCGTTGCTTTCAAACATTCAAACCATACATTCAAAGTCATGTGGACAACATAGTTTTGTGCTAAAAGTTTATTAACGTTTAGCAAACACACACACAACTGCTTGCTACGCTGCTAAATTCGCTGATAGCAACATTAGCTATGACCTGATACAACTAGTATGAATTCAGACCATCTGATTCACCTACGATCGTCTGTAGAATAAGAATCAACTGCTTAAATATCAAGAATATTGACTGACATTGCAACAAAATATATATATATATATTCTCATTTTGATGCTAAACCTATAAATCGCCTTGTGTTTGTAGCGAAAACGGAACTCCTTTAAATCACAAAAACGTCATCACTGCAGTTCATTCAAAAATAAAACATGTTCAATAGTTTCCCTTTCAATATTACAGAATGAACAGCTATGATCTACGTTCAATTGGAATCTATGTAGTGTATCCTTTGCTGGATATATTTTGTGCATAATCTTGAAAGCTACTTTGGTTTTATTAGTGATACAATAACGACTGAAAACACACCACATATCTTCCCATACTAATGAAGGAAACACTGAAGTCCACCCATATCTCGATGGATGAGTAAAAGTGAGAGCGCTAAATAAAGATCTAACCATCTGGTTGCTACACTTGTCATTAATTATATCAATGTTATCCAAAAGCAAGTGCCTTGAGACATAGCAATAGTCTATGTTATAGCATATGCTTTGATCTCTATATAAAGATAGTTTTCCTAGAGCTTGAGCCCAAAGCAGTGAAGTATTCTGACAGTTGAATCTGCTATCCAACTCATCACACTTAGAAACTGATTGTCAGAGTTCAATAACTGACCACCCAACAGTATGTTAGACTCAAACTATCGTTTTTTATTTATTTAAAAAGTTCTATTGTGATGTGTAATTTACTTATTATTCCAAATGTAAAGAGTGTGTGGAGAAAAGTTGTGTTTAAAAATCATACATCACATCAGTAGCACTTGCTGGTGAAAATTGGATAATTTAACAGGTATTTTTGTTTAATCATCAAAACTACATTTCAGAAAAAAGTTGATACCACCAAGCTGTTCAAATATATGATTAGGGAAAGTATTCCTGAGAGAATAATTATTGTTGATGATGTTTCTAAGCCAATTGATCTTAAAAGTATTCACTTGAGGTGGTGTAATCAAGTATATTCAAACCACCCTTTTCATGGAGATTACATATTTTGTTCTTCTTTAAATAATGGGGTTTATTCCTCCACACAAAGTTAAATAATATTCTATCCAGCTCCTTGGTAACATTCTTTGGTACAAATAAAGCCTGAGAAATGTAGGCAGCTCTTGACAACCCTTCAGACTTAGACAACAAAACACGACCAAACACGAGACAGATCTCTCTGTACCCATGAATTAAGCTTCCTTTTAGTAGATTCAACAATGGGATCAAAATTCATAAAGCCTCGTGCCGTTTCATCCTTACAAAGTTTAACACCAAGGTATGTAACAACTTCCTTTACTGGGATACCTTCAACTTCAGTAATATTTATATTCTTAAGAGGAAATAGTTCACGTTTTGTATTTACTTTAAGACCAGATACCTTTGAAAAATTATCTATGGTACAAATTGCCTTACCAACCTCTGTATAGTTTTAAGAAATAAAGTGGTGTCATCAGCCAGCTGACACATTTTTAGCTCTTTCACAAAAACATTAATACCCTGGAAAAATTCATGTTCACATAATGAGAGGATTTGTGTGACAAACAAAAATAAAAAGGGAAATTGGACAGCCCTGTCTAATACCTCTTAAAAAGGGAGAATCTACCAGATGAGCCCATTTAACAGAGTTGTTGCAATATGTGTAAAGAGTTGTTATTGCATTTCTAAAGAAATTTCCAAATTTAAAATACTTTAATATCTTAAACATAAACTTGTGTTCTATTGTGTATAAAAATCAATAAACAGGATCAGACTGTCATCATTAATAAAATGGTTATAATCTATAAGATCAAGGACAAGACGAATATTGTTACATATATTTCTCCCTTTCATGAATCCTGACTGAGACTGATCAATCAGGGAATCCAAGCCCAGTTTAATTCTATTAACAAATATAAGTGCAAACAATTTGGCATCATTGTTTAAAAGTATAATGGGTCTCCATCCATCTAATGACAGTGTATCCTTATTGGGGTTGGGTATTAAAGTAATAATACCACCCTGGTTCAATACTAAAGTGACTTAGTCGCTTTCATGACGAGAACAAATCCGTAACCAATCAATCAACACGCTACAATGTAAACACGGAAATCAACGTGCATTGAGTTTAACAGGCGATGTCTATTTTGCATTCCATGGAAAAATAAAACATTGAACAGAAATACAATGTGTGCATGTTACTATTTTTACAAATAAAATTCAAAATATCCTTATTTGTTTGTTTTAGTCTATTTACTTTATGTTAGAGCCATTATGGTTGTAATATAACGTTAGCCGTTTCGTATCCATTTTTTGAAAATGTTAGACTGCACTTGGAAACAATCTGATGAGCCGTGTATCCTGATACTATTCTACCCCTTCTGAATCTAAATAGGCATATTTTAACCAGAAGTGCTTCCTAATCCCTTGAGTTTCTATATCCCCCCATTAATTTTTACATAGCTACAAATATAGAGGTATGGCGCGTCAGCTTTTCAAACCAGTAATTCTGCAAAACCGAAACAAGTCTGTTAAACCAACCCGGGATTACACAGAAACAAAAAGAAAAGTTACTGCCACAATCCTGTGCACGTTTACATCACGTATTTCCTCCCACTGTTCTTTGTTCATGTTAAACGTGCGACGCGGATTCAAACTTTGTGTCTCAAGCACCCACTTCTCTATAAAAGTTCCCTCAGATCCTACATCAACGTCCAGGCACGTGAAATGTTTTTCGGGAATCGAGCTATCGGTTTTTTTCATATATAAGATGAATTAGCATATCTACCGCGATTCCCATTTACACTTTTGCGGGGACTCGAACCTTTAATAAAACTGGGGACTCTATCCCGAGTATAAAGTGTGTGTGTGTATAGGATCACTTTCAGGTAGCCTATGTTCTGATTTACACTTCCCACTAAAACTCTCTTTTGGAGTTTTTCTTTTGCATGTAATGTCAGTTATTGTGGTATCTTAATTGTTGTGTATTTTAATGAATTCAATTAAAGGGTATTCCCCCCTTATACATGTTTTTATAAAGATGTATAAAGATGTCTGAACTGATGCAGTGAATGATGTAAAAATGTTTTTAAGTGAATGCTTTTATTGTAAATTTAATTTACACAACCAATAAAAGACAATTAGAGATTTCCAAGTTTATTCCGATCCTTTTGCATGAGCGAATCAACCAGCAGTACACAGATGATCATAAAGACTTCATACATTCTACGCTAAATCACTTAAGAATTCGTTTTTATATCCACCATCAGATGTTTTATTATCCACCATCTGATAACTGCTACACAAAACACCACGAATGCAGAAATCCAAAGAACTAAAAACATTTGTCTTCCTCTGAACCCTCTTAGCTACTCGCACATTCAAGATAGGACCAGCACGCCGTTCAAAAAGAAAAGTAGCCTAAGTTACATAACGGGACTGTTTTGTTTGCCACTCTTTTGAACTCTAAATATCTAGTTTTAAAACTGAACCTTTTCCACGCATTTTATTTATTTATTTATTGCAGTGTTTTCTGAAGAAACGGCAGAGGTAGCCATTTAGACGAACAGACGGTTCGTTTTTTTATTTCCGTACGACAACCGAATAGCAACAACATTTCAAAATATCGGTTTAGTAATAACGGTAAGAACAGCTTCCTCAAAATTCTCTGAACGGGCCATGTTTACATTATTTTTCATTGGTTATGGTTACGCACAATTTACACCTCCTTAGGAGTAAATATTTAGTAGCTAATTACTAAGCTCAACGTACAAACTAGTTTGTGTGGCACAACCCGTTTTTATTTAGTAATGTGTAAACATTCATTTAGTAAACACTTACGTTATAACTAGCCTACGTTTGAACTTACGCATAGCCGGTGCAACCGGCCCCCTAATCACTCGTTTATTTAGGCAAAAACCCACAGAACTATCAAAAACCCCCCTTAGCAATTTCAGCAACCACTTCCATAATCATGAGAACCTTGCGCTACCTACTAAACAGTGTTGACGGAAACAGTCCACACAACAAAGGTTCCGTGAACAGTTACGGTGAATTATGTAGGCTACACATTAGACTCCGCTACAACTGGATAATTACATTTGTTTTATACAGTCACAATTCATTCTTTCCACTCATACACATACAGTTTATATGCAGGCACAATATTGCATCAGACTCTGTCTTACCATAACTTTTACCTTAATTTTTAATGTAGGTTCTTTTGGAGGAGAGGTTTCGTATCTGTCTGAGCCCGGGCGGAACACGCACTGCTCTCAGATTCAACAAGTATTCGCAGATTTTTAGAAAAAAGGCTCTGCTCACCTTATTAATCTTGTGGCCACTGGTGAATCGAGAGACAGCCGTTCCGTCCGAGCTTTCGACTTCCTCGAGCCTCTCCTGGCTGGGCACGCCATTAAATGTTGAAAAAAATATAAGACCCCAGTCCGGGCCAGATGGACTGGAGAGTTTCTCCCACACAATTGAGTGTTTCTTCAAGAAAAACAACCATGATCTTCAGAGTCTGATGCAATCAGGTTTATTGCATATAAACATACATTATATAAACATATATTGCATAACATACAAAAAACCCCGGGCTGGTCTGCGCAGACCAACTCATATTCAATCTCAGCAATCGTAAAAAGCCCCCCTCATTTTTAATTACTAGGCCTTTTATCCTGTCCTTATCTCTACCTACTTGGGGCGGAACTTTGCATCCTCACAGAGGCAGGTCCCATCCTCTGAAATCCTACACCAGGCCTTTTTCTTTTCATGGCACAACATTTTAATTATGCATTACTTATGGCATTTATTTATACTGTAGTTTGATGAAATGCTATGATTTAAATATACAGGAAATGGCCTGGCCATGGTTTGACCATTCTAGTTCAATAAGTGATCATTACAATGATCTACTAGCTTAAAACAATAAAAGTACAATAAAGTAACAGAAATAAATACAGTCAGAAACCAAAAATGGACTAAATGCATATGACACATGTAATACAGAGACTATTGATTGTAGTTAATTTCTCCTTACATTTAACATGCGAAATATGGAACACAATATTAGTAAGCATTAACACCAGTTTGTGTGATACAAATAACAGCTGAGTTTCAGGTTATAGAACAAACAAATCTCTCTAGAATGTGTAATGTAATTGTACAATAGATAATTCTTACAGAATTCCTTTACTAGCAACACAGTTTTACAGTACAGCTCACCACATTTCCCCTTTAATCAATGTCATTTCAATACTTTTACACAAATCTAGAAAGCACTGCTTACTTTACACAATTGTAATTGTACAAAACACTAGTTTTCTCCTTCACTGCCAGAAAGCACTTAATGAGTTCCTTAACATTAGTTTTAGGGAAATATTTCTACTGCCTATGTGAACAGTAAAATGAAATTGAAAAGACCCACTGTGGACCAGATACTATTGTAGTTAATTTTCATCCACCAATTTTGAAAACCTTTGTTATAATGTACTTATCATACAACATTTACCTTTAAATATTTATCTAACAGTGTTCTCAAGATATAATATTTATAATACTTGTGTTGTGTTGTAGTTGTCACATTTACATACAGCCCACAGTGGCATCAATAATAAGTTTGTGAAAAGAACATCAGGCCGTCGATTACTGTGAAGACACACTGAATAGCACTGTTGCCCTCACAGATATAATTTAATACTTATTACTCCCATCAATCTGACACACTCGAGAAACTATAAGTTTTATTTCCACAGACCTTTGTGTACGTGTGAATATGTTTAAGAAATATAAGCCAACATTTTCTCTAATATCATTCTCGAATGTTCGCATACACTCATTTTAACCTTTTCCTCTCGTCTTTGAACATTCCAGACAAAACCCAAGCTGGGCCTCTTAGCCTTGAGAGATCTGCAGCCCTAAACTTACTTGAAGAAGTGTGTGTGTTCTTTTCCTATGTGTGTGTTCATGTCCTTCTACCATGAAGCAGAAAAATACCTATAATTGCATCTGAATGGTCCTTTGTCCGAAGATGAGCGCATACTTGTGACTATATCTCACTTTGACACGAGCTAGATTAGGATGGGCCCAGGCTAAGAGACTGAAGGCCGTATTTTATTTTTAATGAGCACAACTGCATGAATGTGTTTTTGACGCTTCAGCTTGATAAGCTCGCCGGATCTCTCTGGTAGGATATGGGAATTTTCTCCCACTCAGATCCTTACAATACCAATTAAAAATGTGGCTGGGCCCCTGATTCCAGTGTGTGTAGGTCTGCCCATGTGTCTTTGATGGTGAGAGGCCTATGTGTGTGTATATTGGTGTGTGTGTGTTGGTTCTGGTTTAGACTTGTTTTGCGACTAGCCCAAACCCCCCTATACAGAATACCATCTTTATGTAAGCGTGTCATAAGCCAGTCAAGGCCATGCCCGGCACAGAATATCACGCCTACACAAAGTTAGAACAGGGCCCTTACTCTGGACATACAGTGGTCTGTAGTGATACATTATATACATATATATATACATATATACACTACTCACAAAAAGTTAGGGATATTCGGCTTTCGGGTGAAATTTCAGGATGAACCTAAAATGCACTATAACCTTTACAGGTGAAATTAATTTGACCTTCTCTAAACTTTTGAATGCACATGTCCAACTATTCAATGTTTCAGTACTTTTTGCACAACTTGCTGTTCTCTAACAAGGAGCTGAACGGCAAAATTCACAACAGGTGTTTGATCCATGAATCGACCAATAAATTTCCTGGTTCAATTAGAATTGGTATTTAAACAGTCCTCTTCATCATGCTGTTCACATTTTGACATCATGAGACCAAGACGACACCTAACAATTGATCAACAGTACCTCGCCATTGCGAGGCTTCAAACAGGATGTTCTCAGAGGGAAGTGGCCACTGAGCTTAGAGTGTCACAGAGTGTCATCAGCAGGTTGCAACAGAGATACAGAGAGACTGGAAGAGTCACAGAAAGGCATAGAAGTGGACGTCCTTTGGCCACATCCCACACTGATGACCGCTTCATTGTGAACAGTGCCCTGCGGAACCGGCTGATGAATGCCACTCAACTCCAGGCACATTTAAGGGAGGTGAGAGGCACCCAAGTGTCACGTCAGACCATTCGAAACCGTTTACATCAGCGTGGTCTGCGTGCTAGACGACCTGCAAGGGTACCTGACCACACCACCAGGCACAGGCGTCATCGTCTTGCATGGGCCAGGGAGCATTTACGCTGGACGAGGGACCAGTGGGCCTCAGTGCTGTTCTCTGATGAAAGTCGATTCACGTTGAGCAGAAATGATGGCCGCCAATGATGTTGGAGACGTCAAGGAGAGCGCTATGCATCAGCCACTGTTGTCACCAGACGACCCTTTGGTGGTGGCGGTGTTACAGTGTGGGCAGGTGTGTCTAGTCAATACAGAACTGCCCTACACTTTGTGAATGGTACAGTGACAAGCCCATACTACCTGAATAACATCATTAATCCAGTCATTGTGCCCCTGCATGAACAACACAGGCCTAATTTCATCTTCATGGACGACAATGCTCCAGCTCATCGAGGTCGCATCATTAGGGAAAGGCTGCTGGAGACTGGGGTACCTCAAATGGAGTGGCCTGCACTTTCTCCAGACCTGAATCCCATAGAAAACCTATGGGATCAGCTGACTCACCGTGTAGAGGCTCGTAACTCTGTACCCCAGAACCTCAATGACCTGAGGGCCGCCCTTCAAGAAGAGTGGGATGCCATGCCTCAGCAGACAATAAGTCGACTTGTGAACAGCATGAGACGTCGTTGTCAAGCTGTAATTGATGCTCAAGGGCACATGACAAGTTATTGAGACATTGACATTTTTGTTGTGGTATACCCACCACTGTTGTTGGCTTTTGTTTCAATAAATTGTTTGAGATGAGGAAATCACCATTGCATGCTTCTACTTAAATGCCCTACTTTCATGATACGTATAATATCACTGTAGCGTGAACTTACATTTTCCATAAATTTCACCCGAAAGCCAAATATCCCTAACTTTTTGTGAGTAGTGTATATATTATATACATATACCTAGGTGCAATCATACATATACATATATACAATACATCGTGTATAATCAAATATAGTGGTCATATATTGTTTTTAGGCCTCATCATTCCCTTTTATACATTTATGTGTAAGGATACCTAGGTGGAAGATGAGGGCCACTCCCTCAATCTCCCTGCCCTTACACCCTGCACAATGCCTACCAGGATTATGTCATTACTGTTTATACTAGTACTATTTAGACACATTCTGAATGATTATTCTCATACCTGAATTTTATTCCACAAGGTGAAGGGAGGAAAGAGGGGGCGGAGTTGATAGAAGAGGTTGCAGAGGGGTCAAGGAAGGGAGGAGAAATGAGCGTGGCGGACCCAGCGAGGGAAGGGGAACACACAGGGGAAAGAGTGGTGCGTGAGCTGGAAAGACTGGCAGAGGAAGTTGGAAAGAAGAGTGTGGAAATGGAGATGGAAGAGGGAAAGATGGTCCCGCAGCAAGAGGAGAAAGCAGGAGGAAGCGGGGAAGGGAAAAAGGAAACAAAGAAGATCAAGCGGTTACTGAAAGTAGACTGGGCTAGTAAATTGGACTTGGAGGACCCGCTGGATGAAGACAGTGGGTCGGAGTTTTTGTTTCCAAGGAAAAAAGCAAAGGTGGGAGGGAAAAGGGAGCAGGAATCGGACTCGGAGCTGTCAGAGGGGGAGGGCAGTAGAATAAGTTTGGAGTGGGACAATGAGTCTCCAATGGAGGAGAATAGTTTTGGGGAAGTGTCCTTTTCTCAAGGCTCAAATAATGAGGGGACGTTTCTGGTTGGGGGGGGTTTGGAAGAGCAGTATGAAGAGGGATGAATAGTGTGGTTTTTGGGAGAATAATAATTGTTTAATGGTATTAACAGTGATGACGTGCAATGCACGAGGGTTGAAGGGGAATGTGAAGAGGGGAGGGGTGTCTCAGTTTTTGGCGGGAAATGGGGTTTTAATTCATTTTTGCAAGAGGTGCACTTGGGGTCGAGGGAGGATGTGAAGCATTTTACTGAAGAGTGGGATAGAGGCCCATCAAGTTGGAGTGTGTGGGGGGGGTACGCTCTTCGGGGGTGGGGATTTTATTTGGAACAAAGGAATTTAAAATAACGGAAAGTTTTTCTTTTGTTCCCGGGAGGGTTTTGGTGGTGGATGTAGAATGGAGGGGGAAAAAATTGAGATTAATAAATGTGTATGCACCGACTGAACCAAAAGGGAGGGGGGTGTGGTTTACTGAATTAGAGGTTATTTTAGGAACAAACAGATATGTGATTTTTGGGGGGGACTTTAATGTATCCTTAGAGAGGACGGATCCTGGCCTGCCGGAATTGAAGGGGTTGGTTAAATGTTACTCGTTAGTGGATGGGTATAGGGCAATGCATGCAGAAGGGCCGGGGTATACATGGAGGAATTTGGGGGGGGGGGGTACAAAGTAGGTTAGATTATATTTTTGTGTCGGGGGGAGGGGTATAATGTCGGCGGAGGTGGTGCCTTTATTTTTTTCAGACCACAGTGGGGTAAAGGTGGGGTTAGAGTTAGAGGTGTCAAAAATGGGGAGGGGGTATTGGAAACTGAATGTGCGGGTTTTGGAAAAAAAGGGTTTCCAAGAGCACTTCCTGGCTCTGTATAAGGGATGGGGATGTTTAAAGCCATTCTATCCAACGGTAGTGGAATGGTGGGAGGGTTTAAAAGTACGCACGAGGGAGGTGGCAAAGGAATATAGTTGGGGTATAATGAGGAGGGAAAAGAGGAAGGTAGAGAAGCTTCAGAAACAGCTGGAGAAGATTTATGTAAAATCAAATGAAGGGGAAGATTTTGATATGAAGAGGTGGGCGGCAGGGAAGGAGGAGCTCAGAGAGCTCTTTGAGGAGAGGGGGCGAGTTTTTGCATTTAAAAGCAGAGTGACAAAACAGGAACAGGACGCGAAATGTACAGCGTATTTTTTTAGGACGGTGAAGGCAATGCAGGGAAGGAAGGCAGTGGAGGGGTTGAGGGGGGAGGATGGAGTGGTGAGGATGGAGGTAGAGGAGATGGTGAAAATAGCATCAGGGTTTTATAAAAAGTTATTTAGTGAAAAGAAAGTAGAGGAGGTGGCGAGTGAGCAATTTTTGGAATATATGAAGGCGGGGGTGCCAGAGGACATAAGGGCAGGGTTAGAGATGCCCATAAGTAAAGAGGAGTTAAGGAAAGCTATAGTGGGGATGAAGGGGGGTAAAGCACCAGGTCAAGATGGGATCCCAAATGAATTTTATGAGAGGTTTTGGGATGTGTTGGGAGAAGATTTTACGGAAGTGGTGCAAGAAATATATCAGCAAGGGGAGTTAGGAAAGACAATGAAAGAAGGGATAGTGACATTAATATATAAAAAAGGGGAAAAGCAGGACCTGGGAAATTGGAGACCGATAACACTTTTGGGGGTCGATTACAAGGCGATAGCGAGAGTGATGACAAGGATATTGGGTAGAGCAATGCCTTTTTTAATAAATGGGGATCAGACGTGTGGAGTGGAGGGCCGCTCTGCGGCACAGAATTTGCAATTGGTGAGGGAGGTGTTGTCGTGGGTGGACGAGAGGGGCTTGCCATTGCTTGTGGCAAGTTTAGATATGGAAAAGGCATTTGATAAAGTAAATCAGGGGTTCATGGGAAAGGTTTTGGAAAGATGTGGGTTAGGGGAGGGGTTTTTAAAATGGGTAAAAATAATGTATAGGGGAGTGGGAAGCAGAGTGAATATTAATAGGCATTTGGGGGAGGTATTGCGGCAGGAGGGGGGGGTAAGGCAGGGGTGCCCTTTGTCGCCGTTGTTATTTGTTTTATATATAGAGCCTTTAGCGGAGGCGATTAGAAGGAAGAGGGAGGTGGATGGGATTAAAATACCGGGAGGTGGGGGTATAGAGTTGAAGGTTTCGCAGTTTGCGGATGACATGACGCTGTTTGCGGGGTCGGAGAAGGGGATAGGTAAGGCTGTTGGAGCTAAAAGTAGAACTTAAATTGAAGAAAATAAGAATCATGAGTTATTCATTATTTAATTACGAAATACATTATGATGCATATATATATATAATATGAAATGTATTTATGTACCTAATTTATTATGAATGGGAGATTGAGTCAACCTACCATACTCACCTGTGTGCGATGGTGGTGACACGCCCCCCTGTGCCTCGTGCGCAAGCTGGTCTACCGTGTATATAATGAATGGAACTGTTTGACCGGCTGGTTAGATGGCGGAGAGCTACAGTTTTTCAACCACATTTACAGAGCATTTATATAATATTTACCTTACCTTGTTGTGAATTATTAGAAGCAGTGATAAACGAAATCGTGACAAATCTTGTTTTATTATTTGAGAAGTCAACCGGAGTTTTTGTAAATAAATCGCATATAATTTTCTCTGATACAACCTCTCTGTGCGTGCTTCCTGGATAATGTGTGTCGGCGAAACTCCCCGCCTAACCTCAGTGACTAAATAGTTTTGTTTTAAGGATTAGTCATTACAAAGGCATTGGAGTTGGTAGAGAGTTTTTCTAGAGGCTCGGGGGCAAGTTTGAATAAGGATAAATCCCAAGTAAAGGGGTTTGGGAGGTGGAGAGATAGAACGGAGGAAGTGTGTGGGTTGAAGGTGTCAAAGGGGCCTTTAAGGATATTGGGGGTAGATTTTGGGGGAGATGCGGAACAGGATGCAGAAATTAATTGGAGGAGGAGATTAGCAGGAATGGGGAAGAGACTAGGAGCATGGAGGGCAAGGCGTATGACAATAAGTGGGAAAATAATGGCCTTAAAAGCAGACGTGTTGCCGTCCTTAGTTTACTTGGCAAGAATTTATATTATGCCACAGAGGATGAGGAAAATGGTGACTGGAGCAATATTCAGGTTTATATGGGGAAGGGGTGAGTATGTCAAGAGGGTGGTAATGTATCAAGCTATTGAGAATGGAGGGAGGGGTGTTCCGTGTTTTAATTTAAAGTTTGATGTTATTTTTTTCAGCAGTATGTGTATAGCGCTTATGGGACCTAAAGTACATAAGTGCCAATACTTTATTTCTTATGGGGTAGCGGGGTTTTTTAGATCTTTGGTGGGGTGGGATAATAAGGTTCCCAAAGCCGAAAAACTCCCGTTACAGTATCGGAGAGTGGTGAAGTGGGCAAAAAGACACGTTGAGTGCGGGGGAAAAAGTGATAGTGGTGAATCACAGGAGACTGTATCAGATTTTAAGTGAAAAATTAATGCCACAAGAAGGTTTGGGTGTGGAAGTGGGGAGAGAGGTGTGGGCGGTGTTGCAGGAGAAGGGGCTGGATAATAAAATGAAAGATTTGAACTGGTTAGTGGCGTACGGCCGCTTACCGGTGAGAGATGTCTTGTATAGACATAAACAGCTGGTAGATGGGCGCTGTTTAAGAGAAGGATGTGGGAGGAAAGAAAAGGTGCGACGTGTTTTGGGGGTGTGGTTTTGCACAGGAGGTGTGGGATAGGGTAAGGGGGAGGTATGGGGTTTTAGAGGGGTTTGGACAAGAAGGAGTGATATATGGCGAGGGGTTGGAAAGAAAGAAGGGGAGGGAGAAATTTTTGACACTGTGGTTGATGAGTTTGGTCAAGTTCAAGCTGTGGGTGGCGAGAGGGTTGAAAGGAGTGCCAAAGCAGGGGTGGACGGCGAGGGGGGTTTTTGAAATGGTGAAAAAGGGGGTGGAGAGGCGATATGAGGGGGAGGTGATGCATTGGGGTTTCAATGCGGCGAGGGAAAGGTGGAAAGTGTTGTTATGAAGGAAATTGTGGGGTGGAGTATCCAGGAATGTGGGTATGGAAGGTTGGGATGCGGGGTATAGGGGTGGTGGGAGGGAAGGGAAATTATGGGTGTAAATAGTATGGGAATGAGTTGAATGTTTAAAAAAAAAAGAAAAAGGAAAATGGAAAATGGTCATGATTTGAATGTGTAATGTGATGTGATGTAAATTTTGTGATTTGATTTAATAAAATATTTTTCAAAAAAAAGAAAAAAGGTTCACCCAGGACGAGGCTCAGCCATTGCACTCCGGTTGTGCTGACCCCTGCGAATTCCCCAAATGTGGGAATCTCGAATGCATTATTTCTGGTAGTGGGGGACTGCATTCGCGCTCTCCCCTGATATTGTGGTGAAAGAAGTTTGATCTTTTAGCGTTCGGCCGAATTAAACGTATCCCGCTTTGATTTGGAGAGAATTGTTTATGCGAGACAATAAAATGTTTCAATGAGATGTGTGGTTTCGTTCAATGTTGTGTTGATCCGGACGCTTTTTAAAAACGGTTCTCTTAACTTAAAATGATTGTGGCAACCCCGCATCCGCGACATTTAAAAAAATTGTTGTTTTGCGTTTTCGCACACGACCGCGCTGTTTATCAAGGTAAACGATGGAAACTGTTAACTGTAATATTCGCATTGAAGATAATTAAACGTCGTCGTGTCCTAAGTATGCAGTGGACAATATGCACTCTCGTAATTGTGCTCCTTTGACTGCTTTGAGAACCAAAATTTAACGAAAACGACGGCTGCAGTTTAGAAACAAATTAACCCTGGTTGGCGCGGCACTCTGTTGCTCACGGGCAAACCACACTGCAAACGCGCGATCTCGTCTGATCTCGGAAGCCAAGCAGGGTCGGCCCTGGTTCGTACCTGGATGGGAGACCCCCTGGGAATACCCGGTGCTGCAAGCCGATCTTTAAAATGACTTTTGCGTTTTCGCACACGACGGCGCTGTTTACCAAGGTAAAAGATGGGAACTGGTAAACGTATTATTCACAGTGAAAATAATTAAACGTCGCCGTGTCCTAATTATGCAGTCACTGCAAACACCAGAAACGACATGCGTCTTATTTGTTTGTCCTGCAACATAGCTAGTTTTTAGAACTAATGCTATGGCTTACGACTTGAATTAGCTTCCCTTTCTGTCATACGTATGCTATGTTCATATTGAACTCAAGATTATTTTGTTGTTGTTGCCCCTCGCTTCTTCCTGTATGGGTGATTCTTAAAGTATGCGCTGCTTGACATTGTAATATTTTTTTTAACCTACATATACGTGATAATTTAGGCTAAATGAGGGGCAGCAGTATTCCGCTTCATTTAATCAATTCGGACAATGTGCACAATCGTAAATGTGCTCATTTGACGGCTGAGCGAGTGGGAAAATGTGGTTCCCACATGCGTAAAGGGTATGGCGTGGGGTAGGGACGTATCGACAAATGCCCGCAACTGATACTTACCTGGCAGGGGAAATACCATGATCAAGGAGTTGATCAGGGTTTTCTCTCTTTCTGGGTAGACATACGTTCCCTGGCTTTCTTCCTGCAACGTATAAATCCTTTGCCTCACACTACCCGTGAGTGTGAGACAAAGGGTTTTGCGGGTGGGTTGTAGCTTGGGAGGGTGTGGTTCTCTCTCTCTTTTCTCTGTCTCTCTCTATTCTCTGTCTCTCTCTACTGCCCCCTTCTGTTTCCCTGAAGGTCTGGTGGAGAATCACAGTACCAGTGGCTTAACCGCGGCTGTGGTTCAAAACCAGACCGGCTGACAAGGCCGGACCGTCACCAGCGTCTGGGGCGAGGCAGGTACCAGTGGCTTGACCACGGCCTGTTAAACCCCAACGCCGAAGCCGGGACAGCACCAGGAGGACCCCTGCCGTAGGACTCCAGCGCTCCGGGATCGACACTACTGCTGCGGACGCTTGACGCCAGGAGGCCCGAGGGGAGTGCGGATCTTTTCCCGGAGAGTAGGCCCGGAAGGGCTGCCTTTCTCTCCGGGCCTCACCAGCTACCAGCTGGGCCTTCGCCCTGGCTGGTCCCTTTTCTGCCTGCACTGCGTTGCTGTTTTCTGGTCCGACCGGAAGGAACACCCTCTCCTGAGTGCTGTCTCTGTGTTTTTCTAACAGTGCGGAGTCCGGTCTTACCTAGAGGAAGGGGGGATGGCAGCCAGGCCTGTTCCAGGGACGCGACGCCATAACGCCGTCCACCTGACATGGATCCAGGGGGTCGAGGAGGGAGGCGGCAGCACCAGTGTGAACCCCCCGGTGGGACAGGGGGCAGAGGGCGCAGCCATGGAGGGCGCCCCTGGGCGAGCAACCGCAGGGGGGACAGGTCGTGCTGCAGGCCCAAATCCAACTCGACCCGAGACGAGAGTTACAGGTTTGACCCGTCTGGAATTTAGCAGGGCAGTGCTACAAAGAGTTATGGGCTTTGTGCCAGCTGACCTTAACTGCCTGGTAAAGGTTCCAGGTCAAGGGGATATCTTCGAAGTTAGTTTCAAGAACCCCAATGTCCTGGAGAGGTTCTGGAACCTCTATAGAGAGGGGAAGGACAGGCGTCCCCTCAACAACTTTGCGGTCGAGCCCCTGTCCGACACGGAGAACAAAGTGGTTACTGTACAGTTCTATAACGAGACTGTGCAGGACCACTATGTTTCGACGTGGTTGGGCAGGTATGGCAATGTAAAATCTGACGCCAGGAGGGTTCTTGATGAGGATGGAGTGTGGACCGAGGCCAGGAAGTGGCTGGTCCAGCTAAAGCCCGACCCTTATGTAGTGGGGGGGGTATGCCATATCCCCAGCATAATCACGCTGGGGAGAAATAGGGGTGTGGTGTTCTACAACGGCATGCCCAAGCTGTGCAGGAACTGCGGTGAGTTAGGTCACTTAGCCGCAGCCTGCACAGTGGTCAAGTGCAAGACCTGCGGAGGAGAGCACGAGACCAGGACATGCCGGGACCCAAAGCCCTGTAACCTGTGCGGAGAGAGTGGGCATTTCTTTCGTGACTGTCCACTCTCATACGCAAACAGGGCTAGGAACACTGCACCTGTTCCACCATCTACTGCTGCCCCCCGCCCCCCTACCTCTACCCCTACCCCAACACCAAGAACTAGAACCCCTGCCACAACCCCCCCTCAGCCTGGAACAACCACTCCTTCACAAGACACTGCACAAGCCCCCCAAGCACTATCAGTACCGGATCTACCCAATGCACAGGTTCCTCTGAAGCCCCCTTACCCACACAGATAGTCACTACCGTTAAAGAGGAGCCTGACTCTGACACCCCTATCATGGTGGAAGGGTCATACTCCTCTAGCATAGACTCAGATTCAGACAATTCAATGTCATGGCAGACAGCAACTAAAAAAAGGAAGGGTAAACATAATAACACAAACATTACAGAACAACCCAGTCAACCCCAAAACCCAGCAATAACCCGCCTACACAAACAACCAATACGTAAAACACAGCATGGAAATATCAATACCCGGACCAGTCCCTCCAAAACAAGGCCAGAACCCCCACCTCGCCCAAGTAAACCATCACCACCACTTATACACCAAAAAGAAACCCTTACAAAAACCATCACATTCCAAAACAGGCCCTCTAATGATCGGTCACTTCCTGGCCCCGACCCCACACCAAACAAGAACACCCAGCAGCTCTCCTCTCGGGGACCCTCAAATGCAAAGGGGGACCCTGGGGCAAATCCTTCACGTCCCACCTCTCCAGGACAGAACCCACCAGGCAGTATGGAGGGGAGACCTGTGGGCGGACCGAGTCAGGGGGTGAGTAGGCGCCTAAATAACCCGGACATAGTATTGGAAAGGTTAAATCAAATCTGTGAAGAAATCGCAAACAATAAACCCGGAACAAATGACACAACTAAACAATGACCATAACCATCATGACACTAACACTCACAACATCAAACACCAGAAGCATCAAAGACCCTAACAAGAGACACACAGTTTTCTCCATGTTACAGCAGCTTCCCTCGGACATCATCATTCTTCAGGAGTGCAGAATCCCTTTCTGCACTATGGATGATGTTCTGAGAGGGGAATGGAGAATGGGGGACTCTCTCTGGTCGGGCTCTAACATTGCCCGGGCGGACGGGGTCGGCACATTGACCAAAAATCCCTACGTTAAGATCATTGGAAATAACATCTTGGAGAGTGGGCGAATCCTCGTCACTGACTTTAGTGTCGGGGATCCCCACTCAGAGTGGTCAATGTGTACGGCCCGGTCGGTGAGGCAGGGAGGGTCTCCTTATTTCACAAACTAAGACCCATCTTACATTGCACAATGCCGGTTGTCGTGGGGGGGGATTTCAACTGTGCCCTTAGGGATGAGGAAAGCAGCAGACCACGGAAAGATCGGTCGAGTGAGGAGCTGCGGTCCATCATGGAAGATTTCTCCCTCCATGACGCCGGGGGCGCCTCTTTACCCCAACATACATGAGTGAGTTCCTCTGGTGCTTTCTCTTCCAGAATTGATATGTTCTTGCTCTCCCCAGGCCTGAGAGTGCAGACCTATTCCACCAGGGCAGTGCACTTCTCAGACCACCACATGGTGACCGTGACCCTGACATGGGAGAAGACCGTAACTGTTGGTAGGGGTCTCTGGAGGATGAATAGCAGCCATCTCCAGGACCCCAAAGTGCGTTTGTCCTTCTCAAGGCGCTACCTGGAGGGGGTGAGTCTTAAACACCTCTTTGACTCCCCGATGGAGTGGTGGGAGATGGTGAAGGCGCGGTGCAGGGCTACTTCCGGGCAGTCGGGCGGAGGAAGGCAAAGGAAAGGAGGGCGGCGTTTGATCGTGCTAATGCTGCCCTCCAAAGACTGAGCCTCCTCCAGTCCCGAGGCCTGGAGGTAAGCAGCGAAATTGCACTCGCAAAATAGAACCTCTCTGCCCTCTATCGGGAGGAGCGGAAAAAACACACCTTCCGCTCCAAACTCCAGGGCCTTGAGGAGGATGAAAAATTCACAAGGTACTTCTTCCGCAGGGCACGGTCAAAGACTAATAACATCTCTTCCCTTTATAACAGCAGAGGGGTGGTGGTGTCTGAAGAGGCGGAGGTCCGGGAGGTGGCCAGGGAGTTCTATGCGGGTCTGTACAGCATAAGGCCCGCAGATGGGGCTCTCATGGACACCTTCCTGGACGGCCTGGACAGACGCCTTGGGGATGAGAGCATGGAACCGGAATTGAACACCGAGGAGCTCACCCAGGCCGCACGCTCCCTAAATCTACACAAAGCTCCCGGTCCCTGATGGGATCCCGGCCGAATTCTATCAGGCTTACTGGGATCTCCTGAAGGAGGATGTGGCGGAGGTTTTCAGGGCGGCGTACAGGAAGGGAGGTTGGGGGCTTCACTGAGACAGAGCGCGGTCGCTCTTGTCCCGAAAAAGGGGGACCTGAAGGACCTCCGGAATTAGCGGCCGATCAACCTCCTCTCAGTCGATTATAAGATCATGGCGAAGGCACTGATGAGGAGGTTCCAAGACCTGATAACACCGGTGATCGGCCCTGATCAAACATGCAGCATTCCAGGGAGGTCCATTAATGACAACCTGCTCCTCGTGAGGGATCTAATAATCCACTCCGGGGAGCGCGGGTACCCCTTGGGCCTTCTCAGCCTAGATCAGGAGAAGGCCTTTGACAGGGTAAGTCATGTGTGCTTGGAGAGGGTGCTAGAGAGACTTAACTTCCCTAGCTCACTCCTGCGCTGGACCAAAATGTGCTTGACTGACATCTTGGGGAGGGTGGTTGTTAACAAGCACCCATCCGCCCCCTTTGCCATTAGGTCTGGCTTCAGGCAGGGATGTCCTCTAGCATCCCTCCTGTATGTCATCTACCTTGAGCCGTTCCTCCAGGCTATCAGGGGTAACTCGGGCATCGCTGGTTATCCACTGCCCGGGGCCCAGGGGGAGCGGCTTAGGGTGATGGCGTACATGGACGACATTACCATCGTCGGCACAGATAGTCATTCTATAACCGTTGCAAACAAGGTGTTAGATGACTTCCGTGCAGCCACTGGCGCCCTAGTCAATAGGGACAAGAGTGAACTGTTTCTGTCTCGACATTGGAGTGAGCCACTAACCGTTTCCTTTCCTGTACGCAGAGATAACATCAAGCTCCTGGGGGTGACCTTCCAGTCAGACGGAGAGGGAAGGCTGAGCTGGGAGGGAGCCCTCCGCCACGTCCAGGGTAAACTCCGGAGCTGGAGCGTGCGGTCCTCTGACTCAGACGGGTAAGATCCTGGTCCTGAAGGCAATAGTCCTTCCCATTTTTCTCTACGTGGGGAGGGTGTTTCCCCCAGACAGACAAGGCCACTAGTAAAAACATCACTAGAATGGCCTTTTGCTTTGTCTGGGGGAGCACAGTGGAAAAACTGAAAAGAGTTACCCTCCTCAAGGAAGAGAAGAATGGGGGCAGGGGGGTCCCAGACATTGTTAACATCATCCTGGTACAAGGTCTGGCCACACTGGTCCAGAATGTTCAGAAGGTTGAGAAGGCTTCTGGTTCCTTTGCCAGGTACTATGCCACTCCCTTCTTGAGGGCGATGGGCCCGTGTGCGCTGGACCTGACGGTACCATACAGCTGGGATCCCCCCTATGTCTACCGAGCCCTGAAGGACTCTGCCTTCGGGGCCGGATTGCCCAGGGCCGGGCTGACCTCATGGACGTACAAAGCAATCATGGGTTTTTTAAGATCTAGCCAAACAATGACAGTCCCGAGGGGCTGCCCGGCCCTGGACCCGTCAATAATCTGGGCAAATGTCTTGCATACATCTTTGTCTCATAAACAAAAAGACATTGCCTGGATGTCTGCTCACATGTGCCTTCCCACCAGGTCGTTTATGTACAAGCGGCACTTAGCCCGAACCGAGCGCTGCCCCCACGGATGCACTGACTCAGAACATATCCACCATCTGTTCTGGGAGTGCTCCGTGGCCAGACGGGTCTGGGGCCTTGTTGTCTCCTCTATCTCCCAAAACAGGTTGCTGCCAAGGTCCTCCCTGATGGCTGAGAGTGTCCTCTACGGTCCCTCCGGAGGCTGCAAGATCCCTGAGCTCCAGCGTCAGTGGAGGATTATCAACATCGTCAGGCAGGTCCTGTGGGAGACGAGGAACATCAAGGTCTACCAAAAAACAACAGTAGACCTGATCACTCTCCGGAGGAGGATTCAAAACCTCCTCCAGGACGGCGTTATGATGGACTTTAACAAAAATAAGTGCCTGGCAAGAGAGAAATGGGGGGTCTCCGGAACCTCCGGAGGGACCGTAGAGGACACTCTCAGCCGTCATGGAGGACCTTGGCAGCAACCTGTTTTGGGAGATAGAGGAGACAACAAGGCCCCAGACCCGTCTGGCCACGGAGCACTCCCAGAACAGATGGTGGATATGTTCTGAGTCAGTGCATCCGTGGGGGCAGTGCTCGGTTCGGGCTAAGTGCCGCTTGTACATAAACGACCTGGTGGGAAGGCACATGTGAGCAGACATCCAGGCAATGTCTTTTTGTTTATTAGACAAAGATGTATGCAAGACATTTGCCCAGATTATTGACGGGTCTAGGGCCGGGCAGCCCCTCGGGACTGTAATTGTTTGGCTAGATCTTAACTTGATTGTGCGAGCCCCTAGTGGTAGAGACGCAGGCGTCTCCATTTTAAAAACATCACATATGCGTTTCTAGTTCCACCAGAATACGGATTTCATAACCATAAACCACATATCATCATAATTAGTACTTAATATCCTATCAGCGTGCGAGATATCACGTTCCTATCTGCCACCATTAGCTTGTAATTCATGAAAGTAGCATGCTATGTTGCTACACTGTTATCTACAATGGACCCGACCACATGTAAGATAGCAGACATTTAAACATATTTGAGAGTTAATTAAAGTTTTTATTATATCACCAAAAAATCGTTTACTATCACAGCCGCAAGAAACACCTTCCAAGATCCTGAATACACACAAGCAAAACTGTCAACATGCCTACTCACTCCACAAGAAAAAAACGAGTGGTATTTGTTTGTCACCACATAACTTTCGTTTGCTATAAAAAGCTCCGGTAAAATATGAAATTAAGTCGTAACCTTACCTTTGGTTATGAAGATTAAGATGTCCCCTGCAAGAATCTGAGGTTATTTTTTGCCTTGGTTGACCCGTTTTTAAGATTCAATCCTTGTTTCAACATGTGTCCATGCTCCAAAATAGCCGTGCGTAAATGATCGCATTCAAAACAAGCGCTAGTAAATCCTTCAGACAAACTTGATTTTAATTGACACTTATATCATCCAATAGAGCACATCCTAAGCTTTCTAAAATGGTATGGCATTCCCATAGGTAGATTTAACCAGCTGATCGCTATCCATGCGTAACACAGGACTAGGTTGCACACATTCGGAAGCCATTTTGGATCACAATTCGGCCTGCTTCATGCGCGCACACTGCGTCATCATTATTACACGGAGATTTCTTTTTAAAACAACACAGCCATTTTCGAACTTGTAATTTTTATTTTATATATATACACTACTCACAAAAAGTTAGGGATATTTGGCTTTCGGGTGAAATTTATGGAAAATGTAAGTTCACGCTACAGTGATATTATACGTATCATGAAAGTAGGGCATTTAAGTAGAAGCATGCAATGGTGATTTCCTCATCTCAAATCATCTTATTGAAACAAAAGCCAACAACAGTGGTGGGTATACCACAACAAAAATGTCAATGTCTCAATAACTTGTCATGTGCCCTTGAGCATCAATTACAGCTTGACAACGACGTCTCATGCTGTTCACAAGTCGACTTATTGTCTGCTGAGGCATGGCATCCCACTCTTCTTGAAGGGCGGCCCTCAGGTCATTGAGGTTCTGGGGTACAGAGTTACGAGCCACTACACGGTGAGTCAGCTGATCCCATAGGTTTTCTATGGGATTCAGGTCTGGAGAAAGTGCAGGCCACTCCATTTGAGGTACCCCAGTCTCCAGCAGCCTTTCCCTAATGATGCGACCTCGATGAGCTGGAGCATTGTCGTCCATGAAGATGAAATTAGGCCTGTGTTGTTCATGCAGGGGCACAATGACTGGATTAATGATGTTATTCAGGTAGTATGGGCTTGTCACTGTACCATTCACAAAGTGTAGGGCAGTTCTGTATTGACTAGACACACCTGCCCACACTGTAACACCGCCACCACCAAAGGGTCGTCTGGTGACAACAGTGGCTGATGCATAGCGCTCTCCTTGACGTCTCCAACATCGTTGGCGGCCATCATTTCTGCTCAACGTGAATCGACTTTCATCAGAGAACAGCACTGAGGCCCACTGGTCCCTCGTCCAGCGTAAATGCTCCCTGGCCCATGCAAGACGATGACGCCTGTGCCTGGTGCTGTGGTCAGGTACCCTTGCAGGTCGTCTAGCACGCAGACCACGCTGATGTAAACGGTTTCGAATGGTCTGACGTGACACTTGGGTGCCTCTCACCTCCCTTAAATGTGCCTGGAGTTCAGTGGCATTCATCATCCGGTTCCGCAGGGCACTGTTCACAATGAAGCGGTCATCAGTGTGGGATGTGGCCAAAGGACGTCCACTTCTATGCCTTTCTGTGACTCTTCCAGTCTCTCTGTATCTCTGTTGCAACCTGCTGATGACACTCTGTGACACTCTAAGCTCAGTGGCCACTTCCGCCTGAGAACATCCTGTTTGAAGCCTCGCAATGGCGAGGTACTGTTGATCAATTGTTAGGTGTCGTCTTGGTCTCATGATGTCAAAATGTGAACAGCATGATGAAGAGGACTGTTTAAATACCAATTCTAATTGAACCAGGAAATGTATTGGTCGATTCATGGATCAAACACCTGTTGTGAATTTTGCCGTTCAGCTCCTTGTTAGAGAACAGCAAGTTGTGCAAAAAGTACTGAAACATTGAATAGTTGGACATGTGCATTCAAAAGTTTAGAGAAGGTCAAATTAATTTCACCTGTAAAGGTTATAGTGCATTTTAGGTTCATCCTGAAATTTCACCCGAAAGCCGAATATCCCTAACTTTTTGTGAGTAGTGTATATATATGATGGCGAAAAATATATGCCCCTGTCGGATGTAGCGGAGGAGATTTTTAGGAGTGAATCGGAGGGAGAGAGTGAAAGTGGCTCTGACGCTGAAAGCAAAGACTGTTGTCGAAGATGCTTTTGCCCAGGGCGAAGATGTGGCTGTTGACATGTAAGTATTAACTGTATTAAATTAAGTAATAACTTTATTTGTGCATAGGTTTAATTTTAGTCACAGTAGCCATGTAAAATATAGCATTTATTATCTAATTTCTTGTGGCTAAATGGCATAAGTCATATCATGTATTGTATAATTATATACTAGGGATAGCTGCTACATTATGGGAAGGATGTGCTTTGTCTTGTCTGTTCTGTAGTGATCTTGATGACGTCTCTGTATGCACTTATTGTATGTCGCTTTGGATAAAAGCGTCTGCTAAATTAATGTAATGTATTAGTAGGCGTGTTGATACATAGCTTAGCCATGCATTAGCATGCATCGTATCTTTAGCACACCAGCATAAATGGGCCATAAACTAACCTATGACATTGTTGCTGGTTGTCAATGGTAATCATTTTTTCAATTACATTTTTTTAGTTATATAGCGCTTTTCACAGACGACTGTCACAAAGACGCTTTACAGAACAGAAAGGGGAAATAGGAAATGCCAGCTCTAAGCCCCCAGATAGCAGAGGTAAAAACTCTCTAGTAGGGAGAGAAAACCCTCATACAGTGTCACTGGTTGGCATTGATTTTTGTGATATTTATAAGACTTAAGAACTTAATTTATTAAAGAATTACAAAAAGTAATTATTTTTGTAATTCTAATACATTTTTGTAATTCTTAAAGGGGAAAATATATATTGTAAGAAGGGTAGGTCAAATAAGCTAAGGCTTCTTCCTACAACTTTTCAGTCAAATTACTTATTTAATTAGGCTATATCTTTGTACACACATCTTTGTAAAGAAAATGTTAATAACCGAAATAAACTAAACTAACTTAATTTAGGGTAAATTTTAATCACAGTCTATGTCAAATGTAGCATTTATTTAATTTTTTTGGAAAAGCCTAGCATTTTCATTTTTGATTTGCAACATGGTACATTATGTGGCTCTTATTGTACACTTTATTTTGATTTATTTTAAATAATTCAGGGTAGAAGATGTTTCTGCTCTGGACAGTCCTGGACCCTCTGCTCCTGCTCCTGCACCTGCTCCTCACCCCCGCACGACTCACGTCAAGGAGGCCCTGCTCTCGTTCACCGTGAGGAGCTAAAACAAGACCAAGCGAGCCAGAGCCCGAGTCTGAGGAAATGGCACAAATGGCAACGCAGCCCTCAAACATGCTCAGGGACTGCATACGCCATGGTCTGATGTGGATGCTGAGGACATGCTAAAATATTTGTCCATCGTCCTGTACCTGGGTCTTGCCCCTCGTCCACGTCATAGGAGGTGGTAACAGCACACTATATCCTCTCCAGTCAACGCTGCAACATACATTTTCTATTCAAAATTGTGCTGGCTAGTGGGGCTCCGGTGGAAAAATAAATTTTTGGAACCACAAACTGAACTAGAGCTAATAAATGTATCACCCTCTGAATGTGAAGTGATTGTAATTATCTCCTACTACCACAAAGGACATAATAAAATGCTTCATTTGGACAAAAAAGCATTCATTTTCGGATAGGTTTTTGGACCCTTATATATCCAAACCCAAATTATTTGGAAAAAGGTGAAAATTCCCTCATGTAGTTGATACAAACATGTTTTTCTATGAGCCAGAATACTTTATATGTTGAAAAAAACTGATTATCTCTTGATTTACTGTGATGCACATTTTATCCATTTGGATAGATTTGGAGACCCTAAGGGACACCAGGATACACAGTTTACAAATTAGCTTATAGAACCTGAGTAGATTCACATATCCCCCTAAAATTCTGTACACATGTTGACAAGTGGTGTGTGCACCAGGAAATGGAAAGTATGACCTGTTTTACATCTTTGCCTTTCAGAGGTTCACTGTAAACTAAGAATTACAACCTCGTTTTTTTTTTTTTTGCAAAAAGTTTGTGCATTTACAGCGCATAATGTATGTAAAGATTATGAAATGTAATTATTTTAAGCGAAGACACACAAAGGTACAGGGGTCTTCTTCAATTTAAGCCATTAAACAAGTGTGTGTGGTGAGCATAACTGTAGTTATAAAGGCTTAAACAGAAAAGTGAAAACAGGCGAAAATTGGCATCTGCACTAACAGGTTAAAAATCCCATGATTGCTTTGTACGTCCACGAGGTCAGCCCGGCCCTGGGCAATCCGGCCTCGAAGGCAAAGTCCTTCAGGGCTCGATAGACATAGGGGGGATCCCAGCTGTATGGTACCGTCAGGTCCAGCGCACACAGGCCCATCGCCCTCAATCAGGGAGTGGCATAGTACCTGGCAAAGGTACCAGAGGCCTTCTCAACCTTCTGAACATTCTGGACCAGTGTGGCCAGACCTTGTACCAGAATGATGTTAACAATGTCTGGGACCCCCCTGCCCCCATTCTTCTCTTCCTTGAGGAGGGTAACTCTTTTCAGTTTTTCCACGGTGCTCCCCCAGACAAAGCAAAAAGCCATTCTAGTGATGTTTTTACTAGTGGCCTTGTCTGGGGGAAACACCCTCCCCACGTAGAGAAAAATGGGAAGGACTATTGCCTTCAGGACCAGGATCTTACCCGTCTGAGTCAGAGGCCGCACGCTCCAGCTCCGGAGTTTACCCTGGACGTGGCGGAGGGCTCCCTCCCAGCTCAGCCTTCCCTCTCCGTCTGACTGGAAGGTCACCCCCAGGAGCTTGATGCTATCTCTGCTTACAGGAAAGGAAACGGTTAGTGGCTCACTCCAATGTCGAGACAGAAACAGTTCACTCTTGTCCCTATTGACTAGGGCGCCAGTGGCTGCACAGAAGTCATCTAACACCTTGTTTGCAACGGTCATAGAATGACTATCTGTGCCGACGATGGTAATGTCGTCCATGTACGCCATCACCCTAAGCCGCTCCCCCTGGGCCCCGGGCAGTGGATAACCAGCGATGCCCGGGTTACCCCTGATGGCCTGGAGGAACGGCTCAAGGTAGATGACATACAGGAGGGATGCTAGAGGACATCCCTGCCTGACCCCAGACCTAATGGCAAAGGGGGCGGATGGGTGCTTGTTAACAACCACCCTCCCCAAGATGTCAGTCAAGCACATTTTGGTCCAGCGCAGGAGTGAGCTAGGAAAGTTAAGTCTCTCTAGCACCCTCTCCAAGCACACATGACTTACCCTGTCAAAGGCCTTCTCCTGATCTAGGCTGAGAAGGCCCAAGGGGGACCCGC
Source organism: Synaphobranchus kaupii (assembly GCA_029718625.1). Classification (NCBI taxonomy): domain Eukaryota; kingdom Metazoa; phylum Chordata; class Actinopteri; order Anguilliformes; family Synaphobranchidae; genus Synaphobranchus; species Synaphobranchus kaupii. The sequence goes on from CM056379.1 coordinate 63,243,009, forward strand.
GCTCCCCGGAGTGGATTATTAGATCCCTCACGGGGAGCAGGTTGTCATTAATGGACCTCCCTGGAATGCTGCATGTTTGATCAGGGCCGATCACCGGTGTTATCAGGTCTTGGAACCTCCTCATCAGTGCCTTCGCCATGATCTTATAATCAGCTGAGAGGAGGTTAATCGGCCGCCAGTGCCGGAGGTCCTTCAGGTCCCCCTTTTTCGGGACAAGAGCAACCGCACTCTGCCTCAGTGATGCCCCCAACCGCCCCTCCCCGTACGCCGCCCTGAAAACTTCCGCCACGTCCTCTTTCAGGAGATCCCAAAAGGCCTGATAAAATTCGGCCGGGATCCCGTCAGGACCAGGAGCTTTGTGCTGATTAAGGGAGCGCACGGCCCGGGTGAGCTCCTCAGCGCTCAACTCTGGTTCCATGCTCTCGTCCCCCAGGCGTCTGTCCAGGCAGCCCAGGAAGGTGTCCATGAGAGCCCCGTCTGCGGGCCTTTATTCTGTACAGACCCCCGTAGAACTCCCTGGCCACCTCCCGGACCTCGGCCTCTTCAGACACGACCACCCCCCTGCTGTTATAAAGGGAAGAAATGTTATTAGTTTTTGACCGTGCCCTGCGGAAGAAGTACCTCGTGGACTTCTCATCCTCCTCAAGGCCCTGGAGTTTGGAGCGGAAGGTGTATTTTCTCCGCTCCTCCCGATAGAGAGCGGAGAGGCTCTGTTTAGCGAGTGCAATCTCGCTGCTTACCTCCAGGCCTCGGGACTGGAGGAGGCTCAGTCTTTGGAGGGCAGCATTAGCGTGGTCAAAAGCCGCCCTCCTTTCCTTTGCCTTCCTCCGCCCGACTGCCCGGAAGTAGCCCTGCACCCGCTCCTTCACCATCTCCCACCACTCTATCGGGGAGTCAAAAAGATGTTTTAGACTCACCCACTCCCGGTACCGCCTCGAGAAGGAGAGGCACACTTTGGGATCCTGGAGATGGCTGGTATTCATTCTCCAGAGACCCCTGCCAACGATTATGGCCTTCTCCCAGACCAGGGACACGGTCACCATGTGGTGGTCTGAGTAGTGCACTGCCCGGATGGAAAAGGCGTGCACTCTCAGGCCTGGGGAGAGCAGGAACATATCAATTCGAGAAGAGGAGACACCAGAAGAGCTCACCCATGTATGTTGTGTGGGAGAGGCGCCCCCGGCGTTGTGGAGGGAGAAATCCTCTATGATAGACCGCAGCTCGTCGCTCGACCGATTTTTCCTTGTTCTGCTGCGGTCTTCATTCCTGAGGGCACAGTTGAACTCCCCCCCCAAGACAACCGGCATATTGCAGTGTATAGTGGTTCTTAATTTTGAAAAGAGGGAGACCCTCTCGGCTACGCTGGTTGGGCCGTACACATTGACCACTCTAAGTGGGGAACCCCTGACACAAATGTCTGTGACGAGGATTCGCCCACTTTCCACAATGTTGTTACCCGTGATTTTAACAAAGGGGTTTTTGGTCAATGTGCCGACCCCGTCGGCTCGAGCGATGTTCGAGCCGGACCAGAGAGAGTCCCCCATTCTCCACTCCTTCCTCAGAGTGTCATCCATAGTGCGGAAAGGAATTCCGCACTCCTGGAGAAGGATGACATCTGAGGGGCTTTGCTGCAGAGTGGAGAAAAGTGAATGACGTTTATTTGGTTCCTTAATACTGCGAGTGTTTGATATAGTAATTGTGAATGTCATAGAATTAATTATTGTGTGTTTGTGTCGTTTGAACCGGGTTTATTGTTGGCTATTTCCCTATAGAGTTTGTTCAGTCGTTCCATAACAGTGTCTTGGTTATTGAGGCGCCTACTCACCCCCTGACTCGGTCCGCCCCCCGGTCTCCCCTCCATACTGCCTGGCAGGTTCCGTCCTGGAGAGGTGGGACGTGATGGTTTTGCCCCAGGGTCCCCCTTTGCTTCGGAGGGTCCCTGAGAGGTGAGCTGCTTGATGGTCTTGTTAGGTGTGGGATCGGGGCCAGGAAGTGGCCGGTCGTTAGTAGACCTGTTTTGAAATGTGATGGGTCGTGAGAGGGTTTCTTTTTGATGGAGTAGTGGTGGTGAAGATGGCTTACTAGGGCGAGGTGGAGGTTCTGGCCTGACTGTCGGTGGGCTAATGTTCCGAGTGTTAGTATTTTTCTGTTGTATCTTATGGGTTGGTAGTTTTGTGTGGCGAACTATTGCTGGGTTTGGGGGCTGACCGGGTGGTTCTGTTCTGTTAGTTTTGTTGTGTTTTCCCCTCCGTTTTCTATTTGCCACTTGCCAGTTTGTGGTTGTGTCAAAATCTGTGTCTGCGCTAGAGGAGTCTGACTCCTCCACCGTGATGGGGGTGTCAGAGTCAGGCTCCTCTTTAACTGTGGTGACTATCTGTGTGGGTAGTGGAGCTTCAGAGGGGGCTGTGCGTAGGGAAGTGCCGGTATCAATGGTGCTTGGGGGGCCTTGTGCGGTGTTTTGTGAGGGAATGGTTGTTTCAGGCTGTGGGGGGGGGTTGTGGTTGGTGTTCGGGTTCTGGGTGCTGGGGTAGGGGTAGGGGTAGGTGGGCGGGGGGGGGGGGGGGGGGGGGGGGGGGCAGTAGATGGTGGAGGGGGTGCGGTGTTCCTAGCCCTGTTTGCGTATGAGAGTGGGCAGTCACGAAATAAATGCCCACTCTCCCTGCATAAGTTACAGGGCTTTGGGTCCCGGCATGTCCTGGTCTCGTGCTCTCCTCCGCAGGTCTTGCACTTGACCACTGTGCAGGCTGCGGCTAAGTGACCTAACTCACCGCAGTTCCTGCACAGTTTGGGCATGCCGTTGTAAAACACCACACCCCTATTTCTCCCCAGTGTGATGGTGCTGAGGATATGGCATACCCCCCCCCACTACATAAGGGTCGGGTTTTAGCTGGACCAGCCACTTCCTGGCCCCGGTCCACACCCCATCCTCATCAAGAACCCTCCTGGCGTCAGATTTTACATTGCCATACCTGCCCAACCACGTCGAAACATCGTGGTCCTGGACAGTCTCATTATAGAACTGTACAGTAACCACTTTATTCTCCGTGTCGGACAGGTGCACGACCGCAAAGTTGTTAAGGGGACGCCTGTCCTTCCCCTCTCTATAGAGGTTCCAGAACCTCTCCAGGACATTGGGGTTCTTGAAACTAACTTCGAAGATTTCCCCTTGACCTGGAACCTTTACCAGGCAGTAAAGGTCAGCTGGCACAAAGCCCATACCTCTTTGTAGCACTGCCCTGGTAAATTCCAGACGGGTCAAACCTGTCACTCTCGTCTCGGGTCGAGTTGGATTTGGGCCTGCAGCACATCCTGCCCCAACTGCGGTTGCTGGCCCAGGGGCGCCCTCCGTGGCTGCGCCCTCGGCCCACTGTCCCGCCGGGGGGCTCACACTGGTGCTGCCGCCTCCCTCCTCGACCCCCTGGATCCATGTCAGGCAGACGGCGTTATGGCGTCGCGTCCCTGGAACAGGTCTGGCTGCCATCCCCCTTCCTCTAGGTAAGGCCGGACTCCGCACTGTTGGAAGGCACAGAGACAGCACTCAGGAGATGGTGTTCCTTCCGGGCGGACCAGAAAACAGCAACGCAGTGCAGGTAGAAAAGGGACCACCCGAGGGCTAGCCCCCCACACCGCTGCGTGAGGACCTCCCTGTCTGGTGCAGGCAGCAAGCGTTGATCCTCAGGTGGTATTGAGGTCTGGGTCGCCGCCTTCCGTCTCAGGGGGGGGGGGGGGGTCCGCTGCTCTGGTCCTCCCAACTGCCTGCTCCTCAGCTTCGTCCTCCGGGTCTGGCCTGCTGGTTCTGCTGCGGGCCTAGGAGAAAAGAGGGAGAGGCGGATAACCAGGGCGAAGGCCTAGCTGGTAGCTGGTGAGGCCCGGAGAGAAAGGCAGCCCTTCCGGGCCTACTCTCCGGGCAAGATCCGCACTACCCTCTGGCCTCCTGGCGTCAAGCGTCCGCAGCAGTAGTGTCGATCCTGGAGCGCTGGAGTCCTACGGCAGGGGTCCTCCTGGTGCTGTCCTGGCTTCGGCGTTGGGGTTTAGCAGGCCGCGGTCAAGCCACTGGTACCTGCCTCGCCCCAGACGCTGGTGACGGTCCGGCCTTGTCCGCCGGTCTGGTTTTGAACCACAGCCGCGGTCAAGCCACTGGTACTGCGGTTCTCCACCAGACCTTCAGGGAAACAGAAGGGGGCAGTAGAGGGAGAGGGAGAAAGACACACCCACCCAAAGTTACAAACCAGCCGAAAAACCCTTCGTCTCATACTCACGGGTAGCGTGAGGCAAAGGATTTATACGTTGCAGGAAGAAAGCCAGGGAACGTATGTCTAGCTAGAAAGGGAGATTACCTTGATCATGGTATCTCCCCTGCCAGGTAAGTATGAGTTGCGTGCATTTGTCCATACGTCCCTACCCCACGCCATACCTTTTACGCATGTGGGAACCATATTTTCCCACTCGCTCAGCCGTCAAATGAGCACATTTACGATTGTGCACATTGTCCGAATTGATTAAATGAAGCGGAATACTGCTGCCCCTCATTTAGCCTATATTATCACGTATATATAGGGTTAAAAAATATATTACAATGTCAAGCAGCGCATACTTTAAGAATCACCCATACAGGAAGAAGCGAGGGGAAACAACAACAAAAAAATCTTGAGTTCAATATGAACGTAGCATACGTATGACAGAAAGGGAAGGTAACTCAAGTCGTAAGCCATAGCATTAGTTCTAAAAACTAGCTATGTTGCAGGACAAACAAATAAGATGCATGTCGTTTCTGGTGTTTGCAGTGACTGCATAATTAGGACACGGCGACGTTTAATTATTTTCACTGTGAATAATACGGTTAACAGTTTCCATCTTTTACCTTGGTAAACAGCGCCGTTGTGTGCGAAAACGCAAAAGTCATTTTAAAGATCGGCTTGCAGCACCGGGTATTCCCAGGGGGTCTCCCATCGAGGTACGAACCAGGGCCGGCCCTGCTTGGCTTCCGAGATCAGACGAGATTGCGCGTTTGCAGTGTGGTTTGCCCGTGAGCAACGGAGCTCCGCGTCAACCAGGGTTAATTTGTTTCTAAACTGCAGCCGTCGTTTTCGTTTAATTTTGGTTCTCAAAGCAGTCAAAGGAGCACAATTACGAGAGTGCATATTGTCCACTGCATAATTAGGACACGACGACGTTTAATTATCTTCAATGCGAATATTACAGTTAACAGTTTCCATTGTTTACCTTGGTAAACAGCGCGGTCGTGTGCGAAAACGCAAAACAACAATTTTTTTAAATGTCGCGGATGCGGGGTTGCCACAATCATTTTAAGTTAAGAGAACCGTTTTTAAAAAGCGTCTGGATCAACACAACATTGAACGAAACCACAGATCTCATTGAAGCATTTTATTGTCTTGCATAAACATTTCTCTCCAAATCAAAGCGGGATACGTTTAACTCGGCCGAACGCTAAAAGATCAAGCTTCTTTCACCACAATATCAGGGGAGAGCGCGAACGCAGTCCCCCACTACCAGAAATAATGCAGTCGAGATTCCCACATTTGGGAAATTCACGGGGGTCAGCACAACCGGAGTGCGATGGCTGAGCCTCGTCCTGGGTGAACCTTTTTTTTTTTGAAAAATATTTTATTAAATCAATTCACAATTTTACATCACATCACATTACACATTCAAATCATGACCATTTTCCATTTTCCTTTCTTTTTTTTTTAAAATTTTTTTTTTTAAACATTCAACTCATTCCCATACTATTTACACCCATAATTTCCCTTCCCTCCCACCACCCCTATACCCCCATCCCACCTCCCATATCCACATTCCTGGATACTCAATCGTATACACCCCACAATTCCTTCATAACAACACTTTCCACCTTTCCCTCGCCGCATTGAAACCCCAATGCATCACCTCCCCCTCATACCGCCTCTCCACCCCCTTTTTCACCATTTCAAAAACCCCCCTCGCCGTCCACCCCTGCTTTGGCACTCCTTTCAACCCTCTCGCCACCCACAGCTTGAACTTGACCAAACTCATCAACCACAGTGTCAAAAATTTGTCCCTCCCCTTCTTTCTTTCCAACCCCTCGCCATATATCACTCCTTCTTGTCCAAACCCCTCTAAAACCCCATACCTCCCCCTTACCCTATCCCACACCTCCTGTGCAAAACCACACCCCCAAAAAACATGTCGCACCGTCTCTTTCCTCCCACATCCTTCTCTTAAACAGCGCCCATCTACCAGCTGTTTATGTCTATACAAGACATCTCTCACCGGTAAGCGGCCGTACGCCACTAACCAGTTCAAATCTTTCATTTTATTATCCAGCCCCTTCTCCTGCAACACCGCCCACACCTCTCTCCCCACTTCCACACCCAAACCTTCTTGTGGCATTAATTTTTCACTTAAAATCTGATACAGTCTCCTGTGATTCACCACTATCACTTTTTCCCCGCACTCAACGTGTCTTTTTGCCCACTTCACCACTCTCCGATACTGTAACGGGAGTTTTTCGGCTTTGGGAACCTTATTATCCCACCCCACCAAAGATCTAAAAAACCCCGCTACCCCATAAGAAATAAAGTATTGGCACTTATGTACTTTAGGTCCCATAAGCGCTATACACATACTGCTGAAAAAAATAACATCAAACTTTAAATTAAAACACGGAACACCCCTCCCTCCATTCTCAATAGCTTGATACATTACCACCCTCTTGACATACTCACCCCTTCCCCATATAAACCTGAATATTGCTCCAGTCACCATTTTCCTCATCCTCTGTGGCATAATATAAATTCTTGCCAAGTAAACTAAGGACGGCAACACGTCTGCTTTTAAGGCCATTATTTTCCCACTTATTGTCATACGCCTTGCCCTCCATGCTCCTAGTCTCTTCCCCATTCCTGCTAATCTCCTCCTCCAATTAATTTCTGCATCCTGTTCCGCATCTCCCCCAAAATCTACCCCCAATATCCTTAAAGGCCCCTTTGACACCTTCAACCCACACACTTCCTCCGTTCTATCTCTCCACCTCCCAAACCCCTTTACTTGGGATTTATCCTTATTCAAACTTGCCCCCGAGCCTCTAGAAAAACTCTCTACCAACTCCAATGCCTTACCTATCCCCTTCTCCGACCCCGCAAACAGCGTCATGTCATCCGCAAACTGCGAAACCTTCAACTCTATACCCCCACCTCCCGGTATTTTAATCCCATCCACCTCCCTCTTCCTTCTAATCGCCTCCGCTAAAGGCTCTATATATAAAACAAATAACAACGGCGACAAAGGGCACCCCTGCCTTACCCCCCCCTCCTGCCGCAATACCTCCCCCAAATGCCCATTAATATTCACTCTGCTTCCCACTCCCCTATACATTATTTTTACCCATTTTAAAAACCCCTCCCCTAACCCACATCTTTCCAAAACCTTTCCCATGAACCCCTGATTTACTTTATCAAATGCCTTTTGCATATCTAAACTTGCCACGAGCAATGGCAAGCCCCTCTCGTCCACCCACGACAACACCTCCCTCACCAATTGCAAATTCTGTGCCGCAGAGCGGCCCTCCACTCCACACGTCTGATCCCCATTTATTAAAAAAGGCATTGCTCTACCCAATCTCCTTGTCAACACTCTCGCTATCGCCTTGTAATCGACCCCCAAAAGTGTTATCGGTCTCCAATTTCCCAGGTCCTGCTTTTCCCCTTTTTTATATATTAATGTCACTATCCCTTCTTTCATTGTCTTTCCTAACTCCCCTTGCTGATATATTTCTTGCACCACTTCCGTAAAATCTTCTCCCAACACATCCCAAAACCTCTCATAAAATTCCTTTGGGATCCCATCTTGACCTGGTGCTTTACCCCCCTTCATCCCCACTATAGCTTTCCTTAACTCCTCTTTACTTATGGGCATCTCTAACCCTGCCCTTATGTCCTCTGGCACCCCCGCCTTCATATATTCCAAAAATTGCTCACTCGCCACCTCCTCTACTTTCTTTTCACTAAATAACTTTTTATAAAACCCTGATGCTATTTTCACCATCTCCTCTACCTCCATCCTCACCACTCCATCCTCCCCCCTCAACCCCTCCACTGCCTTCCTTCCCTGCATTGCCTTCACCGTCCTAAAAAAATACGCTGTGCATTTCTCGTCCTGTTCCTGTTTTGTCACTCTGCTTTTAAATGCAAAAACTCGCCCCCTCTCCTCAAAGAGCTCTCTGAGCTCCTCCTTCCCTGCCGCCCACCTCTTCATATCAAAATCTTCCCCTTCATTTGATTTTACATAAATCTTCTCCAGCTGTTTCTGAAGCTTCTCTACCTTCCTCTTTTCCCTCCTCATTATACCCCTACTATATTCCTTTGCCAGCTCCCTCGTGCGTACTTTTAAACCCTCCCACCATTCCACTACCATTGGATAGAATGGCTTTAAACATCCCCATCCCTTATACAGAGCCAGGAAGCGCTCTTGGAAACCCTTTTTTTCCAAAACCCGCACATTCAGTTTCCAATACCCCCTCCCCATCTTTGGCACCTCTAACTCTAACCCCACCTTTACCCCACTGTGGTCTGAAAAAAATAAAGGCACCACCTCCGCCGACATTATACCCCTCCCCCCCGACACAAAAATATAATCTAACCTACTTTGTACCCCCCCCAAATTCCTCCATGTATACCCCGGCCCTTCTGCATGCATTGCCCTATACCCATCCACTAACGAGTAACATTTAACCAACCCCTTCAATTCCGACAGGCCAGGATCCGTCCTCTCTAAGGATACATTAAAGTCCCCACCAAAAATCACATATCTGTTTGTTCCTAAAATAACCTCTAATTCAGTAAACCACACCCCCCTCCCTTTTGGTTCAGTCGGTGCATACACATTTATTAATCTCAATTTTTTCCCCCTCCATTCTACATCCACCACCAAAACCCTCCCTTGAACAAAAGAAAAACTTTCCGTTATTTTAAATTCCTTTGTTCCAAATAAAATCCCCACCCCCGAAGAGCGTACCCCCCCCACACTCCAACTTGATGGGCCTCTATCCCACTCTTCAGTAAAATGCTTCACATCCTCCCTCGACCCCAAGTGCACCTCTTGCAAGAAATGAATTAAAACCCCATTTCCCGCCAAAAACTGAAACACCCCTCCCCTCTTCACATTCCCCTTCAACCCTCGTGCATTGCACGTCATCACTGTTAATACCATTAAACAATTATTATTCTCCCAAAAACCACACTATTCATCCCTCTTCATACTGCTCTTCCAACCCCCCCCCCAACCAGAAACGTCCCCTCATTATTTGAGCCTTGAGAAAAGGACACTTCCCCAAAACTATTCTCCTCCATTGGAGACTCATTGTCCCACTCCAAACTTATTCTACTGCCCTCCCCCTCTGACAGCTCCGAGTCCGATTCCTGCTCCCTTTTCCCTCCCACCTTTGCTTTTTTCCTTGGAAACAAAAACTCCGACCCACTGTCTTCATCCAGCGGGTCCTCCACGTCCATTTTAGCAGCCCAGTCTACTTTCAGTAACCGCTTGATCTTCTTTGTTTCCTTTTTCCCTTCCCCGCTTCCTCCTGCTTTCTCCTCTTGCTGCGGGACCATCTTTCCCTTCCATCTCCATTTCCACACTCTTCTTGCCAACTTCCTCTGCCAGTCTTTCCAGCTCACGCACCACTCTTTCCCCTGTGTCTTCCCCTTCCCTCGCTGGGTCCGCCACGCTCATTTCTCCTCCCTTCCTTGACTCCTCTGCTCCCTCCTTCTGTTCTTCGGCCTCTTCTGCCCCCTCTGCAACCTCTTCTATCAACTCCGCCCTCTCTTTCCTCCCTTCACCTCCATTTTGCTTTTCTACGGGGGGGGCGGGGGCGGGGCCGAGGGCGGGGGCAGGGGTGGGGTGGGGAGAGGGGGCTCCTGGGTCTGGACTTGCTTCCTTTCCTCCCTCTTCTGGGGCTATTTTTTGCCTTCCACTTCCACTCTCTTTAGCCTGTTTCCCTCCTTGCACCACTTCTGAGAATGACCTGCTTCTCTCTGGACACTCTTTGTACATGTGCCCCTCCTTCCCGCACAAATTGCAAACTCTCCCTTTCTTACATTCTCTCGCCACATGGCCCTCTTCCCTACACAGACTGCACACAATCTGCGCCTCGCAGTCTCTGGCTAGATGCCCATACCTCAGGCACCTCCTACAGTAAGTTGGTAACCCCTGGTACGTCAGGAACCCCTTATTCACTCCAATTGAAAACACAGCCGGCAGATGCTTTAGGCCTCCGATCCCCTCTGGATCTCTGTTTAGTTTGACTAATATCCTCCTCTTTCCATTCCACACCCCAAACGCATTCATCATTCTCTCCTCCGACTTCATTACTCGACAATATCTCTCCAAAAACACTTCCACATCTCTTGCCGGCACATGCGGGTCGTACATAAGGACTGTCACCATCTTTACTTCATTTGAGAACAAAGGCTCAAACACGATGCCGGAAAGTACTTCCTCCGGCCCCGCCCGTTTGTACCTTTCATATACCTCCAAACATAAGCTTTCGCTATCAAGCGTTACATCGTACAAACCCCTTCTTTGGAAGTCCTGAATGCAAAACATTCTGCCGATTCCCACATCAAACAGCTTTTTGAAAACCTCGATCACAATGTAATGCAGATTTACCTCCTCTCTTCTCTGTGGCGTGACTACCACCCTTATGGTGTTCCTCCTTCGAACTCCTCCAGTTGCATATTCTGGTGCCGGGCCCTCCATCTTTTCCTCCAATCCTTGAATAGACGAAAACCTTCTTCTTACAGGCTTCTTCACTTGCTTTTTTCTCCTTCTCTGTCCACGGATTCAGCGTATCTTCAGCGCCCCCCTCCGTTCCCTGGCCAAACCACCTCCTTGATCATGGTATCTCCCCTGCCAGGTAAGTATGAGTTGCGGGCATTTGTCGATACGTCCCTACCCCGCGCCATACCCTTTACGCATGTGGGAACCACATTTTCCCACTCGCTCAGCCGTCAAATGAGCACATTTACGATTGTGCACATTGTCCGAATTGATTAAATGATGCGGAATAGTGCTGCCCCTCATTTAGCCTATATTATCACGTATATATAGGGTTAAAAAATATATTATAATGTCAAGCAGCGCATACTTTAAGAATCACCCGTACAGGAAGAAGCGAGGGGCAACAACAACAAAAAAATCTTGAGTTCAATATGAACGTAGCATACGTATGACAGAAAAGGAAGCTAACTCAAGTCGTAAGCCATAGCATTAGTTCTAAAAACTAGCTATGTTGCAGGACAAACAAATAATTTAGCCTATATTATCACGTATATATAGGGTTAAAAAATATATTACAATGTCAAGCAGCGCATACTTTAAGAATCACCCGTACAGGAAGAAGCGAGGGGCAACAACAACAAAAAAATCTTGAGTTCAATATGAACGTAGCATACGTATGACAGAAAAGGAAGCTAACTCAAGTCGTAAGCCATAGCATTAGTTCTAAAAACTAGCTATGTTGCAGGACAAACAAATGTCGTTTCTGGGGCCTCATTTATAAAACGATCTTACACACAGATTTGATCTAAGACCGTGCGTACGCTCAAATCCACGTCAAAGTTCAGATTTATAAAAATGGTCTTTGATGTGGAAAAGTACTTAGCTCCACGTCAGGTTCCAACTTGGCGTAGGCACATTTCCTTGTGGCAATGTTGTTGTACTGCAAGTGTTCGGATATCTCAGCAGCACAGCGCCAAAACGAAGTGTGGAGGTCTGGCTATGCGAGACTACTAACATGTCTTCTGCTGCCTAATTGTTTGCACAATAAAGTCATTCATATATTAAAGCATAATTGACACCTCCTTGAAGGAAATGTATTTAATATACATATTATGGTTCCACATGTGTAAAACATTTCGGTCAATCTAATCAATTGTCTATAAAATCTCCTATAATGCAGTGGTTTGCAAGAGGAAGAATGGCAGCATTGGCACTCCTCGAAGATATCGCCAACCGCGCAATACGAAGGGAACGCGTTTTCAGAGATCGGGCAGACTTATTTGCGCATGATGATGAATGGCTGATCAGCAGGTACCGTTTGCCGAGAGCCACGTTATTAGAGCTTTGTGCCCAGATGGGCCCACATTTACAGACACGCACCAACTGCAACCAGGCCATACCCGTTGAGGTGCAAGTCTTAACCATACTTGGGTTCCTGGCAACAGGAACATTTCAGAGAGAGATTGGTGACCGGTCAGGCATATCCCAGCCATCGGTTAGCCGAATCATGCCAGCTGTACTTCGAGGCATTATTCGCTTGTCTCGTCAATACATAAAGTTTCCTTACACTGCCGAGGAGCTACAGAATGTGAAGGATGATTTTGTGCGCACCACAGGATTCCCAAACGTAATAGGTGCAATAGATTGCACTCACGTTGCCATACGGGCACCAAATGAAAATGAGTATGTATATGTCAACAGGAAGAACTACCACTCAATTAATGTGCAACTCATTTGTAATGCCCGTATGGCAATCCGAAACGCTGTTGCAAGATGGCCAGGGTCGACGCACGACTCCTTCATTGTGCGTAATTGCAGTGTGGGGAATCGTCTAGAGGCTGGGGCAGGCGGAGACGGTTGGCTTCTAGGTAAATCACTGTTATTTCTATTTTTCTGCTTTGTTGCTTTTTTAATGTGCATAAAATAATGATCTCTACACAACCAGGTGACAGAGGTTATCCTCTGAAGCCATGGCTTCTCACCCCCATAGCGCACCCACAGACACCCGAAGAAACCCACTTTAACACGGTACATGCCCGCGCACGGTCAGTAGTGGAGCGCACCATCGGTATGTTAAAGGGAAGGTGGCGGTGTCTGGATGCATCAGGAGGGAAACTCCTGTATGAGCCCAGCAAGGTGTGCCAAATTATCCTGGCGTGTTGTGTGCTTCACAATATCTCGGTGAGCCATGGGCTCGAGATGCATGAGGATGAACTGCGAATGGACATGGAAGATCCCCCACCACTACCCGCTGACTGGAATGCACATGCCACTACGCTCAGGAGAAGACGGCACTTGATTCACATGTTATTCCAACAGGTAAGAATGTTATTGGGGTAAAAATCAAGCGAAAAATTCACTTTTTTCCAAAATATTTTATTTACACACGTTTATTCAGACAGTCGACCAGAGTCTGGTTCATCTGAACTAAAGTCTGCCGCAGCTGCCTAAGTTCCGCAACCACCTCATTAACTGAATGAACGAGGTCTCTCTGCGATTGTAGAACGGCATCAGTTAAGACCCTGGCCTGACTCCGATAGCCAGACGTGGATGGTGAGGGCCGGGAAGATTCCTCCTGTGCGGGAGTGTCCACGCTGGCTGCTGCTGCCATTTGGGAGACGGGTCTGCTTGGGGCTGTTTTCCGCTGGAGTGGCACTTCATCTGTATAAATAAAATTGTAAAATTTCAACAACGTTGCAAGTGTCATTATTTATACTGGACCTTACTTGATTTAAACACATGCCAGCTTACCTTCTGAATCTGCAGCAGTCAAAAGATCTGTGTCGCCCTCCGCATAAACACCAACAACCGCACCTTCCCCAATGATGGCAGCAATTCGATCATCCCCTGGGGTGAGGTTCGGCGTGGCACTTCCACCACCCGTGGCCTGCACACTGGCCCTATGGTGTGCAATGCGCTTCTTTGCCTTCAGTTTCATGTCAGACCATTTTTTCTTTACGTCCTTCAGAGACCTTTGCTGCCCCCCAACCTCGTTTACAGCCTGAGCCACAGCCTGCCAGGCGACGTATTTAGATTTACAAGAAACGCCACTGGACAGGCTCCCAAACAGCGTCCCGGCGCGCATTTGTACCTCCGCCAAGACGACTTCAATTTCGGATTCGCTGAAGTTTTTTTTTTTGCTGCTCGCCATTATCAAGTAGATGATTTGGGTTTGGATTCGGGCTCCTTTATATGCTAATGAAATTAATTAGGGGGCGTTTACAAGGCGGAGATATAAAACCTTTCAGCTGCGTACAATTTCGAGATCATTTGTGATTTATAGATTTCACATCTGGGAGAGTGGCGCACGCACGTTTTTTTGGGCGTACGTCCATTATCTCTGAATCGCACTTTTGCTCATTTCAGACATGATCTTAGATCAAATGTTGGATGTTTTCTACGAAACTTTTTATAAATGAGGCCCCTGGTGTTTGCAGTGACTGCATAATTAGGACACGGCGACGTTTAATTATTTTCACTGTGAATAATACGGTTAACAGTTTCCATCGTTTACCTTGGTAAACAGCGCGGTCGTGTGCGAAAACGCAAAACAACAATTTTTTTAAATGTCGCGGATGCGGGGTTGCCACAATCATTTTAAGTTGAGAACCGTTTTTAAAAAGCGTCCGGATCAACACAACATTGAACGAAACCACACATCTCATTGAAACATTTTATTGTCTTGCATAAACATTTCTCTCCAAATCAAAGCGGGAAACGTTTAACTCGGCCGAACCCTAAAAGATCAAGCTTCTTTCACCACAATATCAGGGGTGAGCGCGAACACAGTCCCCCACTACCAGAAATAATGCAGTCGAGATTCCCACATTTGGGGAATTCGCAGGGGTCAGCACAACCGGAGTGCAATGGCTGAGCCTCGTCCTGGGTGAACCACCTCCTTGATCATGGTATCTCCCCTGCCAGGTAAGTATGAGTTGCGTGCATTTGTCGATACGTCCCTACCCCACGCCATACCTTTTACGTATGTGGGAACCACATTTTCCCACTCGCTCAGCCGTCAAATGAGCACATTTACGATTGTGCACATTGTCCGAATTGATTAAATGATGCGGAATACTGCTGCCCCTCATTTAGCCTATATTATCACGTATATATAGGGTTAAAAAATACATTACAATGTCAAGCAGCGCATACTTTAAGAATCACCCATACAGGAAGAAGCGAGGGGCAACAACAACAAAACAATCTTGAGTTCAATACGAACGTAGCATACGTATGACAGAAAGGGAAGCTAACTCAAGTCGTAAGCCATAGCATTAGTTCTAAAAACTAGCTATCTTAGTTAGTCCCGATGAGTCACATATTCTAACCATTGTATGGCGGCTGTGGAAAATTATTTCTGCTGTTGCAGGTAATTATCAGGAGATGTTACTACGATGGTGTTTTTGGACCAAAGGTTTGTGCAGTATTGTTTCATGCACACCGAGGCAATTGTAATGCACTGGGATGGGCCTAAACTGTGCTCCCAAGCACCTCTGTCCTAAACCGCAAACAAGCTTCCCGCAAAATAACAACGTCATTCTGACAGTACTCTGAAATTTCTTTTCGAAAGTCAAACACACCCCCAGACACATTATTATACCAGGACATAAATTCCTCACTCTCCTTTTCCATCATTGTATCAAAACCATAGTACAAGGGAGGCGGGTACGGACCAATGTAATTCTGGTTCTCAATTTTATTCCGGAAATGGGGAAAATGCCCTTTTTTTGCATTGTCAAAACCTAGAGCGCCAGGCATGGCACTGAGCTTCATAGTCAGGAAACAGAGTGACTCAATATACCTCTGTTCAAAAGCCTCATCTGTAATACACATGAGCTTGCTGCCTTGCGCTATGATGTTTGGCGTCACACCTTGCTTAACCAAATACTGCATCAGCAGGTACCCATCGTAACCCTTCGAATTATGTGCAATGAATGTATAGCCCTTGTACTTTGGTGTTCGATACCTTTTTTAAAAAGCCTGTACGCAACCATCACCCTCTGCAGTCCGCCATTAAAATTCATGCAACATATGAAATTCGCAATGTGTTCGCCATGGTCCTGCCGACACTCAAAATCATAAAAAACATAACGTACGTTGGGGTCTTCAGTTTTCACAGGTTGTATGTAACACACATGCTCAACTTCAGGGGTCAATACAGCCTTACAGGCTGTGCATGTCATGGTTTATGACCCTTTTCCCCTTGCGGTCGTGTTCCTCGGTCGCCACAAGTGGGCGCTGCTTCGTTGTTGGAGTTTTGGCTCCTTTCCTTCTTCTCGCGAAGAAGTTCTCATCAACGTTGCACAGCTGCACATGGTTGCCGGTGAGCTATTTAAGCCCATGTTCCTTTTGTTCTGGGCTTCGATATTAATTGTTCATCGTTTGTTCATTGTTTTGTATTGTGGTGTTTTTTGTTGGCTGTGAGTTCTCGTACCATTTTGGCTACTCGCCTATTTTTAACGTCTCTTAGTTGAGGCAGGGCTTATTTCTTGCTAGCTTGGTGGTTGGTTATCTCGTAGAAGTTTGGGACCATAAATCTCTGCTCTATTTTGCCTTTTTTTTGTGCTTTTTCTCCGTGTATGGAGTTTTGGGCGATTCTGTTCGGAACAGTAGTTCTGTTGGCCCTTCGGCACATGTCTTCCTATAGGGAGATCGGGCGTTTCGCTTCTACTTAGTTCTTAGCTTGTAGAAGTATAGAGTAGTAGTTTCTCTGGTCCATTTTCGCCTGTTATTTGGTTTTCTTACTGAGAGACCTGGCGTTTTAGCTTCTACTCATTTCCGGGTTACGGTGAGCCAGTTAGTAGCTTCGGTACGTTTGTTCCCTGTGTTGTCTCCTTCTCGTGGACTACATTCCTCCTTGTTGTGACTCAGGGTTTTTGTTTATATTTAGAGGCTGTCGAGCTATTTTTGGGTTAGTCTTTTTGGATAGTAAAGTTATGGGACGATGGTGCTCCGTCGGCTCACTTGTAAAATGTTTCTCCCTCCTGGGAGATCGGGTGTTTACCTCTTTGTTTTCTACTTCAGACTGCGAACTAATCAAATAGCCATGGAACGTTAAATCTCTGTTCCTGTTCGCCTCGTTACATTTCCCCTTAGTGAGAGGCAGAGCTTGTATTTGTGTTAGTGCTTGTGTCAGTCAGATAGCCGACAGTTTCGGTGCAGCTGTCCTTTCGTCTTTTGTGCTATTTCTCAGTGTATGGAGATTTGGGCGATTTTGTTCGGAACTGTGTTTCTGTTCGCCCTTCGGTGCAATTCGTCTCTTAGGGAGACCGGGCGATGTTTTGGACATGTTTGCGTTTGACTGCGAGCCTATTAATCTCGCCATGGAACGTTAAATCTCTGTTCCTGTGTGCCTCGTTATTTTCCTCATCATAGAGAGGCAGGGCGTGTATTTTCAATGAATCTCGCTTTGGTCTAGCCGGTAAATGTCTGGTACTGCCTGTCCTGTTCGTTCCTTTCGGTGCCTTTCTCCTTTCATGTAGTTTGACGATTTTGTTCGGAACTACTGTTCTGTTTCGTCTTTTGGGTGCATGTCTTCCTATATGGAGGATTGGGCGATGTTGTGTGACCGCGAGTCTGTGAGTAGCCTGGAAACGTTGGATCTGTTCCTTTCGCCTCCTCATACTATCATATTATTTTGCAGTGTTTGTTTGTGTTTTATGTTTGTCTTTACGCTACTCGCCCGTTATTATGTGTCATTACCGAGACAGTGCGCGTATTATTTCTGGCTGTTCAGTATCCTGTCCTTGCGCTCTACTTGGCGTGTGACAGTGAGCCGGTTAGTAGCGTTTGTAGTGGTGTTCGTTGTCTTGTCTCCTCTCTTATCTGCAGGCATCCCGCCTTAGTGGCCTAAGGGCTTAATGAATCCCCTTGCTGTGTTTGGCTCCTCCCATCTCACACGTCACGCCCCATTACAGTGCAGAGCTTCAGACTACATGTGTGTGTTTTAGATGTGTTGCTACTTACAACATATGTTTGCGCACATTTGTCACAGAACTTGTGAGTATCCCACTGCCATTTCAAAACTTTATGTTCGTTATAGCCAAACCTCGACTGACAGATTCGCTTACAATCCTTACAAGTCTTACAAGTCTTGGGGGAGAGCTTGCATTTGAAAGGGTACTTAACCCCTGGACTGAAACAGGATGGGTGTGGAGACTTAAACAGATCATAACTCTAATATTACTATAAAAACCTGAAAATCCAACGGCGTGTAACAAAATGTACAAACATATTGACTGCCTAAGAAACCTGTCAATGATTTGATACCATAATAGTGTCCGCCATCGAGGTACATAAGTTTATAAGTTTGTGAGTGTGGTGTGTTGCTTGTTTGAAACTTGTTTAAGACGCCGTTATTTGAACTGTGTGCCCATACAACTATCTTGATGTTTAAAAACCTCTCAAACATTTGAATTTCCAAAAAACTAACCTTATCCTGAACACCCAAGCCTACGGAACGTTGTAAATGTTCAGCCTCTCTTTCAGCTTGTGAATGTGAATTAAAAGATGTGTCAAACACATTGCAAAACAGAGGTTGTTGCCGCTGTTGTAGCTAACAATTAAATGTTTGAGCTTTTTGCGACAAACTGAGGCAGTCGCCTAGAAAAAACCGAAAGTCTCTGTCCCACTTATTCCACTTGTTCCACTTATTCCAGTGTTCCACAACCAATCAGAAGGCTCCCTTGTTCCATTTAGAAAGTTTCATGCTTTTGGCGACCTATCAGATGGCCTGCACGTTCCATTTTCGTAAACCAATCGTAGCTCTCCCTTTACGAATATCTAATTTTCACCTGACTCAAATTCTCAGACCGAGATTGCACACCACAGCCATCAGACGTCAGCTTACGGTCCGTGAGTTCTGCATGCACTTTATGTTTAAAATAGAGGAAATATATAACTTTTCATTTTCATAATCATTAAAGCAGACTAGCTACGTGACTTTATTGTGTTTTTCGCTATGTTAAACGTAACGTTAATACGTTTAATTCACTTAAAAGAACGACTGACACGAATTAATTAATTAACTAACGAACGAACGAACGAACGAACGAACGAACGAACGAACGAACGAACGAACGAACGAACGAACGAACGAACGAACGAACGAACGAACGAACGAACGAACGAACGAACGAACGAACGAACGAACGAACAAACACAACTTCGGCATTGTGAAAAGTACGCATTTTTATCTATTAAATATATAATATGTTCCATATTTCGTTTTAGTTATAATACGTATCATTTTTGCCTTGTTAACATGCCAGCATCAAGTCAGTTAAGATCAACGTGATGATTTGGTTGGTTTCTTGTCCAAATGTTATAAAACATAATGTAAAAATAATATAATATATAATACAACTTCCAACTGTAGTTTTGCATATGCCTGTCTGTGAAAGAGTGGCCTTCTCAAACACATTTAAACCTGGTGGACCCTCCCCACACTGTGGCATACACAGGTTATATACAACTCCACACCTGTGGGCTGCTGCTACTAACACAATTAACACGTGTGTGTGTATATATATATATATATAGTTTATTTTATTTCGTTTAGTTTATTTTATTTCAACTCATGCTCAATGTAACTGCCCATGTATAAGAACCTTGTGACAAGAACATTTTTTCCTGTGTCCACAGAAATTCTAAAGAAATTGTCATGTAAGTACTACTATCGTGTCTGTGTGTCTGTCTGTCTTGCTTGTGTATATGGTAAGACCTTTAGCATGGTTAACATGGGGAAGTTGCATAACAACACATTGACTAAAATGCACCCTAGTGGTGCCGTCGTCACCAGGCTTTGTTTCTAACCCCCCCTTGATCATTGAGTAAGGCTGATTGTGTTAGGTGACCATCCAAGAACAATGAAGCAGGAAATTTATTTTTCCCTACACTTGCATGTACGCAAGTGATTGACTGACTATTAATAAGTTTTTTCTCAATTAGGGAAATTCCCACATTCAGGAGACTCCCTTTGGGGAGTCTCGTTTTAAAACCATCACCAGAGGCACTGAAGCTCTGTGCTCCAGGTGCCTCTGGTGGAAGGGCCCTTTTCAGGGCCAGGAAGCCGGAGGAGGTGGAGGCGGCGGCGCGGGCCCACGTCATCGCCACCGGAGGTGACCCTGGGAACGCCGAACTGGTGCTAAGCCACAGCACCATCGAGTTCGGCAAGTACCAGGGTCAGACCTTCCGGTGGCTGCTGGAAAATGACGTGGGCTACGCCATTCATTTGGTGCACCACCACCACAGGGAGCGGGAGTCCAGCTCTTCTGAGGGGCCGTTAATGGCCAACAAGGACGCTCTGACCCGCTACTCCTGCGCCCAACCTGACATCGTGGAGTTGGTCAAATTCCACAGGGCGCAGGAAGTGGCGCGGTCCCGGGCCAGCCAGCCCGGTCATGAAGGAGCGGCCCTTGTTGGCTTCGGCCAGTTTAAGCTGGACTCGCTGAGGGACCTCTACGAGTCGGCGGACAGGAGCAGGATCGAGTAAGTGACCTAAAATACTGTCTTCAACGGCAGGTGCTTGTGTTGCAATTTTGTAGAACGTGCAACTGATCGATAATGTCTTTCAGCTACGTCAAGTGGCTTCGCAGGAAGACACCCCAGCCTGGGACGCAGATGGACGCCGCCGTCCGTTACATCAGGCGCAGAGACCAGGAGCGGCAGAGCAGCGCCCCCCAGCTCGCTGCCTCCCAGCCTGCGGCACCCCGGCCCGCAGGCCCCACTCCGCTCGCTCCTGCCATCTCTGCGCTGTTAGGGCGGCGTTCTCTGTCCCCAGGGGAACTACAGGCAAAGGTCAAGAAGATGCTGACCACCGAGCCTGTAGTTCCAGGCAAGCAAGCGTCTATTCAGTGTTGCTTGTGTTTCCTGACCGTGTTTATTCCCGCAAATGTGTATTGTGACATTAAATTAAACCTTTTTACAATTATAGGGGTGTCTTCTTCGCAACCGGTTCTGCGTCCCGTCCAGCCGGAGCCGTCGGACGCAGAGCTGGTGGAGCTGGCCCTTGGCGTAGAACAAAGTGAGTTGTGCATCTTTCTTTTTGGTTGTTGATTGATTTAATACCATTTTTATTTTTTTTTATTTTGGTGTGATACAATTTGAATTAACTGCCATTTTATTGCAATATTCATCAGAGAAAGACGGAGCTCCTTGAAATGGGAATGGTAGGTTTTGGGTGAGATATTCAATATATTCATGCACGCTTCGTAGCTTCGTCCTGTCGTCCGTCCGTCCGTCCGTCCATCCATCCATCCATCCATCCCTCCCTCCCTGCGTAGCTGTAGTTTTTACCCGATGCGTAACTACAACTTTGTGATTTTGCTGGCTTACATCTTTCTTTTAGGCTTTTTCCCCCTTTTACTGCATGTAATGTAAATGCGCACAGGTACGATTCAGGTACATGCGCACAGGTTTTTTTAAAATGACTTAATTTTCGGCACTTATCCTTGGCAAAGCTCATGCTGTGATTTCCCTGACTTACAACCTCGACTTTCTTTTAGGCTTTCTTACACCTTTGGTGTACTGGGCAAATTGATGGTACTGCTGCAGATTCTATTGTACCTCAATAACAACAGTACTCACTGTGGCTATTATTTGGGCTTAACTGCATGCAATCAAAGTTAAAGGGCATCTCATTTGAATGCTGGATTCACAGGAATATACAAACGTTTCTGTTCAAACAAATTGACTCTTGCTACGTTTTCGCAAAGCCGATCCTGCTGAAGTCCCCGTAGAGGTCCCCCAGCCTCCGCTCCCTCAGCCTGCCCCTCCATCTCCTCGGGAAGAAGAGGAACGGCCCCAGCAGTCCTTCCTGCCACCAGGGCCCGCACCAAAAAGTGCTGAGGTGAGCCGATGTAAACAGTTGCTTTTTTTTATAGGCAGACTTAAAAGAACTTGTTCCTTCCTGTGAATGAAGAGGGGCAAAACACTTGTGGATCGTAACGCATTCTCTCCATTTGTTCCGCAGCTGCGGATTCCCGAGAGTTGGCGCGGAGCCTTCTCTCGGGAGCAGCAGGAGTGGATGGGTCGGGAGCTGTTTACCAGGAACAGCGCGGGGAATACGGTACTCACCACGGACCTGCGTCTGTGGTGGTGCCCTCCCGAGCCCCGGCCCATCTTTTCCCAGCCACCCGCCTCGCCGGCTGCCTTCTTGGCATGTCGGCTGTTCCTTTGGGTGCCCCACCGCATGTGGGCATTCAAGCTGACGTGCCCCCAGCCTGGTTGTAAGAGACCTCTTACAAAGGCTGGGCTCTACAAGACCGTCCGGAGGGTCTTGGACATCGACGGCTGGTATCTCATGGCCACTGAGTACCTAGAATGCCGCCGGTGTCAGAAGAAGGTAGCCGGTTGGTCGCAGGGCATCCTGAGTCAGCTGGACCCGGCACATCGGTGCCAGTTCCCAGCGATTCTGACGTACAAGTAAGTATCAGTTCAAATTACTTTCACATCCATTCTGCGTAAAGCAAGCCTGCTTTAATTGTCAAGTATAAATGACAAACAAAATGCGTACAAGAAGACGAGATATAAATGCGCGCGCACACACACACACCTATGTGTCTACATTCACAATGGCTCTTGTTCCAGGCTGTCCTGCGACCTGCGGGTCATGAGGCTGCTGAGGGAGCGCGCTTTGGGGAACAGCGCCACCCAGCTCTACACCAAGCTGTGCGAGGGGCACAGCGAAGCCTGGATGCGGCGGTCCATGCAGTACCTCGGCGAGTGCAAGCACTTCCTGGCCACGGGCTCCGAGCGGCGTGCGTTTCCTCCACCCCCTCCCATGCCGCCGGTGCCCACACCCGTCTGGCTGCTGGACGTCTACTGCTACGACGTTCTGTCGCGGCTGGACGAGGTGAAGGCCAGGGTCACCTCCATCTTCGGATCCATCCTGAAGATGGATTCGACGAAGAAGGTGAGATGCGTTTAAATGTCACGTGGCGGCCTTCTCCGTTAAACACGCCACCGAACGCACCGTTCGTTTGTAAAATGACTTAATGACTTTTTCTGAAGCCTGTTGTTTCATCCTGCTTATTCCAGGTGACTAAGAAGCTTGCCGGTTTCGCTGCGGATACGGCGGCCTGGGCGACGAACGTCGGCAACGAGTTCGGGCAGGTCCTCATATCGGTGCTCACCTCCGCCGAGGGAGAGGGCCTGCTGCCCATGGCTGCCGGACTAATGCAGCGTTACCGCATCGCCGGGGTCGCCCCCCCCCAGCTCATGTACGTGGACAGAGACTGCTGCTCCTCGGTTGGCGGATCAAAGACGGCTGCCGCGTTCCATGAATGGGACGAGCTGGTGGTGAGACTGGATGTGTGGCACCTCATGCGCCGCTTTGCTGTAGGTGTCACCACAGAAAGCCACCAGCTCTACGGGACGTTCATGCGGCAGCTGTCCTCGTCCCTTTTTGAGTGGGACGAGGAGGACGTCCGCCTTCTGAGGGAGGCCAAGCGGTCCGAGCTGGAGGGGAAGCGTCGCTCACCAAACGGGAGGTCTTGATGTCGCTCACCAAACGGGAGCTCGCTCTCCACTGCCGTCGCCGCACGCGCGGAGCTGCGGCGACGGAGCGACTCGTCGGTGAGCTCATCGAGACCTTCGACTGCGAGAAGGGACACGACACCCTGGGCATCCCGTTGCTGGACCACGACCGCATCCAGGCGATTTGGGCAGAGCAGAGGCGCCACCTCCACTGCATACAGGACCCACCGGGGGTGAGCCTGTACACCAAGACCAGGCAGCTGACAAAGGGAGGTGTCAAGCTGCCGGTCTTTCGCTGCGCGCGCGGTTCCATGTCGCTGGAGTCGTTCCACCTCCACCTCAACCGGTTCATTCCAGGTACGCGGGTCGCACGCCGTCCCTCGCAGAACGCTCGATCGATGGACGCCTGGGTCATTTTACGCTGTGTCTTTGCTAACTTGCATCGCTCTATTTCCTTTCAGGGGATCGCGCAAATGCTATGCATTTTCAGGCGTTCCTCCTGGATGGACTGGTGAGGTGGAACGAGAACTGCGCCGCAGTGGAGGGACCAGCGCAGCCTCTGCTCTGCTACAGTGGCCACCTGCAGCACTCCCTTAACCAGCTCGCCCAAGAGGTGCTGGGCCAGAGTCTGGTTATGGATCACACCAAGCCTGGCGAGTACACCGGTACGTAGCTCCAGATGACATCAGCCAGCGCTGACGGTAGCTTCCGTGGGCGTTTTGGCAAAGTTTTAATCCGTGCTGTTTGTTTCTCCGCTCTATGCAGGGGAACTCATTGGTATTGAGTACCTGTACTCGCAGACAGGCAGGGTGCTGCAGGACGTCAGCTTGGACCCTGACGCTCCGGACGAGGCTGCTGTCAGGCCCTGGATGTCGGCACGGATGCGGAGGACGAGGGCTTCCAGGAGTACGAGGACCCCACGGTCCACTACTCGGCCCCGTCCCCCATCCCTTCGGCAGCCCGGTCAGGTGATCCGGCTGACGCACCTCCGTCTGGGCCATCGAGTCCGGCCGCCCCTGAGGCCTGTCCCCAGTCCCCCGTCGCCCTCCGGGATCTTCCCCGGGCGACCACGCCACCGAAGCAGGAAGACTCTGAGGTAAATGCCGATTAAACAGGAAGCGCACTAATACTTTGTGACAGACAAACGACGGCGCGCTCGCATTTTAAGGCGTACGTTAAAAGGTGCTGCCTGCCTTGTGCTTTCAGCTATTCAGAGGCCCTGACGGTCAGCCGGGGTACCAGCACGTCACCCGGCTGGCCGGCGCCTTGGTGGCGTTGAGGGGACTGGAGTCGGTGTCGGAAACTACGGTGGACGAGCTGGTCCGTCTGTGGGGCGCCCTCACAGACGCGGACAAAAGCCGGCTCGTCTACCCTTCCCGGCACCAGGACAGGCTGTTGAGGGGGCGGTTCAAGGCATCGAAGAGCAAGATCTCCGTCGTCGCCGGCAAGGAGAGTCTCCAACGGTAAGACGGCGTTTCCAAAATGCGCAATTTGCTGTCCGTGAAAGACCCTTCGTACCTCCCAGTTAAGAGTAGTTATAACGGTGTTTCGCCTCTCGCAGATGCCTTCTCGGACAAGCCTCGGGTGCTGCAAATTGGCCGAGCGCCAGTCGCTTAGTGGAGGCCATTTGCAGCCAGCTCTGCCGCCTACATCCAACCGGTTTCCTGTGGGGAGGCGTCAGGAGAACCCGGTGGGCGGCAGTGCTCGCGGATTATGTCCACATCCGCGAGCTTGTGCTGGACAGCCCGAGGCTGATGGCCCAGACGACCCTTCAGCTCTTCGAGCTCAACCAGCGCACTCTCTCCCAATGGTAAGTGTTGAACTTTATGCAGAAACTATATGCTACTAGTCTGTATGTACTCTGTTCTCCAAATGCGTAACTTCCCTTCGACGTGCTAAGACGTGTCGTTTATCGATCTCAGGTTCTCCCGGAGGCAGCGGGAGCGGGAGAGAGCTGTGCTGCAACAAGCCGTGGCGGCCAACCCCATTCCGGCTGTCGCCTCCCAGCTGCTGCCTCCGCCGCAGCAGCTACTTCGGGGTGACGAGGTGAGCGGGCATCTGACCCAGTTCACCTTCGTCACCCCAACGGACAACTCCTCCCGTCCGTGCTCCCAGCAAGTAGGGACCACTCGCGCGCCCATCCTGCCACCCATGCACACGCCCTCGCCGCTACCCTCACCCATCCTGCCATACTCCGTCGTCCCGGCCCAGCCCGTCACGGCTCTCCCGCCTCTCTCCCAGATTCCTAGGACGACTGCGTGGCGGCGCAAAAAGGCGGAGAGAGAGGCGGCGGAGGCGGCGGCGGCGACGACGACAGGAGACAGCACTCCCCCACAGAATATTTGTATGATAATGAGCACATAAGGATGCTTTTTAAAACACAAGTGCATGAAAATGTGAAGTTCCCAGGGGTGTGCATCAATGTTTAACAGCTCTTGTATTGCTGTTACTGTATTTCTATGATAATTAGCACATAAGGATGCTTTTTAAAACACAAGTGTATGAACACATGTGAAGTTCCAAGAGGTGTGCATCAATGTTTAACAGCTCTTGTATTGCTGTTACTGTATTTGTATGATAATCAGCACATAAGGATGCTTTTTAAAACACAAGTGCATGCAAATGTGAAGTTCCCAGGGGTGTGCATCAATGTTTCACAGCTCTTGTGTTACTGTATTTGTATGATACTCAGCACATAAGGATGCTTTTTAAAACACAAGTGTATGAACATATGTGAAGTTCCCAGGGGTGTTTAACAGCTCTTGTATTGCATTTGTATGTTTGTATGATGTTCAACACAAATGTTTATTTTAAAAGACATAATTCTATTGCTGTGGTTTCTGACCTTTACAATACTTGCTCATGAGTCATTAAAATGATCTCTTTCCTTGTATGTACACCTCTAAGCCATTTAATTGTATTTTTTCATTCTGGCTGCAATCATCCCAGCAAAAAATTACCTGCAGAATTGACTGAAAATAAAAATGTTTATTCTTTTCATTGAATTCAGTTTGACAAGACATTACAGGTCGTAAGTCAGCAAGCATACATGTTCATGAATTAGATTTCTACTGATAAAATAATCAATGTATTTGTATGAGAAATGCGATGGCTCAATAAACATGCACCGGTGAAGTGCTGAAAGCTAATACTGTCTCTGAGAGCATTCTTATAAAACATATCTACTCTTAACAAAATAAAGTCACACACAAATGCAAAACATATACCAACTCTACTTTTTTTCTTTGACACATTTACATCTTTACTTATTATTTACTACATAATTTCATTGAGATTTATATTTTTAACTGCATTGCTACTTTAAGCAAGCTGCATTTCTATTTCTCCAGGGGGCTGTGCGGGGATTCGAACCGGCAACCTCAGGTTCCTAAATCCTGCCTGCCTGCAGCCCTCCAGCACTCCAGCACTCCCCCTCTCAGCGCTGGCTCCTCCTCCGTTTGGACAGTGAAGATTGTTCGGTGCATTGGGTCCAGTGGGCAGGTGGTTGCACGCTGGTGCATTACAAGTTGGAGTACATCTGTGTCCTCCAGAGTCTTAAAGGACGAAAATGTAGCGGTAGGTTCATTATGGGGCATATGGGGCATCACCGGATGTGTGAAGGAGTTTCGGATCATGGCTACCTTCTCCTCAAAGTGGATCAGGAAGTCATCTGCAGAGAGGGAAGAGGCTGAGGGGGGTGGAGGTGGAGGAGGGATCAGCAGGGAAGAGAAGGTGGAAAAGAGTTTACGGGGGTTAGACATGCATGCATTAATTTTTGACTGGTAAAATGTCGCCTTAGCAGACGTAGTTGCTGATGTGAAGGCTGTCAGCAGAGTGTGATACGAGGCCAGATCATCTGGGGATCTGGATTTCCTCCACTTTCTCTCAGCAGCTCGCAGCGTGGTTCTGCTGGATCGGAGAGAATCAGTCAGCCACGGGCAGGGGGGTGATGATCGGGCTGGTTTGGAGACAAGAGGACATAGTGAGTCGTAGGCCTCGTGTTGTAGGCCTCGTGTACCCAGTATCTAAAAACAATTAAACATTCACCAATTATATATATATATATATATATATATATATATATATATATATAAAGCATCTTTAAAAGTAAATTTTAAAAATTGTAAAAACATCTCACTCTGTCCAACGGTACTGTCATTGTTTAAGGCCACTTGATCGGGGAGCGCGTCAAAAAATTCCTGGAGCCCTGTCTCGTACTCGAAAGACTCCCCACTGCTATTCAATATTTCGACCAAGTCTGTAATGTAAGGGGTTTGAAGCACTACTGCAATGAGCCAAACGCGACAAAGAAAAAAGGGATGAAAACCTCCCGGCCGTAGCCAAATAAAAAACACCCTTGGAAACCGGGATAGCCACGAAACACGGGCAGAGGTATATGAGGAAGAAAAACGAAAATAAAGAAAGTAGAAAAGGCAAGAACAGGAAAAAACAAGGCACCTTCGGAACGTGACTATAACGCCCGATAACTGGTGAAATGAATGAAAATAAAATAAGACTCAAACTCTCAGAGACAAAGAGAGTAGGAGAGGAAAAGACAAAAGAAAAGTAAGGGAACTGAAAAGCAATCCCCTGACCTTCAGGCAGTCTAAGGTCTACTGCAAAAAACAAAAGAACAGGGGCCTCATTTATAAAACGATCTTACACACAGATTTGATCTAAGACCGTGCGTACGCTCAAATCCACGTCAAAGTTCAGATTTATAAAAATGGTCTTTGATGTGGAAAAGTACTTAGCTCCACGTCAGGTTCCAACTTGGCGTAGGCACATTTCCTTGTGGCAATGTTGTTGTACTGCAAGTGTTCGGATATCTCAGCAGCACAGCGCCAAAACGAAGTGTGGAGGTCTGGCTATGCGAGACTACTAACATGTCTTCTGCTGCCTAATTGTTTGCACAATAAAGTCATTCATATATTAAAGCATAATTGACACCTCCTTGAAGGAAATGTATTTAATATACATATTATGGTTCCACATGTGTAAAACATTTCGGTCAATCTAATCAATTGTCTATAAAATCTCCTATAATGCAGTGGTTTGCAAGAGGAAGAATGGCAGCATTGGCACTCCTCGAGGATATCGCCAACCACGCAATACGAAGGGAACGCGTTTTCAGAGATCGGGCAGACTTCTTTGCGCATGATGATGAATGGCTGATCAGCAGGTACCGTTTGCCGAGAGCCACGTTATTAGAGCTTTGTGCCCAGATGGGCCCAAATTTACAGACACGCACCAACTGCAACCAGGCCATACCCGTTGAGGTGCAAGTCTTAACCATACTTGGGTTCCTGGCAACAGGAACATTCCAAAGAGAGATTGGTGACCGGTCAGGCATATCCCAGCCATCGGTTAGCCGAATCATGCCAGCTGTACTTCGAGGCATTATTCGCTTGTCTCGTCAGTACATAAAGTTTCCTTACACTGCCGAGGAGCTACAGAATGTGAAGGATGATTTTGTGCGCACCACAGGATTCCCAAACGTAATAGGTGCAATAGATTGCACTCACGTTGCCATACGGGCACCAAATGAAAATGAGTATGTATATGTCAACAGGAAGAACTACCACTCAATTAATGTGCAACTCATTTGTAATGCCTGTATGGCAATCCGAAACGCTGTTGCAAGATGGCCAGGGTCGACGCACGACTCCTTCATTGTGCGTAATTGCAGTGTGGGGAATCGTCTAGAGGCTGGGGCAGGCGGAGATGGTTGGCTTCTAGGTAAATCACTGTTATTTCTATTTTTCTGCTTTGTTGCTTTTTTAATGTGCATAAAATAATGATCTCTACACAACCAGGTGACAGAGGTTATCCTCTGAAGCCATGGCTTCTCACCCCCATAGCGCACCCACAGACACCCGAAGAAACCCACTTTAACACGGTACATGCCCGCGCACGGTCAGTAGTGGAGCGCACCATCGGTATGTTAAAGGGAAGGTGGCGGTGTCTGGATGCATCAGGAGGGAAACTCCTGTATGAGCCCAGCAAGGTGTGCCAAATTATCCTGGCGTGTTGTGTGCTTCACAATATCTCGGTGAGCCATGGGCTCGAGATGCATGAGGATGAACTGCGAATGGACATGGAAGATCCCCCACCACTACCCGCTGACTGGAATGCACATGCCACGACGCTCAGGAGAAGACGGCACTTGATTCACATGTTATTCCAACAGGTAAGAATGTTATTGGGGTAAAAATCAAGCGATAAATTCACTTTTTTCCAAAATATTTTATTTACACACGTTTATTCAGACAGTCGACCAGAGTCTGGTTCATCTGAACCAAAGTCTGCCGCAGCTGCCTAAGTTCCGCAACCACCTCATTAACTGAATGAACGAGGTCTCTTTGCGATTGTAGAACGACGTCAGTTAAGACCCTGGCCTGACTCCGATAGCCAGACGTGGATGATGGTGAGGGCCGGGAAGATTCCTCCTGTGCGGGAGTGTCCACGCTGGCTGCTGCTGCCATTTGGGAGACGGGTCTGCTTGGGGCTGTTTTCCGCTGGAGTGGCACTTCATCTGTATAAATAAAATTGTAAAATTTCAAC
The DNA here is from genome assembly GCA_029718625.1 of Synaphobranchus kaupii. Classification (NCBI taxonomy): domain Eukaryota; kingdom Metazoa; phylum Chordata; class Actinopteri; order Anguilliformes; family Synaphobranchidae; genus Synaphobranchus; species Synaphobranchus kaupii. The sequence continues at coordinate 63,272,826 of CM056379.1, forward strand.
AACGTTGCAAGTGTCATTATTTATACTGGACCTTACTTGATTTAAACACATGCCAGCTTACCTTCTGAATCTGCAGCAGTCAAAAGATCTGTGTCGCCCTCCGCATAAACGCCAACAACCGCACTTTCCCCAATGATGGCAGCAATTCGATCATCCTCTGGGGTGAGGTTTGGCGTGGCACTTCCACCTCCCGTGGCCTGCACACTGGCCCTATGGTGTGCAATGCGCTTCTTTGCCTTCAGTTTCAAGTCAGACCATTTTTTCTTTACGTCCTTCAGAGACCTTTGCTGCCCCCCAACCTCGTTTACAGCCTGAGCCACAGCCTTCCAGGCGACGTATTTAGATTTACAAGAAACGCCACTGGACAGGCTCCCAAACAGCGTCCCGGCGCGCATTTGTACCTCCGCCAAGACGACTTCAATTTCGGATTCGCTGAAGTTTTTTTTTTTGCTGCTCGCCATTATCAAGTAGATGATTTGGGTTTGGATTCGGGCTCCTTTATATGCTAATGAAATTAATTAGGGGGCGTTTACAAGGCGGAGATATAAAACCTTTCAGCTGCGTACAATTTCAAGATCATTTGTGATTTATAGATTTCACATCTGGGAAAGTGGCGCACGCACGTTTTTTTGGGCGTACGTCCATTATCTCTGAATCGCACTTTTGCTCATTTCAGACATGATCTTAGATCTAATGTTGGATGTTTTCTACGAAACTTTTTATAAATGAGGCCCCAGATCTTTTAGGCAGACAGAGAAAAACAACTAAGCCCTGACATTCGTAGGAAAACAAAATGATCTCGAAGCGCCCGGAAGCGGAACTCAGGGGATTACAGTTTTTCTCAATCGCTTGGATGCATTTCTGGAAACTCTAACCTCATTCTCTTAAAAGTGCCTCAAAACCCCACACCATTAAGGCAATTGGCCAATACACTATTTCACTTCTCATTGTGTTCACACAGAATGCAAAACACTAAACGCAGTTGTCATAATGTAGATGCAATCCTCATTCCACTTCGACATTCCCGTCAAAACAGATTGTTTTTTTCTCAATTGGCTATGTACATTTCCCATTCGCATTGACACAGTTGTTCATTGGGTAAATCATTGCATGCTAAAATACTATGTACAATGAGCATTGTGTTTGTACAAAAGATAAGGCCAGCATGATGGGTGATTGGAGTGAGTAACTTCCCTTCACACATTTGAAGAGTAACAGAGAACACATGCTGTCAATTCCATCCCACAGGTGCAAACTGTGAACACAATCCTCACAAACATATATAAATGCTAAGGGTTCCAGTGCACTGTTTCTACGTAAAAATGGAGCAAAAAGCAGGTGTCATTCGGGGCCGTGCAAGAGGTGTCCGAGTGCGTGGTGGTGGGGCAGGAGGGAGAGGGGCACACAGAGGACGGGTAGGCAGGGGAAGAGGCAGGGGAAGGAATAGGCGTATGAATGTTCCAAATGAGATACGGGCCTCCATCGTTGACCATGTAGTGAATCATGGCCTAAGTATGGCTGAAGCAGGTCGACGAGTGCAGCCTCAGCTGAACCGGTCCACTGTGGCATCGATAATACGTATGTTCAGGAACGAGAACAGGTACTAGTAACACACTACTGCACATTACAGTACTGTATCCCTGTAAACTTGGTCATAGCATGCTGTAACATTTCTATCTACTGTAGAATTCAACCACTGCCCCACGCTGGTGGGAGAGGCCGAGCGTTCACGCCTGAACAAGAGATGGCAATAGTGGACATGGTGAGATCAAACAATGCCATCCGACTGCGAGAGATCCAGAGTGCTGTCATAGAGGATAATGGTATCTTTCATAACATCGGCTCTGTGAGTCTCTCCACCATTGACAGGGTCCTCAACAGGAATGAGATGTCAATGAAACAACTTTACAGAGTTCCATTTGAAAGGAATTCTGAGAGGGTGAAGGAGCTAAGATACCAATATGTACAGGTAAGGCCAGACAGTAATGTTTGGTGTCAATGACACCATGACAGTCATGACAATTAGACAATTACAGTATGTGTGTCTTATGTATGAGTATACTTTCAGAATGTGGGCTACACAGTGCATTGTTTTGTTTTACATTCCATGGTGTCCTGTATTTGGGATTGATGTGAACTGCTGTGTTTTTCTATATTTTGTAGAGGATGATGGAGCTGGAGGCAAGTAACACCCCACACACATTTGTGTACGTGGACGAGGCAGGATTCAACCTCAACAAAGTCAGAAGACGTGGCAGGAACATGATCGGTCACCGTGCCACAGTTGATGTGCCAGGCCAGCGTGGGGGTAATATATCAATGTGTGCTGCCATCTCCAACAATGGCGTAATCCACCATGTTCCCACCATTGGACCTTACAACACAGCCCGTCTTCTGGATTTCTTGGGGGGGCTCGACAATGCGCTCATCCCTGAGAATGAGAGGGGAGTGGTGAGGCCTGACTTGCCAAATTATGTGCTGATTTGGGATAATGTCAGTTTTCACCGCTCCCTTCTTGTCAGGGAATGGTTTGCTGCCCGCCCACGAATGCTGATGGAGTTCCTTCCGCCCTATTCACCTTTCCTCAATCCAATTGAGGAATTCTTTTCAGCATGGAGGTGGAAGGTGTATGATCACCGGCCCCATAACCAGTTATCTCTACTGGACGCCATGAATGCTGGTTGTGGGGACATCACAGTGGAGGACTGCCAAGGGTGGCTGCGACATGCCAGAAGGTTAGTTGTATCTATTTCTTTATGTCTTCATTTGTTTAGAGTATTTGATAGGGACAATGCATGTTCATGAACATTACTGTATAAAGGGATACAGACATGCCGGATTGTAGCACAAATGCTAATTGTCATCTGTTGTCCCTAAAGGTTTTTCCCTCGGTGCCTTCAAAGGCAAGACATCAGGTGTGATGTGGATGAAGTGCTGTGGCCAAACAGGGAGGAGAGAATGGATGCCCAATGAGTCAAGTAGAACTTGACTGTATTTGTCCTCAGAGGGGCGATTGGTTGTGCAGCAGTGAAAAACAAAAAATACAAAATAAAAAAGTAAAACAACCATACTATAGATGAAAAAGATACATAATAAACATGTTTTTTCTCGTAATTTGTGTGTCCAGGAATTGTTTTACATTGACAGCAACACTATGTACACAATATCTGTCCAGTTTTGATGCAAATACTTTGCATTTTGAGTGTCAGGGTTTACGCAATGATCAGAAGGTGTTATACATTTGGTGACATTGTTGTAGCGATTGACCGACTTAGTGTCTTTTGACGCATGTGGTTATCATTTTGACTGTTATAGTTTCTTTTGCACGGGTGGTATAGTGTTATGAGAAATGATTTTACTGTTTTGGGGATTGCACTTAGAGTTTTGGGAATGAGGTTAGAGTTTCAAGAAATGCATCCAAGCGATTGAGAAAAACTGTAAATACCTGGCGCCAGGTAAGCCAGGTGAAAAGAATAATTACCTGGGTAAAATAAAATCCTGCAACGGAATGCGGAAAATCCGATAGATCGGAAACGTGGATAGGCGTGGAAAACGAGAAATAGGTAGGAGACAATGACATGTAATACATTTACATTAACAGTGGCATTTTTATGTGTGTGAGTGTGTGAGTGTGTGAGTGAGTGAGTGAGTGAGTGAGTGAGTGAGTGAGTGAGTGAGTGAGTGAGTGAGTGAGTGAGTGAGTGAGTGAGTGAGTGAGTGAGTGAGTGAGTGAGTGAGTGAGTGAGTGAGTGAGTGAGTGAGTGAGTGAGTGAGTGAGTGAGTGAGTGAGTGAGTGAGTGAGTGAGTGAGTGAGTGAGTGAGTGAGTGAGTGAGTGAGTGAGTGAGTGAGTGAGTGAGTGAGTGAGTGAGTGAGTGAGTGAGTGAGTGAGTGAGTGAGTGAGTGAGTGAGTGAGTGAGTGAGTGAGTGAGTGAGTGAGTGAGTGAGTGAGTGAGTGAGTGAGTGAGTGAGTGAGTGAGTGAGTGAGTGAGTGAGTGAGTGAGTGAGTGAGTGAGTGAGTGAGTGAGTGAGTGAGTGAGTGAGTGAGTGAGTGAGTGAGTGAGTGAGTGAGTGAGTGAGTGAGTGAGTGAGTGAGTGAGTGAGTGAGTGAGTGAGTGAGTGAGTGAGTGAGTGAGTGAGTGAGTGAGTGAGTGAGTGAGTGAGTGAGTGAGTGAGTGAGTGAGTGAGTGAGTGAGTGAGTGAGTGAGTGAGTGAGTGAGTGAGTGAGGTCCACAACAGGTGAAGCTGAGCTCCAGGAGGGGGGGGATCAGGATCAGGATCGTCCTGACAGTGCCGCGGGAAGATGTTTTGAGTAGGGGGTGCTCTCGTGCTACGTACTGTCAGTCAAAAGTGCAGCACGCGCACACAGACACACACACACACACACACACATACACACATAAATCAAAATAACAGTAAGCACCAAACCCTGCCACAGACAGTATAGAAACCCAGCCTGAGTAGTTGGCCACATAGTTGAGTTGGGTTTAGTTGAGGACTTTTTTTTAAGTATTGAAAATGAATTATATTCCCTGTCTGCCAAAGTTATTGACAGGGTACCACACAATATATTATACTTTATTGTTCAGTTATTCTGTCAGTTTCATGATGGCTTTGTTTGAAAAGGTTAAATGCAGGAAAACACAACCAGAAAATTGTCATTTTGATAACTTTAATATTTCAACTTGGAAGGCGAACAAGGAAAGAACAGTTCTGCAACAGTGCAGATTGTGACTTGCTGTTGTGACTTTTGGGTATTGCTGGTCTATAAGCAATAAATAATATTTTAATTAACAAACACCAGGTGCTGTACACCTTTGTAATACTGCTAGGTAATGTACAGATAATGATATTTGGGTATTACTGGTCTATAAACAATAAATAATATTTAAATTAAAAACAAAAAACAAACAAAAAAACAGGTACTGTACACCTTCGTACTACTGCTAGGTAAGGTGCAGGTGGGGGAAGAAGGGTAGGTGCTGACATCCAGCGTCCATAACCCCCCTCCAGGGTGGGGTATTGGGGTGGGGTAAGAAGAGGAGGCGCTGTCACCCCAGCGTCCATAACCCCCCTCCAGGGGGTGGGGTAAGAGGGGGAGGCGCTGACACGCCAGTGTCCGTAACCCCCCTCCAGGGTGGGGGAAGAAGGGGAGGTGCTGATGAGGGCCAAGCTAAAAGGAAGAGAAGAGAAAAGAAACACGTAATTTAATGTGTACACCAATAGGTTCCTTCAAAAAACAAGCTTTCATGGCACGTACCACTGTCACAAACCTAAATTAAGAATGCATATTTAAGCCGACACAACCAAACTCGCAACAGCTCTGTTAAATAAAATCAATCAATCAACAAATGAGCTACAGCGCCATAAGCAAACAGCAAAGAGCTCAACACCACTGAAGGCCACAACCAGCACACAGATAACGTTTTAGGGATACAGATCCCTATACATATCAATCCAGCACAAATCCAGCACAGAACAATATGGCCAATGCACAGGCCAGCACCACAGAGCAGGATGATATAATTTAAAATATGTTTTCACTCACCAAAGCTGAGGGCTCACTTGAAGAGAAAGGCGGCACAGCGGTTCTTCTTCTGGGCAAACTTCTCGATGACTTTGGGGATGAAGTCCTGTAGCTGGTGAATCAGCAGGCTTTCAATGGATAGCATGGCCAATGCGTTGAGTCGCGGCTGTCCCATGGTGTTGCGAGTGAAAGTTTTTATCTTCAAGGTGGAAAAAATCTCTGACTCAGATGTCGTCATAGGTGTTGTTATGATAATTTTCAACAGAGTGATGGTTTCTGCAAAAGCCTGCTCTAAGTTGTTCTCATGGATGGATGTTAAAAGAGACAGGGCCGTCTTGCCAGTATGAAGCTCAGTGTGGCGGTACAGAGTGATCAGCTCAGTCTTCAACTTTTCCACGTTTCCTATGGGCCACAGTTTCACTGCAGTGTCAAAATCAGCTGTAGGGAATGACTGGACAAAGTGTGGGAAGAGCGAGCTGTCAACCAGCTTTGCAGCGATCAGGTGGTCACTCTGTGAAAACCTCTGCTCCACCTGAGAGGTGACTGTGTCGCATGCCTCCTTCATTACAGGCGCTGTATTGGTTACACGTCGGCCTGGCTCGTCTGTTCCATCATGAGCGGGTGGCGGCCAATTCATCAGTTTGCTGCCGCATATTTTGGACATTCTCCTTGAAACGGGTGAGGGCACTGCTGATCCCAGGTGCATCGATGCTCCGTTTTTGCAGAGTGTTGTATAAAACATCCACTTCTGGCATAAGCAAGGAAAAAAATTCCAGCAGCTGCAGAAAGGTTCTGTCCCGGAGTTTCTTTGACAGGCCGTATGCCTCACTTATGGTGGCCTCATCCCATCCTGGTTTTGTGCGTATGTCCTCCATACACTGGAGCAGCGCGGCACGGTTCTCCCAAACGGCGTTGACAGTTCGACTTTTAAAATTCCATCGCACAGCTGGGGGCCTTGGGATGCGTCTGTGTGTGGCCTCTGCCAGAGCCGCAACACGTTTTGGAGTGCCAGAGAAAAAGGTGGCGAAAGCAGTTAGATCTGCAAAAAACACCTTCAGGATGCTCATCCTTGCTGAACACAGCTGCTGCAAGGTCAAGTTCAGCTGGTGGGCGTAGCAGTGAACAAACTGGGCATTTGGGTATGTCTCTTTCATCAGCGTCTGTACCCCACGGACGTTCCCACTCATGACAGCCGCACCGTCATAAGTTTGAGCAATCAGCTTTTCTCCCAGCTTCAGTGGTTCCAGGACGGCCTTGATGCTATTACAGAGGCTAAGTCCAGTTTTGTCTTTGACTTCAACAAACTCCAAAAACCTCTCTGTCACTATATTGTCAGGCAACATGTATCTCAGTACAACCACCATTTGGGATTTACAGGAGACATCAGTTGTCATGGTTTGTGACCTTTTTCCCTTGCGGTCGTGTTCCTCTGTCGCCACAAGTGGGCGCTGCTTCGTTGGTTGAGATTTGGCTCCGTTCCTTCTTCTCGCGAAGAAATCATCAACGTTGCACAGCTGTACATTGTTGCCGGTGAGCTTTATAAGCCTTCCGTTTCCTTCATTCGGGGCTTCGATATGGATTGTTTGTTGTTTGTGCTGTGGTGTGTTGTATGGCATTATTTTGTGCTGTTTTGTGTGCGGTTTATTTTTGCCCTTTTAAAGTTTTAGTCGTATGATTGATCTAGGGCCCTATCTTGGCGATCTTGGCGCTTGGTATAAGCGCATGGCGTAAAGTCCATTTAGGGTGTGTCCAAGTCCACTTTTGCTATTTTAACGGCGTGTTCTTTGGGCGCTAAGCACGGCGCAGCGTGCAAGTGGGCTGAACCTAGTCTCCTCATTAATTATAGGTGTGTCTTGGGCGTGACATGCAATAAACCAATCAAAATGTCATATCCCATTCCCTTTAAAAGCCTGCTTTTCCACCTTGGCGGATTGCTTATATGATGGCGAAACAGACATGCTCGTGCGTGTTTAGTGCGATCAAGGAATAGGCTATATGGATCAATAGTAGCCTATGATAAATATTATTCGGACAAACCATTATGAGTTCCCGGTAATTCCCGACAGTGCTGTTATTCTACAAAATATATGCGGTTAAATTTAGTTAAAGGCACCTGCAACAGCTGAGAATAAGCTACCAATGGCTTCTGTCTCACCTTAGAAAACGCCAAATTAGCCTGCTTGTTAAACAAATTTCGTTTGATTATGCAATGAAGCAATGAACTCATGTTCAAGCTTCATCCGAAGTTCATTACCTGCATTCTCATTTTGATTAATAAAATAAATAACGTTATTTTGCCTTAATGATGAAAACAAATACAATAAAGCTGTCAGGTTGGCAACCCATAGGTTCACGCATATTTTCCCTTCTTTTATAATGTCCTGCTTATGGAAATGTGACCAACCAGTTTTACTGGTAGTGTAATGCTTTAAAACAATCCACTTTCCCAAAAGTGCGATTTACAGCAGGGGAAACAGACCTGCTCCTCTAAAGCGCACATGTACATAATGGTATTTAAATTAATTGTGAATTAATTGTAACGTGCTGCAAATTTGTTTTCATTTCTAATTAGACGCTTAGTTCTCTTTAAAATATTTTGTTCAGTTATGGAATAACAGGTGAAATCAATGGGGTTTTAATAAGCTGAGGGTATGGAAACCTTGTCACTGTAATTTAAAAAATATGAAGGATGAAGAATAACTAAGGTTACAATTCAGGTAACATGGTGACATTTACGTATCTCCGTTTTTTAACCATAGGCTATCGAAAAAAACCTTATGCATAGCGAATCCGCTGTAGCCTAGGCTATTTGAAAAACAATAAAAGCAATATTCACTGGACAAGGTTTTAAACTTTTTTCAGTCACAAACCATTCTATTTACTTACAGGCTGTATTCCTAGATAAACAGACCTGTATTGTAATGACATCTGAAGCGCATTTTCAAAACTCAAATGTCCGTCTATTGCAGTGCACGAGTTTTCCATTGAATGACAATTCACGCATTAGGTGTAAATGACAATTCGCGCATTAGGCTTGATATAGGTGTTATCAGCTCCTTTTTAACGGATAGCCATTGTCCCGTACCATCGCACATCGCCTGGATGTTGATGGAGTGGGCTGAGAGCAATGCAATGTGGCATCATTTCCCTTCGCTGAGGGAAAGGTATGTGGACCTATGGAACCTTTTATTGTAATGCATTTTTGACATAGCCTACACAATAATAATATTTCGCATTGTGATCTAGATATTTTAGTCATGCTTGTGCGCGCCCTGTGTGTAACAGACAGGATGGTACGCGCGTTGTGCACACGCCTATGTAGACGCACTTATATGCGCCGTTAAAATAACATGTAAACAACTGCGACATGACTTTAGACCAGGTTTGTGGTGGTTCTAGCGCAAGCGCTTTCTGCTGGCTCAAGATAGCAATACGCCAGAAAGAATACTGGCCACTCCTCGTCTTAAGACCAAAACGCCCAGTTCACTTGTAAATGGGCGCAAGAATACATGGTAGTTAAAGGACGTGAACGCAAGGCGTTATTATGAACCATGCGCCGGGTGTAAGATAGCAAAGACACTTGCGTTTGGGTTAGCGCCGCTTTGCGCCGGGTGTAAGATAGGGCCCCTAGTGTTTTAAGGAGACCGTTTTTCTCTGTTGTGCTTTGTTGGACTTTTGCGGGACTTGGCTTTGTGCTTTGAGCTTTCAGGTTACATTCCTGTTTTGTGTGCTCATTTCAGTCGCCGCTTTCTGGTCTGTCCTTTGTTTGTCGTTTTGCCTAGATCGTTTGCCATTTTCTGTCTCTTTCTCCTCTCTCTATCTGCTGTCTTTCGTGATAGCAAGAGGAGTTTGTTTATTAAGAGACAGGGTTTTTTATCATACTGACTTTAGGGCTCTATTTATTCTTAGAGGCAGGGCTAGTATTTTCTATTGAGCTTGCGTTAGTCAGATAACCAATAATTCCGGTGCAGTTGTCCTCTCGCCCCTGTGTGCCTTTATCCATATATGGAGTTTGACGATTTTGTTCGGAACTGTAGTTCTGTTTCGTCTATCGATGCATGTCTTGTACCATTATCCGTATATGGAGTTTGACGATTCTGTTCGGAACTGTAGTTCTGTTTCGTCTGTCGGTGCATGTCTTGTACCATTATCCGTATATGGAGTTTGATGATTCTGTTCGGAACTGTAGTTCTGTTTCGTCTGTCGGTGCATGTCTTCCTGTGGGGAGGATTGGGCGATGTTGTGGACATGTTTGCGTGTGACTGCGAGCCTCTATATAAGCCTTGGAACATTTATCATCGGTTCCTTCACCTCGTTACATTTTCCCTTACTGAGAGGCTAGGGCGTTTATTTTCTATTTAAGCTAGTCATTCTGCTAGTAAAGTTATGGGACGACGGTGCTTTGTAGGCTCGCCTGTAAAATGTTTCTCCCTCCTGGGAGATCGGGCGTTTACCCCTTTATGTTCTGCATGTGACTGCTAGCTTATGGAAGTAGCCACGGAACGTTATATCTGTTCCTTCGCCTCCTCCTATACTAATGACTATTAGTTTTCAGTGTTTGTTGGTTGTGTGTTTGATGTGTACCTTTTATGCTACTCGCCTATTCTTGCGCCTCATTACTGAGGCAGTGCGTTTATTATTGCTGGCCGTTTAATTACTTAGCACATGGAAGCATAGGATAGCAGTTCTTTGTTCCCCTTTGCCTTGTTTCGATTTCTTGCTGTGAAATCAGGCATTTGTGCTTCTACTCAATTGCGTGTTACAGTGTGCCGGTTCGTAGCTTCGGTACGTTGGTGTGTATTTGTGCCATTATGCTACTCGCCTGTTCTTATGCGTCTCGTTTCCGAGACAGGGCGTTTGTTATTTCTGGCTCGTTTATTAGTTACCTAGCTCGTAGAAGTATGGGGTAGTAGTCCTTTGTTCCCTTTCGCCTTGTTTGGGTTTCTTGTTGTGAAACCAGGCGTTTGTGCTTCTACTCATTGGTGTGTAACAGTGAGCCAGTCTGTAGCTGTGGTGTGTGTGTGTTCCTTGTCTTGTCTCCTCCCTTATCTGCGGGGTTTCCCGCCTTAGTGGCGTCAGGGCTTAAAGAATCCCCTTGCTGCGTTTGGCTCCTCCTACCTCACACGTCACGCCCCTTTACATCAGTTGTCTCGTCCACCTGTATGGCGACAAATGATGTTTCGTCCACTTGCTTGGCTATCTCCCCTCTGTACACTTCATACATACTGTCTAACAGTTCATTCTGTACAGTACTGGATGTCCCTTTGAATATGGGCTGAGCATTGTAGTGCCTCTGAAGCTTTGAATCGCCCTCACACATAGTTTCAAATATGCAGCGGAATATCCCCGGATTCAGAGAGTCCGCCGACTCGTCGTGGCCTCGCAGTGCTGTTTCACATTTTCCACAGTTTAATACATGTTATGATCCGACCGAGCACATACCTGTTTTCCTCCACCTGTCTGTTATGCTCCTCAATGCCCCGCCTGTACATGCTGTCAATCTGGACAGCAACATTCACCCTTCCCAGCAAGCCCAACTTCACAGCATTATCCAGATGACTCCCGCTGCTCTCATGCTTTATAATCCTCTCAGAAAGATCCTTGAAACCCGTCCTCGACCAAGGACCGTCTCCCCCAAATAACATACACGGAAAACTGAAGAGTGCCTTCTTGTCTACGCTAGCTGTTAGCCATTTTTTTTTCAAAAACCACTCCACGTTAAACCCGCGGTTGTGTTTTCCAGTTTGGGTGATGATTATATCGCGTGGCTGGTGGGCACCAAGGCGCTTAACCTCCAATTTCTCACCCAGAGTAAGAGTGTCAAAAGTGTGCTTCAGTAAATAATCCACTTCGTTCATATATATTTTATTTTTTTCTCAAGTTAGCTAGCTATAATAAAGTACTAGTATCCCCTCTCTTATTGACTGACTAACGTTACGTTGCTACGTTACACTAGCGCCAGACAGAAATAGCCAACTCTGAATTATGATATGACGTTTTAGTGGGGCTACGGGCTGCTGGCCCCACTTGTCATCACAATCGTGTGATCTACATTGAATACAGTAACTGTCTGAGCATGCGTATTTGCATTTTCCAAGGGTACACACACATTGCGCTATGAGCGAGGGGCTAGCCCCACTCACGGTCTAACGTTACTGTGGACACGAATCTGGAGAACGCAGTCTAAAGCAGCAAGGCAGAGTCCAATGAACATGATAAAAAACATGATAAAATATTAAAAATTATATGCGATTTAGTGTTAGGATCCTGTAATTCTATCTCTTTATTCTTTATTTGTTATTATTTTTCCTGTTTTCTTTCCCTCGCGATCGTCAGTCCGTGTTCCATGTTTCTGAGATTCCACCCCCTGTCTTTGTCATTGCACTATTCGGGTGATTTTGGGAACATTCAGGTTTCTTCTGTATTTTGTATATCTCGTTTTCTTCCTTCTGGCTTTATTTATATTTGTATATAATACTAATGTACTAGTCATACTAACTGTTAGATTAGATTTAATACTAACCTGCTAACAAACTAACATGTATATAATACTAACCTACTAACATTAGGGTTCTAGAGTTCACTACTAACATTACTAATTACTAATTCATCTTGAGTTTCTATCTGCAGCTGTCATTTCCCTCCTCGTTATCCTATCCCTGTATCCATCTGTGATTTCGCATTCTCTGCACGTGTCCACTTTCGTGTACCTCCCCTCTGAGCTGTGCACTTGTTTACCTGCTAACTCCAGGCCGTTTGTTTTCATTGTGTCTATGTGTATTCCAGTCCGTGTCTTACGTTTCCCCTGTCATTGTTTTATTGGTCCCTGTTGACCCTCACTGTTCTCACCTGTGAGCAATCTCCCCTCCCTGCTTCTACACACCTGATTCCCATTATGTCTGTCTCCCTCTGTGTGTATATATACCTTGTCATTTCAGTGTTTCTTCGCGAGTTCCTCATTATTGATTTTCTTCTGTGTTTTTGCGAGTGTCCCGAGTTCCTGCCCTGCTTTCTATTTCCGAGTTTTTGTTTCCCTAGTTTTTGCCTGTTGTTGTTTTGTTTTGTATTTAGTCTGTTGTTCTCTTTTTTGTTCCTCTTACGCCTCCCCGGTTTTGACCCCTGCCTGTGTTCTCGCGACCCTGGTTTTGGATCCTGCTTTTGTAACTTTGCTGTGCCTTCCCGGTTTGACCCCTGCCTGTTCCTTGACCACTCTTTGGACTGTGCTTTGTACCGTTGCCCTGTCTCCCCAGTTTTTGACCCTGCCTGTTTACCACGGATTTCTGCCTTGCCCTTTATTAAACTTCGGTTTTTGCGAACTCCTGCCTGCGTTTGGGTCCTTCCCCCACCAACACCTAACATTTAGGAAGATGTTGTATACATATTTAATAAATTAAAGCAGAGATGATAATATTTGAGAATTAATCATAATATCATTTGTTTACACAATTCTTTCAGCTGACAGCAGGTGGGGCTGTGCCCCACTTGCCCCTAATGACCAATCGCCATTGCTCGTAACGATTCTACAACTGGCTTCTGTTGAATGTTGAAGAGATTCTCTTATTCCATTTTGCCACTGCCCAGCCAAGTTGATGTTTCCACAGCGCTATCGCACTCGTGGCTACTAATAGCCTACGATGCTGTTATGTAAAAACACACGTAACGTTACTTTTTAAGGTATATAAATACATTGGACTACGTATTTTATCCAAATTATGCACATAACTGTTCCGTTGTATTATGAATGTACTGTATGTGATCATTCTGACATCGTAGCTATCAGCAAGTGTTTTGATGTGGGTCAGAAATAGTCATGAGCATCTGCTACAGTTCTGTGGTATCTGCAGATCCATAGACTAGAAGCACTGAAATAGCTTCAGTAAGGAACAGCGCCTACAGTGGCTGAATGGGAAAACTACAGGATTGGCGGTTCTTTTATTCACTGATTTTTATTTTTTGAATTATATACTTTTTCAGTTTATGATTGAGGCGAGGCCTCTTTCAGTTGAGAGGCTCTTTTCAGGTAAAACGAATGAAACATAGCAAATGCCGCCTATGCTTCCCGTCTCTGATCCAAGTCCAAATGCTGTCACGTAACGTTATGTTGTCTAAGTTACAAAATAGGCTACAATTGAATTGTTAACAAAACATTTTGTTGTTTTAGCTAAATGCTCATCTAGCCTACTAATCACTCCATTCAACATTATTCAACAAATTATGATTTATGTCTTAATAACGTTAACACAGACAACTTCCTAACAAAACATGACAAAAGCATAAGCCAGCCAGTAGTGCCTGGCTCCCAAAACCGACGTTGTCGGCCGGAAGTGACTAGGCGCCTATTTGACCGACGACGTCGCTGTAGTATCGACGTTCGCCGTTTTGCCATGGCATAGTATCGACGTTCGTCGGTTGACAATTCCCTCCCCCTTCGGGCTATGAATTAACATATTAAAATAGGGCGGGCTTTGTTTTGCCGTGTGTTTTTACGACATAAAGACGAATTAAAGGTAGCTAACTTTTAACTTTGAAATGAGACACAGAGACAGCTAAACCGATGAGTCGCCGCTCCACAGCGACGATCGGCGCTTCTCCAGAATGGCAAGTCGCTCTCAAACCGACGAGACGCTTCTCCACACCGACAAGGCGGTTCTTCACAAAGGCAAGTCGGAATAAAACAGACACGTCTCGCTACCAAAACAACACTAGTCGGTCCCAAACTGATTACTTTCACTATATGTAAGTTAGGTGTAACATGATTAGTTATGCTTCCACTTGCCACTTAAACGTTTTTTTTAAAAATTGTAATGGTTTTATTATTCTAATATCCTGTAGGCCTATTATTCTGTAGCCTATCTTTCTGTATATTGTATATGTTAAAGGTAGGCTATGTAGCCTACAGTTATGAAGCAGATTTGATATATTTTACAAATAATTATATAAGCTTCATAAATCGGCCATGAACATTAATGCAATGTTAAAGGGTTATTCAGGAGTATAGGCTATAATGAATATAGCGATGTTAAATGTTTTTTTGTTTTTTTTAAAATAAATGTACATTATTTGTTGTATCTTGCTAACTTATCTATAGCCCAGCTAATGCGTTCGCTACCAAAACGACACTAGTCGGTCCCAAACTGATTATTTTCACTCTACCCAGAACAGTCACCACTATCACCAGTTTGCTACCACTAATGCGCTATCATAATGGGTAGAGCTAGTGACGGCACTGCATGCAATTGATTAATTTGACCACGAGATGGCACAGTCTCACCTTATTCATCCCAGTTATTTGCCAGAAGATGGAGTAGAGCAGCAGAATCACAGAGCTGGTCCACACAACAACACTGGCCTAGCCGTCCATCTCTGTGTATGTTTTTTTACCTAGCTCTGTGTGTTATGGACTGGAGTTTGGAGCCTGGACTACTATCCTCTAACAGGTTTTAAATAGTAAGGGTATCATAGTGCATGAGTGCCTTCCACCATGTGAATTCAATTCTAAAGAAGTTGGGAATGACATTGGCTTTTGTAATTTGATAAGAAATTTGCCCCCAAGTAATGTTAAAAATGTCCTCTTTATCCTGTCCTCTTGCCACTGCTTTTTCAATATTTAAATAGTAGTTCATCAAGCTTTTCCACTGCTTTGGTGCATACTCTGCATCAGAGAATATTTATTTATTTCACATTTTAAACATTTGTCTGATGTATTGCTATCAAATTTATGAATTTTGTCTCTGGTATAGTAAACTCTGTTCATCAATTTGAATCTCAATCTCAAATTGTCATTAATTATAGCTTCCATATTTTCTATATCTTCTTTTTTTTCTCATAATAAATTTACTTCAATTGAATGTTGGATTCTTATCATTTTTTCATTGTGACATTAAGCTAATTCACCAAACGGTGAATTTTTTATAACCCTTTTTACTCATCTTTACCAGGGGTGCCAATAATAGTGGAGGGCACTGTATGTATATATTATATATTATAATATATATATATATATATATATATATATGCTATTATATTACACTGCATGGATATCGGGATTGAAGGTAACAATTATAATTAGTTATATATAGGCTACCGTTTACAGTTTCCTTATGTCAATACAATTTTAAATTACTACGATTCTTTTCACATATTAATTTTCATTAAAAATAAGGATAAGAACTTTGTTTATCCATTCTTCAGAGAAAAAAAGGCCAGACATTCTATGAGGCAACAAGAACAACCCTGAGAAAGCATAGCACAATTCCAATTCACACTTTATTACTAACACAAAATAGCATACAAAAATAATTAAATTACAAAAATATTGTATCGCAATGATCAGAAGTAAAGAAACAGAAATAACCATAAATAAATTACAAATTGGAATTTTAGTGGATTACACAATGGCAAAAAAGACCTGAACCATTTGAAGAAACGAAGTACTAGCCTTTCTTCAAGAATTAGACTTCTTGACCATTATAAGTGAATATACCAGGGGCGTAGCTGATGCGGGGTATGCAAGTAGTTCGTAATATTTAAATTTTTATTGAGTGTAGGCTATCAATCAGTTTACATATGACTATGGTTACAAAGTGCAGATTATGAATGATAGAATTAACAAAAATTAAGAGTAGTTCGTAATATGATCCGCTCTTGTACCATAGATATGCATATACGCTCTATCAGAGACCCTCTGTGACACTCTCCATTCCCGTCCCCATTGTGCTCCTGGTTTTAACCTTTTCCCTCATGTTTCTTGTCATGTTTTCATGTTTCCTGTTTGTCTCCCTCGTGCTGCAGGCTGGGCGTGGTTTTCCCTCTTTGTGTCATTCATTTCCCCTTGCATTTTCTCCGCCTATCTCATTCCTTTTCCCCGCTTGCATTCCTCACGCTCTCTTCTCTGTGAATCACTCTCGCATACATTCTCATGCTGCACGCAGTCATTAGCTCATTAACTCTCATATATATTCTCCCGGTTTTCGTTGTCTTGTGCCAGTTTTTTAAGTCTTGTTGTTGAAATAACTATTGTCTTGTTGTTTATATTTATAAATTGTTTTGGGTTGTATATAGAATTGGGATAGTTGTTTATAATTGTTTATATTGGGTTGTATATAGAATTGGGATAATTGTTTAGAATTGTTTATATATGTATGAAAAAGGGGTAGGAACAAATAAGTGTTTAATTCTACCTACTCCTTTTCAAACATGTAATATTAAATTTATTTTGTTAGAATATTTGTTTATTGGTTTAGTGTTTATTTACTTTATTGCTATTGTTCGCTTTTATCTGTTTGTTTGTTTTTGTCATTCATCATTTATTATATCTTATCATTATTTATTTTAGTTTTATTTTACATGTTCGAAATAAAAATTGAATTAATCAATTAATTCATTAATTTTCTTGCCTCGTATCTAGAATTTATGCTTTGCTTTGCTTAGCTTTTGCTGCTTCTAAGTCTTGCCTAGCCTAGTGTATTGACGCTACTTATTTTGTTCATGCTTTGCTGTATTTAACGCCTTGTTCTGCTCTGCCTTGTCTGCCAGCCTGCAGCTATCCTAGCACCACTCACGCAGCCCCTGTCTCCCGCATCCTGCTCCTCCTCTGCTGCACCTGCCCAGGATTCCGCCACCATCCAGCCCCTTGCCAACTTCCACTCCCGTTCTGCCCCCTGCTAACGCCATTCCTGGATCCAGTCCCTACCCTTATTCTCTCCCTATACTTCTGGAGTTTGGACGAAGTAATAAATTATTGAAGTATTGCAATTCCTGTCTCAGAGTCGTGCATTTGAGTCCAGTACCTTCTCGGATCCATAACACCCTTTCTCTATATAAGAAAATCTCTGTCTTGTACGTTTTTACTTAGGGGTTACTTATTGAAATTGTCGGATGAGTGCACAGTTCTGCGGATTAGTGTGCTCCTGAATTCCCTCAACAAAACCCGGGAATTAAGGGTTTCAAACCCGGGAATTAAGTGCCCCCATTTATGAGAAAAAGTCGGCCACTCAAAAGCTTTTTGACTAAGTTGACTCAAATATGCGCCCTCGAAGGGGTCGTATTCAGACACAGCCCAGGTTACATCCGCGAGATATGACGTTAGGCTACTGTTGTTCAAAACATGTTCTGAATAAACAAATTCAACCCCAAAATACACGGAGACCGTAAGCATATACTTTTCTGAGTTTCCCATTTTCGAAAAGGATTATATTGGTTTTTGAAGCCAAACAACTTGCCCTCCAGTGCGTTGAAACCCACTGAAGGTTTGCAGTAATGGTGACAGTAGAGAGGCAGTAAAAATGACTAGGCTACATCTGAACCATGATATACATGTAAATAGCTATATGATGGTTTTTTCTTAGTTTGTTGCGATCCAGCTACATAAAAGGGAAGGGAATTTTAGCAAGAGCAGAAATTTGATCTTTTTTAAAGATTGGTTTGTTTTTCAGTATTGTTAGCTTGTTTGGAGTGCTTTTATTTGTCTTTTTTTTTTTTTTAAAACAGCAAAGGAATAAATACTGTTCTCAAAAGACACGAGAAATGAGCATTTAAGTGCTATTTTTCAAAAGTTTTTCCAAACCACAGCTACGCCATTGGAATATACCATCATAATTCAACCAGCTCCCCCGTGGTATATTTTCCCTTTATAAAGTCCCTGCACAGTCCCTTCTCTCGAAACATAGAGAGACTCCTCCCAGGTCTGGCTCTGCCTGGTGCCGGCTGAACCCTTCCCATTTCTGAAGGATAAAAATGCAGGTCTGAGGAACACAAACAAGTTGTATATGGAAATATTACCAAGGCTTTGTGGATATACTTTCCATCCTTTGTCTTATCCTGGATAAAACACAGAAATACAATCTATTTTCAATGTCCTCTATTGTATTGCATATAGAAAATAGACCTACAGCTTTCCTGCTCAAAGTAGGCCTATAGGAACATACAATAAGGTTTAATGTGAAATGGCTTAACGAGGCAAAAACATCTTTAATGCTGATGAGGAAAATGAAAATTGATCAGTTGGAGGGCAACACATGTACCATCAGTGGTGCGAAGATGAAAAATTTAATAGAAAAGGTGTGGCCATTCAAAAAAGGTCAACAGTCAACTGGTGGGAAATGTAGTTTAATTTGTGAACCAATAAAACATATTTCCCAATATGTTACACTCCTCTACTTTGGTTTATATCTAAATCAAATGACCTCCAGTTTCTGGTATAATTTTGTGGTTTTTGTGCAATATTGGCTTATTATAGGTCACGTTAAGCTTGTCATTTTCTGCATAAATTAATTATAAATCTATTAGAGGTGAATTTTTTTTCTTTTCATCAATGATGATACTCATTGTGCCCTGCAACTGGGCAAAATTTCAAGGATTTTGATCAAAGTTAAAGGTGTTCTTACCTTGTTAAGCTACATTATGTCCCAAATGTGAGTGCCCTCTGGGGTTTAGAAGCTACTGTTTTTCTGTCTCTAAATTTGTCAAGATATAATGAACCATTTACCTCAGGGTACAGTACGTTCAACATGTAGTCTACCATGTTAAGGTCCTTCTTATCAATATTTGCCTTCTCAGAAATTATGGTGAGGAAATCTTCCATCTGGTGGTAGAAATAAAACAGGGTAAGAGATGTTATTCATTCCATTACAAATTCAGAAATGCAGATTTTCCAGCAAGTCATAGATCGGGGATGTAGACGTGTAAGGGACATTTAGCCCATTGCATAGGTATTCTTCTTCTTCTGCGTTTGGGTAGGATCTTCATTGTTCCACATCCCCAGGCTCGGGGCCGAGCGGCTCTCCTTTTACCACGGGGGGGGTTCACCCGGACTATATTTCGGGGCACACCTCCAGTAGCCACGTCACCGTGTCATCATCCAGAACCGACAGACCATGCATCCCATTGGGTGCCCGATAAATCGGGCAGTCCAGGATGACATGGTCTGCGGTTTGTTCCTCCGCGCCACACTCGCAGGCTGCGCAAGAAGCCAAGCCCCATCTGTGCATCGATGAGCGGAAGCGCCCAACGCCGGTCCGGAGGCGGTTAAGCCTCACCCATGCCAGTCTAGGCAGGTCCACCCCAATAGGGGGAAAACCGACGTCTGGGATGAAGTCACGGAGTCTAGAGGTGTTCTCCTCCCACTCCGTGCTCCAGATGTAATCCGCCCACCGTGCCGCACTGATGTTAAGATCACTGCATTGCTGCAGGAATTCCTGTGCGGCAGGCACAAATGGGTGTCTCGACTTAAGGCGCCGGGGAGGCTCAGCAATTACAGCGAGCCTTTCGTGGAGCAGATGGTTTGGCTCCACGGCCCGGCACGCGAGACGTGCTGTGGCTCCCGCGCGGCGAAGCCCAGCGGCCTGGATGCCTGCAAGAATGGAAAGATTGTCCACGGGAGTGGGACGGAGGCATCCTGTCACGATGCGCAAGGCTTCGTTAATGGGCGTGTCGATGAGGCGGGTGTGGGCGCTGCGACACCATACCGGTGCGCAGTACTCACTAGTCGAGTAAACAAGGGCCAGGGCTGCCGTACGCAATGTTCTTGCGTCGGCGCCCCAGCCTGACCCGACAAGTCGCCTCATCAATGCCACACGAGATGTTAACTTCTTGCGCAGTGACTCAAGGTGTCGGCGAAACGTGAGCGACCTGTCCAATGTCACGCCGAGGTAAATTGGCTCAGCGCAGCATGGCAGGGGTGTTCCGCCAATATATATTCGGAGCTCACGTTTAGCCTCCCTGTTGTTAAGATGGAAGGCCGCCGACACCGTCTTTGCCTCGCTGAGCTTCAACCTCCATTTCCGGAGGTATGCCACTAGTGTCTGCATGTCCTGGCTCAAAGTCCCCTCCAATAACTGCCAGTCTCCAGCGGAGTACACCAACGCGAGGTCATCCGCATAGGCATACTTCCGCGAGACTGTATCAGGCAAGTCATAGGTGTAGATATTATAGAGGAGGGGGGCCAGGACAGATCCCTGGGGGACGCCGTTCTTGAGGCGTCGTAACCTGCTTTGCTGTCCGCTACCGGTGGTGAGGTTAAAGCTGCGATTTCGGACAAGCTCCAGGATCATACTGACCATGTGCCTGTCCGGCAGCAAGCGGAGCAGCTTGCAGGTGAGGCCGCGGTGCCATACGGTATCATAGGCAGCCGTCAGATCGTATTGTCTATAGCCTACATGCACTTTCTTCTTTGACATTTTGGTTTACCCTAATTGGAGTTGAAATTGAAATTGATATGAATATTCTGATGTAAGCCATTATTTTTATAGAAATAAAAACAAGAATAAGCCAATAACAATACTTACTTCATTCTCGCCGAAGATAGTCTAAAACCTCACATTACTGCTTATCATCTTCTGGTAGCTCGGTCTTCATCTGGACCCTTGTAGATTAATGCAGTGTGACAGCTTTCGGCCATGCAGCAGATCACTGTTCAGGTTCTGAATTGGGAAAGCATTTGCATTAATCATTGCTCGTTATAGTGTTGCCGTCTGGCCAAGTGTGGATGAACAACACGTAATGCATACAAGTGTTATAAGTGATATCATGCCTACAGAAGACTAACCATCTTTAGTGATGTTTAGCTTATTATGTTTTTATTATAATTAGTGAAATCTATAATGTGTCATGTTTGTAATATTGTAAGCGTGAGCGTCTTTCATATTAAAACGTACTTCTATCTCTACAGAAGTTAGGAGACCACCCAACCCCAGGTTGTTCAGTGCCTCCCTAGTCCTGTAATTACAATTGGAAGCCATCATTGCACAATTGATTCAGCTGAAACACTTATTTCAAACACTGACCCTAATGTGTCAATGTTGATGCCAGGCATTAACACTTAACATCCATTTTATCACAATGAGGCACTTGGTAGAGTGAAAATAATCAGTTTGGGACCGACTAGTGTCGTTTTGGTAGCGAACGCGTTAGCTGGGCTATAGCTAAGTTAGCAAGATACAACAAATAATGTACATTTATTTTAAAAAATTAAATAAACATTTAACACCGCCATATTCATTATAGCCTATACTCCTGAATATTCCTTTAACATTACAGTAATGTTCATGGCCGATTTATGAAGCTTATATAATTATTTGTAAAATATATAAAATCTGCTTCATAACTGTACATAGCCTACCGCTTCATAACTGTAGGCTACATAGCCTACCTTTAACATATACAATATACAGAAAGATAGGCTACAGAATAATAGGCCTACAGGATATTAGAATAATAAAACCATTACAATTTAAAAAAAAAAACGTTTTAGTGGCAAGTGGAAGCATAAATAATCATGTTACACCTACATATAGTGAAAGTAATCAGTTTGGGACCGACTAGTGTTGTTTTGGTAGCGAGACGTGTCTGTTTTATTCCGACTTGCCTTTGTGAAGAAGCGCCTTGTCAGTGTGGAGAAGCGTCTCGTCGGTTTGAGAGTGACTTGCCATTCTGGAGAAGCGCCGATCGTCGCCGTGGAGCGGCGACTCGTCGGTTTGAGAGCGACTTGCCATTTTGGAGAAGCGACGCGTCGGTTTGAGAGCGACTTGCCATTCTGGAGAAGCGCCGATCGTCAGTGTGGAGAAGCGTCTCGTCGGTTTGAGAGTGACTTGCCATTCTGGAGAAGCGCCGATCGTCGCTGTGGAGCGGCGACTCGTCGGTTTGAGAGCGACTTGCCATTCTGGAGAAGCGACGCTTCGGTTTGAGAGCGACTTGCCATTTTGGAGAAGCGACGCGTCGGTTTGAGAGCGACTTGCCATTCTGGAGAAGCGCCGATCGTCGGTGTGGAGAAGCGTCTCGTCGGTTTGAGAGTGACTTGCCATTCTGGAGAAGCGCCGATCGTCGCTGTGGAGCGCCGACTCGTCGGTTTGAGAGCGACTTGCCATTCTGGAGAAGCGACGCGTCGGTTTGAGAGCGACTTGCCATTCTGGAGAAGTGCCGATCGTCGGTGTGGAGAAGCGTCTCGTCGGTTTGAGAGCGACTAGTCATTCCGGAGAAGCGCCTTGTCGGTGTGAAAGCGACTAGCCATTGTGGAGAAGCGACCAACGAAGCACAAAGCCATCACTGTTTGTGTATTAAGCTCTCTCGGAAAAAGATATAGCCTACGTTAGCTAACCTGTGGAATTTGTGAGGAGTGACACTAATAAAATAAGGCCAAACAACGAGGTTATCTGTCTCTGTCCATATACAAAAGGTCTGTAAAAATCCTATAAAACCCAGATATTCCATATACAATAGCTTACTTACAAAATAAATATGTGGTAGAGAACTAGCGTTACTAAATTATATTCTATAGTTCCCTACATGGTAGCCCACTCCTAAACATTGAGAGATTGTAGCCTATAATAATTGTATACAAATAGACTATAGCCTAATATACTAACGCTAATCAACATGCTTTTTTATAAAACCTCGCAAGTATGATAATATATGATTTTTACAGACCTTTCACATATTTCAAAGTTAAAAGTTACCGTTCGCACATACGTTCGCTAAACTACACTAATAAAAGAAGCCCAAACACCTAAGTTAGCTGTCTCTGTGTCTCATTTCAAAGTTAGAAGTTACCTATAATTCGTCTTTATGTCGTAAAAACACACACGGCAAAACAAAGCCCTCCCTATTTTAATATGTTATTTCATAGCCCAAAGGGGGAGGGAATTGTCAACCGACGAATGCCTAGCAAAACGACGAACGTCGATACTATGCCTTGGCAAAACGGCGAACGTCGATCCTACAGCGACGCCGTCGGTCAAATAGGTGCCTAGTCACTTCCGGCCGTCAACATCGGTTTTGGGAGCCAGGTGTCACTCAAGCCAGCTAGGTAGGCTACTGTTAAGCTACCAGGAAAAACAAACCTTTCACTCTGCATGAAAATGCGAAGGTGACCGGTGCCAGTAGACTACGTTAGCAAAATGCAATCGATTATAGCTACAGCAAATAAACTATCCGCTACATGTGATTGGGTTATAATCTCAATGTTATGCGAGTCAACAACGTTAAACTAAGTTACTATTAGCAAACGATAGCCTATGTTTAATTATTGCTTTAGATAGCTGCATGCTAGGTAGGCTGAATAGAACGCTGAATTCAGCACAGGACATGTGGTTTGGACTTCACAAAATGGTGAGATCTGTAATTGGAATCAGTTTTGTTTAATAAAGTGGAGAAATCAGTAGATGAGCATTTGGTTAAAACCTAGGCAAAAATTGTATGAACCCATATTTTTCTACAAACACAACTACAACTGTGTCCGAATAGTCAGAATCAGCACACACTACTATTTGAGTATGCCAGTTGAGTATACTTTTCTTTTCTTTTTTTGAAAAGCTGTTAAATTAGGCTAGCCTTACCTGCAACGGCCAAATTGAGTGTTCTCAATATCCCCAGATGATGTAGCCCAGGGGTTCTCAATCCTGGTCCTGGGGGACCCCTGTGTATGCTGGCTTTCGTTGCAACCGCAGTTGCAATCCCAGAATTTTAACAAGCTGTTAATTTTTCTTAATTAGGTGCTTGTCATGTTTGGAGGAATTATTCACCCTCTTAAGCCACATTATATCAGAAATAGCTATGGATGCCATGTAGAATAAACACCCCATGTTCACATTGTGCTATATTATTTAAAAAAGATAAGAAAATTATTTAACAGATCCATTTAAAGACTGATTTGAATCAATAGGCTCCTAATTGGTGAAAGTGTGGACACATGGCCACTAAAATTAACCATTTCGTAGATAATGAAGAATTCAAACACAAAGCAAATGATAACGAGCCAAACCTGCATTGTCTTAAGCTTAAAGAAAAAATTGAGTTAAACACATGTGTTCAACAACCTAATTAGGAGCCTATTGATTCACTTCACTCTTTCATTTGAGTGAAAATACATTATTTTGTAACCTTTTCTTATGTAATTGTTGCAATATAGCACAATAAGCACAATGTGAACATGGGGAGTTTGTTCTACATGGCATGCATAGCTATTTCTGACATAATGTGTCTTCAGTGGGCGAATAATTCCTCCAAACATGAAAAGCACCTAATTAAGAAAAATTAACAGCTTGTTAAAATTCTGGGATTGCAACTGCGGTTGCAACGAAAACCAGCATACACAGGGGTCCCCCAGGACCAGGATTGAGAACCCCTGATGTAGCCAAAGTGTGTAAAGGAAACTGATATTGTCACGGGCGCCTGCCATTTTCCTCACTTTCCATGTTGTTTTCCGATCTATCTGATTTTTTCTGCACTCCACCGCAGGGTTTTGCTTTGTCCCAGCGATTAGTGCTTTCACCTGTTTTACCTGTCATCAGGTATTTAAGCCCCGGAATTCCTCTTCCGGGTGCTTTACTATTGCTTTGTGTTTCACAAACTCAGGGTTTTGTTTTGCTGCCTCTACATTTTCTCTAATAAAGTTTTTTCTTTATTTTCTCTGTAGAGACAGTTCTCCTGTTTATCGAAGCTCAGAGATTATCTCTCTTAATCTCTCTTTTCCTCTCTCCCCCTTCCGCTCCCACTCTCACCTTTTCGAGAGTGCAAGCTTTATATTTATTTCATTATTTTCACCATTTATCGGGCTTCATAGCCAAGTTCCGAAGGTGCCTTATTTTTTCTCTGTTCTCGCCACAGCTTTTCAGCTGTAGTGTACTGTTAATTTTCTCTGCCCGGTTTGCTCGTGGTTATCCCTGTTTTGTTAGGGTGTTTTTTGTTTGGCTATTGCCAGGGAGTTTTTATCCCTTATTTTGTTGTCGCATTTGGCTCATCGCTATTTCGCCCTAAACCCTCACAGAATAGTGAAGCCTATGGATGAGCCAGCGACCTCTCCTCCCGAACAAGGGAGAGTTAATCCCTCGGAAGAGGGTATCGCTGTCCTTCAAGTGCAGCAGCAAGCTCTTACGGGGCAAGTTGAACTATTATCTAATCAGCTGCGGGTTCAGGAGGGCTGGTTCCGGGAAATGGCCGAGGGTATGCGGCGCCTCACAGTTTCGCACCAAGCACCTATACCTGCTGCCCAGGCCGCCCCTTCTCCGGCTCCCGAGACACCTCCACTTAAAGAGCCTAAACTGCAGCTCCCTCTCCGATACGATGCTCGGCAAGTGCCGGGGTTTTCTTGCCCAATGCTTAATTTTTTTAAAGCCCAGTCATCACGGTTCGTTACTCAGGAGTCCCAGGTTTATTTTATCACTCCTCACCGGATCCGCGCTTGACTGGGCTACTCCTCTCATTATGGCCCATTCACCGACTCTTAATACAGCCAAATCACTTATGGACGCTATGGAGTCAGTCTTTGATCAGCGTATGTCCGGTCAGGAGGCGGCCAGGCGTCTGGTTCGCCTACGACAGGGTAACGAAATAGAGCTACTCCATCCGGTTTCGTGCCCTGGCAGGCGAGACGGGTTGGCCAGAGGGTCCACTGATCACTCAGTTCACGGAGTCGCTGAGTGACGCCCTTCAAGATGCGTTAGCGGTGCTTGAGCCATGTGAGACGCTAGATGCGCTAGTTTCCACGGCTATCCGCATTGATAACCGGGTCAGAGACCGGGTTCGCATTAAGGGCAGCAGGAGGGAGCGTTCTGCCAGTTCCTACTTCGCTCCATTCTCCACACCGACCCCTCTTATGCCCCGTGGCGTTGAGGAACCTATGCAGGTACATGGCGCTTCATACGCCCCCCCGGGGAATTCCCCGGTTACTGCAGCAGGGTGCCGTTATTGTAAGCATCAGGGGCACTCCATTCAGACATGTCCCAAGCTCTCGGGAAAAGGGGGGTCTCGTTAGGGGAACAGGGCCCCCTAGCGAGAAACAACGGCATAACGCCTCGGACCCTACTCCCTGTAAGGTTAATGTGGCAACAGCACTCTCTCCCGGTCGATGCGTTTATCGACTCAGGAGCTGTTGAGTGTTTCATTGATGCCCGGTGGGCCCGGGCTCATCGCCTACCCATCCGTCACCTTACCACTCCTCGCCAAATCACTGCACTAGACGGCCGTCCGTTGGGCACGGGTTTGATTAAAAAACGTACTGTTCCCCTTACCATGATTACCTCCCACGAGGATCACACTGAGAACATTCAGTTTTTCTTAGTAAATTCTCTTGCTTATCCCATTGTACTGGGCCACACGTGGCTCGTTAAACACAATCCTCATATTGAATGGGGTAAGGGCGGATCCAGCATCCTTCAGTGGGGTTCCCAATGGGCATGTTTCTCCGTCCGGGGTATCGGGAGGGCAGTTAGGCGAGACCGATTTAAGCTCAGAATCGGAGACTGAGGAGATTATCTCTCTACTCGATCAGGAGGAGTCTGTTCTGGGTTCTGAGACCGGGGGTGAGAGTCTTGAGTGGGACTCTCAAGCTGATGGTTTCTCCACTTGGGAGGAGATTTCTCCCGACGAAGTGTCGGATTCTGAGATCCAATGGTCGTCCCCTCCCAATTCACCTATTAAAACTGCGGGCGTCAATTTGGCAGGAACGCTCGAGTTTCCCCTGCCGAACAATGTCCCCACTGAATATACAGACCTAGCTGAGGCGTTCAGCAAACAGAGAGCCACCACTCTTCCTCCGCACCGCCCTTATGACTGCGCCATAGAGTTATATCCAGGCACCACTCCTACCAGAGGCAGTCTCTACTCTTTATCTGCTCCCGAGAGCGCAGCTATGAAAGAGTATATCGAAGAAGCGTTGGCCAGCGGGTTTATAAGACCATCCACATCACCCGCTGGTGCAGGCTTCTTTTTTGTTAAAAAGAAGGATGGGGGGTTACGCCCGTGCATTGACTTTCACTCTCTCAATGCTATTACTGTAAAAAACCGGTACCCACTTCCCCTAATGAACTCCGCATTTGAGCGCCTTCAGGGGGCTACTATTTTTTCCAAACTCGACCTCCGCAATGCCTATAACCTGGTGCGCATGCGTGAGGGCGATGAATGGAAGACCGCATTTAATACGCATAGCGGACACTATGAGTACCAGGTGATGCCTTTCGGGCTATCTACGGCCCCCGCGGTGTTTCAGGCATTTGTCAACGATGTGCTGCGAGAGATGCTGGAGAGATTCGTTTTCGTTCATTTAGATGATATTCTGATTTTCTCTCCAGATCTCCAGACTCACGTTGGCCATGTTAGACAGGTCCTGAAAGCCCTGTTAAAGGCCAAATTATTTGTTAAAGCGGAGAAGTGCTTATTTCATGCCAGCACGGTTTCTTTTCTGGGATTCATTATTTCGGAGGGGAAAGTCCATATGGACCCGGAAAAAGTCTCTGCAGTTCTTGACTGGCCCACTCCCCCCTCTATTAAACAGGTTCAGCGTTTTCTTGGTTTCGCAAATTTTCATAGGCGCTTTATCCGTAATTTTAGTGCAGTCGTCGCGCCCATTACCGTGTTAACCTCTTCCTACCGAGGGCAAAATAGGCCAATTTTTGCCTGTTTTCACTAGTGACAAACAAAGGTGGTTATCTCAAAAACTATAAATGGTACAAATATGGTTCATGGCTTTTATTAAAGCAGACACCTGCAGTATTACGACTAAGCAGTGAGAACTCATAGAAATCCAGTTTTTGATACTTAACTACAACAATTTATGTACAGAAAATATAAAAAAACAAAAAAATGGGTACCTACATTCAAGTTTAAGAATTTTTACCTGGGGAGCTACAAATGCGATGGAGGAAATGACTCCTCTATCTGATTCATCAATATGCTGCCTACCTCTGGTAACAATCTGGTGTCAATATCTCAAACCATTCAAATTTTACAGGGTTTTTTTCAGGTGAACCTTTTTCGTTATCCAAATGGTGCCAAATGGTGCCAAATGTGCCAAAAATGGCAATGTTCCAGAAAGGTCTCAATATGATTTATTTTTTAGGTTTTTACAATAAAATGAGATAATTTGTCAATATTGGCAATAAAAGTTCATTTTTAGACGTGTTCTTGGTGCTCTTCATATTACACAACTAACTACCCAAGGTTACAAAAAGCTGTCAAAACCCATGTAGCAGCACAACATTGTGTATTTCACCAGGGCCCCATTAGCCAGAAATGAGTCCAGGAATGTGCAAACAGGTTTTCAAATGAATAATGGGAATAGTATGAAACTTCCCTACACATTACTGCTTGCCAGTCCTGTCCTTTATTCTGTTGCCACCTCCTATGACAGGGACATTGGGGTTGGGTTTTAGGAGGCAAAACTTTATACATGACCAACATATATCAACTATATACAAGTGCACTAAGGTGTACTACTAAAAATGCAGTGGATAAAAAAATCAAAAGTCCACCAGTTTCCTAGATAAAAAATAAAAACACCCCTGCTGTAACAAATAAAAAGATCCTTGCCCTCTAATTGCTGAAGTTACCGTATTTACACAAAGAAAGTACAAAATGGCAGGGTCCAAAAAGCTAAAAAAATGAACTAAAAACAAAAAAAGGCAAAGGATCAAAACATGGGGGTGGAGGTTGAGGAGAGATTATTTAACCATTCATACAGAAGCCATTTAGACTACACATTCCCTCAGGAGAGCAATCTGCATCATTACAAATCCCACTAACCCTGTCCATGGAATTGTCCACCATGTTGATATACCCATTAGTCCCCCTTATACAACAACAATCAACAATAATAATAATAAACAAGTACTCCCTCATGTTATCATGTTCTCTCCCTCATACCATGCATAAATTGCCATTTTGTTTACCTGCACAGCCTTCTGTACTGCATACAGAACAATTTACTCATGTGGAACAATGACTTTACTAAACACTTCCAGAAGCCATTTCACACTCAAAAAAATCGATTTAGTAGCTCATCTCAGACACAAATAGATAGCTAGCTGCTTGTTACCTGTAATTTTGCTTGCATTACATTACATTACATTTATTTAGCAGACGCTTTTATCCAAAGCGACGTACAGTAAGTGCGCACAGAGACATCATCAAGATCACTACAGAACAGACGAGGCAAAGCACATCCTTCGCATAATGTAGCAGCTATCCCTAGCAATGAACGTCGACTGTAGTTCACAGTAAGCTGTGGGCAAATCAGCAAGACCACACTTCCATTCCAAATACTAGTATAAACTATAATAAACAGACAGGAAAACACAGGGATGCTTGCTAGCTTGCCACTGTAAAGGTAATACTATCTATATTAATTTAGCTGAGAGGGACCGATTTTATGCATAAGTATATAAGGTTAGTTAGCTTCACAGAAGAAACACAGGGATTCACGCATTGCAGCTAAATTGCACATTTCCTTCGATGCTTACACCAAACGTACCGTTTCCACAAACATCTGTGTTGTTGGCAACGCCACGTAACACGTGCGAGTTTGTCAACACAGACAATACACCCTAAGTTTACTTCATAAATTATTTATCATACCGTTGGAATGTGCAATTTGTAATATTAATTGTATGAAAAACAATAAAATACAGTTGACAATGTAATTACGAACCCGCATGGCATTGCGTGAATTCACATTGGTATATCGAAAAATCGGTAATACCACCAGCCCTAATGACGTTACCTGCCATGGCGAAATTCAATGCGTTTATAGCATAACACTGTTAGTATGATAAAACAACTTACATGTCAGCAACATCATTCAGCGTCACTGAGACAGGATGAGTCTCCCTCGGCAAAAACATCTTCTGGCTTATCCAGTTCGTCTAGCACTTGGTGCACTGATAAACGCCTCAAAAATCTCGACATAACTACACAAAAACTGTATCAAAAATACTCTAAAGTAAAAAAATGTAACTGCGGGCCTTACCTAATTAATTGTGCTTTGCTAAACGGAATGTAGCGAGCTACGCTACAAGGTAAAAACACTGCGCCATCTTGGTTCGATAATTACGCACGGGTGCCACTTCCTTATACGCAGAGCTGTTATCTCCTTGTTTTACGACGGCAATGTGTTGAATGAGGGCTCGTTTGAAAGATAAGAGTCTTGGCTATTGGCTGGAATATTCGACAGACAGTTTTAAAACCCAATGGAAAGCAAATAATACTCGGAGTGGAGGCGGGTGGAAGACAGTTTTTCCCACTTCAGATAGGCCTATTGTGCTATCAGTCAAAGAAATACACCCAATTGACGACGGTTTTGCATAAATCTCTGCAGGCAAGTTCAAAACAACTCTGGCTAACATATACTAAGCCAAGGGATTGGTACTCCAGAAACTGGCTGAGTTTCACAACGTCAAAGTGAACACAGCCGAACGAGTCGTAATCAAGTGCAAAAAAGCACAAGTCGGTTTAAAATTGGAAAAAAATAATGTACAGCCGTATGAAAGTTTTAAAGTATTTTTTCTTGAAGCCTAAAGGTATAATGATTTTTCAAACCAAAGTTTTGTGAAATACAATTAAGCAGAACAGTTTACCAGCACATTGTTTATGGTGTGACATCAAGCTGCAATACATGTTTGAGAATTAGGTCAGAGTTTCCAACGTTATTTACGAAGTTTTATCCCGACGTTTTGGGCTTAAAAACCACTTTCCCAGAAGGAATGGATATATCTTAAGGATATTTAATCAAAATATTGAGGTGAGCAGTTTATTATATATTATTAAATTAATGAAATGTATAATGTAATAATTTCCGTAACGCCCGCGTTACCGCTAGGGGGCGTTTGGTATTAAGAGGTTAACCAAGAAAACGTCAGCAAGGCAATTCCTCTGGAATCCTAAGGCTGACTCCGCATTTATCGAGTTAAAAAAAAGGTTCAGTTCTGAGCCCATTTTGATTACGCCCAATCCCTCCCTCCCATTCATTGTGGAGGTCAATGCCTCCGAATTGGGAGCAGGCGCTATTTTGTCTCAGCACTCCCCCATTGACCGCAAATTGCACCCGTGTGCTTATTTCTCTCGCGCCCTTACCCCCGCCGAGAGGAATTATGACGTGGGGGACCGGGAGCTGCTAGCGGTTAAATTGGCTCTGGAGGAGTGGAGGCACTGGTTGGAAGGAGCTGAGCATCCCTTTACTGTTTGGACTGATCGTAAAAATTTGGCATATGTTCAACAGGCGAAGAGGTGTAATTCTCGACAGGCACGCTGGGCGTTATTTTTTTACATGATTTAATTTCCTCCTCACATACCGTCCCGGTTCAAAAAATATCAAACCGGACACCCTCTCTCGTATCTTTGATCAGTCCGACAATTCCGCCGTCACAGAGTCCATTTTACCCGCCACGCAGATCTTGGCCCCGGTGCTATGGGACATTGACGTGGCGGTTCAACAGGCATTACGCCTCGATCCCGGCCCAGGGGGGGGTCCCGCCAATTGCCTATTTGTACCTCTTAAAGTGAGGCCTCGGGTGCTACAGCGGGGTCCACCGCACTATGGAATTTCTCTCCAGACACTTTTGGTGGCCCGGCATGGAGAGGGACGTGCGCAAATTTGTCGCCGCTTGCATCATATGCGCACGGAATAAGGGTTCCCAACTCCCTCCCTCGGGCTTGTTGCGCCCGTTGCCCGTCCCCAGTCGGCCATGGAGTCACATCGCCCTAGACTTTGTGACCGGGTTACCCCCCTCTCAGGGTAACACGGTCATTCTTGTTATTGTTGACAGGTTTTCTAAGGCGGCACATTTTCTGGCCCTAGCTAAACTGCCGTCTGCTCCTGAGACCGCTCAGCTGGTTGTGGACAACATTTTTAGGGTCCATGGATTGCCCCGCGATGTGGTTTCTGACTACGGTCCTCAGTTTGTCACCAGGTTCTGGCGTTCCTTTTGCGTGCAGTTGGGCGCCTCCGTTAGTCTTTCCTCCGGGTTCCACCCGCAGAGTAATGGACAAACAGAACGCACTAACCAGACTCTGGAAAGCACTCTTCGATGTCTGGCAGCCTCCAACCCCACTTCGTGGAGCCGTTACCTTCCTTGGGCCGAATATGCCCACAACACCTTGCGTAATGCCTCCACGGGTCTGTCTCCATTCGAGGCCCAGGTGGGTTATTTGCTCCCACTCTTCCCTGAGTTGGAGAGGAATGTGGAGGTTCCTTCTGCTGGCTCGTTTGTTCGGAGATGTCGTGCGGTGTGGAAGCGAGTTCATGCTTCGCTTTTACGAGCATCTGCCAGTCAAAAGGCTTCCGCTGACAAACACCGTCGTCCTGCCCCTTCCTATCGGGTGGGTCTGAGAGTTTGGCTTTCCACGCGGGACTTGCCCTTGAGGGTCGAATCGCGGAAACTCACCTCGCGGTATGTGGGACCCTTCAAGATCGTCCGCAAAATCAACCCCGTCACTGTTCGTCTGCAGTTGCCGCGCTCCATGCGCATCCACCCTACCTTCCATGTCTCTCATTTGCAGCCGGTCCTTACCAGTGCCTTATCCCTGGCTGAGAGACAACCTCCCCCCCTCGGATCGTGGAGGGAGGCCCGGTGTATACGGTCCGCCGTATCCTGGCGGAGAGAAAGGTGGGCCGGGGTTTCCAGTTTTTGGTCGATTGGGAGGGCTATGGCCCAGAGGAGCGTTGCTAGGTCCCATCCAGAAATATCTTGGACCCCCAACTAATTACTGATTTCCGTGTAAGCGAGTTGGGGGATCGTCTGGGGTTGTCCCTTAGAGGGGGAGTCCTGTCATGGGCGCCTGCCGTTTTCCTCGTTGTTTTCCGATCTATCGGATTTTTTCTGCACTCCACCGCAGGGTTTTGCTTTGTCCCAGCGATTAGTGCTTTCACCTGTTTTACCTGTCATCGGTATTTAAGCCCCGGAATTCCTCTTCCGGGTGCTTCACTATTTCTTCGTGTTTCACAAACTCAGGGTTTTGTTTTGCTGCCTCTACATTTTCTCTAAGAAAGTTTTTTCTTTATTTTCTCTGTAGAGACAGTTCTCCTGTTTATCGAAGCTCAGAGATTATCTCTCAATCTCTCTTTTCCTCTCTCCCCCTTCTGCTCCCACTCTCACCTTTTCGAGAGTGCAAGCTTTATATTTATTTCATTATTTTCACCATTTATCGGGCTTCATAGCCAAGTTTCGAAGGTGCCTTATTTTTTCTCTGTTCTCGCCACCTTTTCAGCTGTAGTGTACTGTTTATTTTCTCTGCCCGGTTTGCTCGTGGTTATCCCTGTTTTGTTAGGGTGTTTTTTGTTTGGCTATTGCCAGGGAGTTTTTATCCCTTATTTTGTTGTCGCATTTAGCTCATTGCTATTTCACCCTAAACCCTCACAGATATAGCCTAGGCTACTTATGTCCAGGTTTATATGGAGGATATTTCGCATACTGCATGTCACTGCAGTGTAGACTACAGTAAGCAATATGCTAGTACACAGGACGCAGTAAATTGGGCATTCACAATGCCTTCATCTACAACACTGTTATGACCCAACAATACTATCCCCGATGATTTGACATTACCTTTTTGTGCTTTTATCACAATACATTACTTCTTTGTACCACTTCCAGGTTCTTTAGACTACTTACCACAAAATAGGCTACATCACCATATTTTAACACTTTCACCTTCACTAGATCCCTTTATACCGCATTAACAGTTCATACCATTTCCACCTTTTATTTTCCACCTCACACTATACCATATTACCATCTTTCTATGCCATTTCCAGCCATTGATATTTGTGAAGCAACCACACCTACAATTCCTTTAGGAATTGTTAATCTAGTTTGTTGTGTTCACAAAAGAGAATGGGGAAGTAACGAAAAGGTCCTGACAAGTGGTCGGAAGTGACGCCAGGGCACATGACGCAACTTCCAGATCAACGCTCAGGCCCCAAGGGGCCTGGCGGTTGATCTGGGGCTTCACGGTTGATGTCTGCAGGAAGACTCTTCTCTGTAATTTCATTCCATTTTTAATGGACTTCAATGGGGAAATTTGCTTGGCACCAGAGGCTGCAATACCTCAGGTGACCACTGGAGGTTGCAAGCTTCACGGAGAATGTCAATCCCTGGTCCCTTGATTGGAATGAACCGTGGGTGCGTCCCAATATTCTTCACTTCCCACCTCCACTCCCCCACTACCACTCCTCTATTACCCGGAAGTATGTGGAGGAAGGGAGGGGAGTAGGGGAGTGGAGGAGAGGAGCCGTGAACAAAATTGGGACAGCGAATCTGTTTCACCGTCATCAAAATCGCCGTCGACTATTGATGAAGTTGCCCTATCATAACTTTGACTGATGCCGAACCCACACATATTCCCGAAGCCAATCACAGATCTTCCACATGGTCAGCCCATTTAAAGCTGCAAAATGTATTTTAAGTTACAAATGCAAGTAACCTATAGTTGCATCAGTGTAAACAAGCCTGTATTGCGGTTTGCGTCGAGACACTAATTAACATGTAGCTAATCAGCAACATTAGATCAAAGTAAACATGTTGTAATATAGGCAACGCAAACATAACAATTTACTGTAATTCCAGAATCCCGATGTCCCCGATGTCTGAACATACCAAGCACTAATTCACCTATAGGCATAGGCTACTGTAATTTCTGAAATCAAATTTAAAATCGTCCTTTGGAATGGTTGAATAAATTAATTAATGCATATTCACATAGCTACTGAAATGGTAGCTGTCATGCTTAAGCTATATTTATGTAGGCCTACAGTCATGTTCGTGAATAAGTAGGGGTGGGAATCGAGAACCGGTTCCAAGTTGTCTGATTCCTCGGAATCGTACGCCTTCGAGCTTATCGATTCTCTTATCGATTCCAGCATGTATTCCCGACAGCTACGCATAGCAAAACAACGTCACGTCATGCACGCTGTCGTTTTTCATTCAGTCAGCGCATGATGGCAGGCAGAGTTTGGCGCCCTGTCTAAAAATATTAAATGTAAACGTCATTTTAAAAAAACTAATACTACTGCTACTGTCATTTAAAAATCAATAGAAAATGTGTTCGCGCCATTTTGTGATCCGTCTTCGGAAATCAATGATCAACTATTCAGAACTATAACAGATTTGTGGAGTGTGTGGACTTCCCTCGGGAGTCTATAACCAACTACAAGTGTAAAACTAAGTGTTTTGATTGGCGGTAGACTAATCTGACAATGATTGCCTGCTTGGCGACACACAGATGAGTAGCCTAGATTTGGAAAGCGAATAACTAACCTAAATTAGCTAAATGATTATCTTAAATCTTCGTCATCTTCAGCTAATAAGAGAAGCCAGCTTGCCTCAGGTAAAGATCTCATCTTTCTTCCATGTAAATGTATAGGCTAAATGAGATAGGGGAGAATGGTGACAGTTGAAACTGTTCTGATAATACAGAAACCAATGCAAACGTTACGGTGCAGCTTATGAGTAACTCATAAGTAAAGTAACTCATCTACTAAATATCCCAATCACTGAGCAGCGGTTAAGATGAAAAACATTGATATCACAGTGTTACATACATCTAAATATGTTGCCTAATCATCCACTCTTGTACCTCAATAAAACATCACTTGTCCCTGTACTCTACAGTATGTATACTTTTGTCCTGGGATTGCATTTTTCAGTATTCTTTTAATCTTTTATATTTTCCTATTCATAATGACCCCAAGGAAATGTTTACCTTAATCTACCACATATCAGCGCACAGTAAATTGGAATGAGCATTTGTCATGCCCTAAGAGACAAGTATATGCCATAGCCTATATTAGGCCATGTAAAAAAAAAAAATTGTTGATCGTCCCCGCCCGACATCCGAAAAAGGCCCCGACGACTTTTTATTTTTATTTTTTTCGTGACGATGGCCAGAAGTTGCAGAAAACACGGGGAAATCCTATTTCTAAGCCATTTGGATAGAAAATCGTACTCACACCGCACTAGGAGATCCTATCCGATCCACTAGGCCTAGCCCTCTATCGACCACCACGCAAAATTATTAGAGTGCATGTGCAGCATGAATTTCAAAACAAAGCCTATCCATGACAGGGCATGCTTATAATTATATTGACCTAGGCTATTAAATGTTTTATGATTGCTTGAACTTTAGTCTATACAGTATTTTATTGTTGTAAAAAAGGTTTTGTAGCCAGATCTGGTCTATGGTGTAGTACAAGCATAAAACCAATAACATACAATCAATCAAGGAACATTTATTGACCAAAAATACATGAAACATTACAATCAATATGAGCAAAACTGAT
This sequence comes from Synaphobranchus kaupii, assembly GCA_029718625.1. NCBI lineage: Eukaryota > Metazoa > Chordata > Actinopteri > Anguilliformes > Synaphobranchidae > Synaphobranchus > Synaphobranchus kaupii. Next base: position 63,309,390 of record CM056379.1, read on the forward strand.
GTTGACAGGCTACAATTAAACAGAAGCAATTTGGTCGAGAGATGCAATGTTCTATATATTCTGTCCTCTTTATTTCTCTCTACGGTCCGCTGTACCTGGTGCTTAAATAAAAAAAAGTAAATAAATAAAAACCGCCGATCAACAACTTATTTTCTTTAAATGGCCTTATGTATGATAACATGAACATAAAATAGTTTTCCACCATCTGCAAAATGCTGCCAAATGTTCTATCTTCAATGAACATCGGTAGCCTACTTCAAAAATACATTTAACGATTGCACTACAGCAGGGGTGTCAAACTCAAATACACAGTGGGCCAAAATTTAAAATTAAACAAAGCCGCGGGCCAACGTTGAACAAATGAACCTTTTAATATCGACCCAAACAAGTTTTGCTTTAACATTGAATATGGAACAAGCAACGCTTATATAACTTAATAGTGCAGACATGCAAAATCGAATTTCAAATTTAAAAAAAACATATCAATGGCATATTAAATAAAATTTAAATAAAAATTGTATGCCTCTTTTCTATTTGCAGCCTTCTGAGGTAAATATCAAAATAAACTTTTTCCACAGGCTAATAAATTTGAAAATAAAATAACAACAATGAATGAATCAACCATTCAGGCCTTGGAGTAGCAAGAAAAAGTGCATAAAGAAAACGTTAATTATTGCTCAGTTTGCGACACACTGATCTAATCTGATGTGCCCAAGCCAGATACCTGGCATCTTTTCTTGGATGCTAGTAGTTCATCAATGTCTGGGCTCAGGCTCTGAGCTGAGGAAACCCTCAGTATCGAACGAAGGTGTTCATCAGTCAGACGTCTCCTGTGAGATGTTTTCGTCATCTTCATCAAGGAGAAAAGTTGCTCACATAGATAAGTGCTGCCGAACATGGAGAGCAATTGAGCAGCTTGGGTGCGGAGCTGAGGCATTGTGTCAGGGATGAACTGTGGAAACTGTGCGGCGCCAACAGCATCATACTTTGACTTCAGCGTGTCATTACACTGGAGTTCAATCAGCTCCATTTGGAGGTTGGTTGGTGCGTTTTCCACATCAACTGCGAAGGGATTACTAAGCAGTTCAAATCTACATTTCTGGACATCAAAGTCGGCAAATCGCCGGCTAAACTCAGCGCCGAGTACACTGAGTTTTTCAGCAAACTGTGCGCACACGGCGGTAGAGATCTGCGTTTTTATGGTTTGGCAGCAGGGAAAATGGCCAAGGTTTCCTTGCAGCATCTGATTCTCCCACAGGCACAGTTTAGTTTTAAAAGCTCTCACTGCTGCGTACATGTCTGTGATGATGCGTCCCCGCCCCTGCAGCTGCAGGTTCAGCGCATCGAGATGGCTTGAGATGTCACACAGAAAGGCCAGCTCACACAGAAACTTTTGCTCCCGGAGCTCTGCTGTGTCCTTCCCTTTGCTTTGCAGAAACTGACATATTTCCTCACGCAGCTCGAAAAATCTGTTCAGTACTTTTCTGCGGCTTAACCATCTCACCACTGTGTGATACGGCACGTCTGCATATTCCGAACCACACTCGTCCAGAAAAGACTTAAACTGGCGGTGATTCAGATCTTTGGCTCTTATAAAGTTAACAACTTGTGTTACTGTGGTCATAACGTGTTCCATCTTTAGGGCTTTACCACACAGTGATTTTTGATGTATGATGCAGTGATAAACAGATAGCTCACCTGCACAGTTCTCTTCCCGCATCTTTTCCCGAATCCTGCCCACCAGTCCATTCTTTTTACCGCTCATCGCTGGCGCACCATCTGTGGTTAATCCCACGAGTTTATCCCACGGCAGCTTTATTTCAGTTACACATTTGCAAACCTCCTCAAAGATTTCCTTCCCTGTGGTTGTGCCATGCATGGATTTAAATCCCAAAAGCTCCTCCGTAACACACAGATTTGAGTCCACGGATGAACACTGACAGCTGCGCAGTATCAGACGCGTCGGTGCTCTCGTCCACAGCAAGGGAGAAAGAAACAAAATCTTTTCCCTTTTCCATCAGCTGGTCATACAGATTGGTGGCAAGATCACATGTGCGCTCAGCTACTGTATTCCTGCTCAGGCTCACGTTTGAAAAGGCTTGCTTTTTCTCTGGGCACACTTGGTCACAAACTTTCATCATGCACTTTTTTACAAACTCTCCCTCATTAAAGGGCCGGGCTGATTTTGCGATTTCTTCTGCCACAATATAACTAGCCTTTACAGCAGCCTCACTTTGTGATGTGGCTTTTTTGAACATATTCTGTTGTGAAACCAAACTTCTTTTCATCTCCTCTACTTTCTGGCTCCTTTGAGTCATGTCCAGGTCCTTGTACTTGTCCTGGTGTTTTGTTTCATAGTGTCGTCTAATGTTGTACTCCTTAGTTACAGACACGTTGGCTCCACAAACAAGACAAACAGGTCTGTCTTTTACATATGTAAACAGATATTCTGCCTCCCACCTGTCCAGAAAAGTTCTGTTTTCTGCCTTTCTTTTCGCCATTTTTGGGAAGGGGTAACATGGTGACAGTTGTAGTATGAGGTCGCGGCGTGGTCTGGGAGAGAGGCACGGGGAGGCGGGGTGAGCGGGGGCTTTCCTGCCGAAGCACGGATCGCTACTGACACAGAGGAGAGGGCATGTCTGGGTCCTGTCCTGATTGACGCGCCAAAACAACAGCAGAGCATTATGGGATTTGTAGTATTAGCGGTGAACGCGCTGTTACAGCGGCACCGCCGCTGTATAATACTGGCGGGCCAGCTCTAATAGTAATTTGATATTGCCTCGCGGGCCAAATATAATTACACTGCGGGCCAAATTTGGCCCGCGGGCCAGAGTTTGACACCCATGCACTACAGTATGTGAAATGCACTCAAAATGCAAAAATAACAATTGGGCTATCAAACATATTGGAAAGACAGTGCTCGAGTGGAAACACGAACGTACGTATGTAGCCAGCGAGACCAACGGTATTTTAGACGCAAAAATACTTACATATCGCAAAAGGGGAATTCCCCTGCATAATGCATATTCTATAGTGCTTGTGTAATACTAGACAGTTAAAACGAAAACTGCCGTTACGCTGGGCTGTAGTAAATTGCTCAAAGCACCCAAAAAGACTTGGCATATACCGTTGCGAAGGTTCTAATGTACTCTATTGGATAAAAAAGCCGACAATTAAACCAGAACGAACTGTAATGCATGAGACAGGCTTACAGGGCATGGGGCTATTACGCGGCGACGTTTCAGATAGTGTAATAGCGGTATAAAGTGTTGTATATTTCTCAAACCGATTGTACCAGACAATAAATGACAACTGAATTTTGAAAGGAACATCTCGGTGTGTAAAACCAATGGTAGGATTGTATATTTATTTCATATTTAGTAGCATATATTGCTAGTAGAATACATGGTAGAATGAGAGTACTTTCACAGTTTATTTTGCATTTGAGCAGGGCTTTTCACGGCATTTTTGGCATATGATCAGGCTATTGTTGGGTTTATCTCGTTGCTATGACGTTATTTTAATTTTATATGATGAATAAATATATTTATGAACTCAAACATAGACGCTATTGTCCACTATGTCACGCATAGGTAGGTATAGACTAGGTGGGGGGTTGCTTGATAAATGGACTTGCTACAGGGAAATAGTGACACTTAGAAACTACGTATTCGGCAGAAATCGTCACGAACCGTCTACCAATAAATTTAAAACACAGAGTTTGTGATTTCCAATAATAGTTCGGCTGCAGTAGCAACGAATGTCTCAGTTGAGCAAAAAAGGTCTCGCTGGCGGGACTTCTGTGCAAAGGTGTTAACCCCTTGGCGCAGATGGCAAATTTCACCTATTTAGGGGGTGCTCTGTTTAAGGCTTTATAACTCCAGGTGTGAGCATCACATAAACTTGTTAAATGGCTTAAATGAAAGAAGACTGGTGTACCATTTACAAGACAAACTTAGATTTGTTTATTTTCATAATTTAATTCAAAATAAAGTGCCACAAATGCAAAGAAACTTTGGAAAAAAATTTAAAAAAATTTTTTTTATTTTATTTTGCTGAGAGCTACATAAGTGAAATCGGCAATATATATACATTTCCTGGATCATAAACTCCATGTCCACAAGTTTAGCAAAATCTGAGGATGATATGCAGAACTACTAAAAGTCTTTGATGCAAAATATAGCAGTGTACCCTGTTGTCCATTAGTGTCTCCAAATCTATCCAAATGGCTAAATTGTGCACTGCTCTAAATAAATAAAAAAAATGATATATTTAACTACAAATCAACAGTTTTGGCTCATAAAACTCACTTTTGCATAATTTTCAAGTGGGAATTACTATATTTTCATCAGTATAGGGGGGTAGATATCTATGGGTCCAAAACCCCTATGCAAAACATGTCATAAAATGAATTAATTAGTTTTGTCCATTACAAAACAAATACATTTGCTCCTTCTGATGGCTTAATCTCAATTTTTTCCCCCTCCATTCCACATCCACCATCAAAACCCTCCCTTGAACAAAGGAAAAACTTTCAGTTATTTTAAATTCCTTTGTTCCAAATAAAATCCCCACCCCTGAAGAGCGTACCCACCCCCCCCCCCCCCCCACACTCCAACATGACGGGCCTCTGTCCCACTCTTCAGTAAAATTCTTCACATCCTCCCTCGACCCCAAGTGCACCTCTTGCAAGAAATGAATTAAAATCCCATTTCCCGCCAAGAACTGAAACACCCCTCCCCTCTTCACATTCCCCCTCAACCCTCGTGCATTGCACGTCATCACTGTTAATACAATTTAACATTTATATCCTCCCCAAACCCCCCCTCTTCATACTGCCCTTCTAACCCCCCCCCCCCCCCCCCCCCAACCAGGAACGTCCCCTCATTATTTGAGTCTTGAGAAAAGGACACTTCCCCAAAATTATTCTCCTCCATTGGAGACTCATTGTCCCACTCCAAACTTATTCTACTCCCTTCCCCCTCTGACAGCTCAGAGTCTGATCCCTGCTCCCTTTTCCCTCCCACCTTTGCTTTTTTCCTTGGAAACAAAGACTCCGACCCACTGTCTTCATCCAGCGGGTCCTCCAAGTTCATCCAGGGTCTGGACTTGCTTCCTTTCCTCCCTCTTCTGGGGCTATTTTTTGCCTTCCACTTCCACTCTCTTTAGCCTGTTTCCCTCCTTGCACCACTTCTGAGAATGACCTGCTTCTCTCTGGACACTCTTTGTACATGTGCCCCTCCTTCCCGCACAAATTACAAACTCTACCTTTCTTGCATTCTCTCGCCACATGGCCCTCTTCCCTACACAGACTGCACACAATCTGCGCCTCGCAATCTCTGGCTAGATGCCCATGCCTCAGGCACCTCCTACAGAAAGTTGGTAACCCCTGGTACGTCAGGAACCCCTTATTCACCCCAATTGAAAAAACGGCCGGCAGATGCTTTAGGCCTCCGATCCCCTCTGGATCTCTGTTTAGTTTAACTAAAATCCGCCTCTTTCCATTCCACACCCCAAACGCATTCATCATTCTCTCCTCCGACTTCATTACTCTACAATATCTCTCCAAAAACACTTCAACATCTCTTGCCGGCACATGCGGGTCGTACATCAGGACTGTCACCATCTTAACTTCTTTTGAGAACAAAGGCTCAAACACGATGCCGGAAAGTACTTCCTCTGGCCCCGCCCGTTTGTACCTTTCATAGACTTCCAAACATAAGTTTTCGCTATTAAGCGTTACGTCGTACAGACCCCTTCTTTGGAAGTCCAGAATGCAAAACATTCTGCCGATTCCCACATCAAAAAGCACCTCGATCACAACGTAGTGCAAATTTACCTCCTCTCTTCTCTGTGGCGTGACTACCACCCTTATGGTGTTTCTCCTTCGTACTCCTCCAGCTGCATATTCTGGAGCCGGGCCCTCCATCTTTTCCTCCAATCTTTGAATAAACGAAAAACTTCTTCTTTCAGACTTCTTCACTTGCTTTTCCTCCTTCTCCGTCCACGGATTCAGCGTATCTTCAGCGCCCCCCTCCGTTCCCTGGCCAAACCACCTCCTTGATCATGGTATCTCCCCTGCCAGGTAAGTATGAGTTGCGTGCATTTGTGGAATAGGTCCCTACCCCACGCCATACCTTTTACGCATGTGGGAACCACATTTTCCCACTCGCTCAGCCGTCAAATGAGCACATTTACAATTGTGCACATTGTCTGAATTGATTAAATGAAGCGGAATACTGCTGCCCCTCATTTAGCCTATATTATCATGTATATATAGGGTTAAAAAATATATTACAATGTCAAGCAGCGCATACTTTAAGAATCACCCATACAGGAAGAAGCGAGGGGCAACAACAACAAAACGATCTTGAGTTCAATATGAACATAGCATACGTATGACAGAAAGGGAAGCTAACTCAAGTCGTAAGCCATAGCATTAGTTCTAAAAACTAGCTATGTTGCAGGACAAACAAATAAAATGCATGTCGTTTCTGGTGTTTGCAGTGACTGCATAATTAGGACACGGCGACGTTTAATTATTTTCACTGTGAATAATACGGTTAACAGTTTCCATCTTTTACCTTGGTAAACTGCGCCGTCGTGTGCGAAAACGCAAAAGTCATTTTAAAGATCGGCTTGCAGCACCGGGTATTCCCAGGGGGTCTCCCATCCAGGTACGAACCAGGGCCGACCCTGCTTGGCTTCTGAGATCTGACGAGATCGCGCGTTTGCAGTGTGGTTTGCCCGTGAGCAATGGCGATCCGCGCCAACCAGGGTTAATTTGTTTCTAAACTGCAGCCGTCGTTTTCGTTTAATTTTGGTTCTCAAAGCAGTCAAAGGAGCACAATTACGAGAGTGCATATTGTCCACTGCATAATTAGGACACGACGACGTTTAATTATCTTCAATGCGAATATTACAGTTAACAGTTTCCATCGTTTACCTTGGTAAACAGCGCGGTCGTGTGCGAAAACGCATAACAACAATTTTTTTAAATGTCGCGGATGCGGGGTTGCCACAATCATTTTAAGTTAAGAGAACCGTTTTTAAAAAGCGTCCGGATCAACACAACATTGAACGAAACCACACATCTCATTGAAACATTTTATTGTCTTGCATAAACATTTCTCTCCAAATCAAAGCGGGATACGTTTAACTCGGCCGAACGCTAAAAGATCAAGCTTCTTTCACCACAATATCAGGGGAGAGCGCGAACGCAGTCCCCCACTACCAGAAATAATGCAGTCGAGATTCCCACATTTGGGGAATTCGCAGGGGTCAGGACTACCGGAGTGCAATGACTGAGCCTCGTCCTGGGTGAACATTTGTTTTTATAGTATTTTTTACAAGTTATGTTACAGAAAAAACACAGTTAAAAAACAGTCATATACACAATGCCTCTCTCCATCTTAAAACATTTCTTTAAAAAATAACAACCATTCCAGATTATGGCAGTTAATTTTTCCTTTAAAATACAAAAAGTTCTTACAGTTCCCGCTTGGGGGGTTGTATTGGTTCTCTCTCTTTTGGGGGGTGGGCTAAATGATCAGTTCTTTCCAATGGTCCACCCCCCATTTCTCTCTTGCCAGACACTTATTTTTATTAAAGTCCACCATAACGCCGTCCTGGAGGAGGTTTTGAATCCTCCTCCGGAGAGTGATCATGTCTACTGTTGTTTTTTGGTAGACCTTGATGTTCCTCATCTCCCACAGGACCTGCCTGACGATGTTGATAATCCTCCACTGACGCTGGAGCTCAGGGGTCTTGCAGCCTCCGGAGGGACCGTAGAGGACACTCTCAGCCGTCAGGGAGGACCTTGGCAGCAACCTGTTTTGGGAGATAGAGGAGACAACAAGGCCCCAGACCCGTCTGGCCATGGAGCACTCCCAGAACAGATGGTGGATATGTTCTGAGTCAGTGCATCCGTGGGGGCAGCGCTCGGTTTGGGCTAAGTGCCGCTTGTACATAAACGACCTGGTGGGAAGGCACATGTGAGCAGACATCCAGGCAATGTCTTTTTGTTTATTAGACAAAGATGTATGCAAGACATTTGCCCAGATTATTGACGGGTCTAGGGCCGGGCAGCCCCTCGGGACTGTCATTGTTTGGCTAGATCTTAAAAATCCCATGATTGCTTTGTACGTCCACGAGGTCAGCCCGGCCCTGGGCAATCCGGCCTCGAAGGCAAAGTCCTTCAGGTCTCGATAGGGGGGATCCCAGGGGGGATCCCAGCTGTATGGTACCATCAGGTCCAGCGCACACAGGCCCATCGCCCTCAAGAAGGGAGTGGCATAGTACCTGGCAAAGGTACCAGAGGCCTTCTCAACCTTCTGAACATTCTGGACCAGTGTGGCCAGACCTTGTACCAGGATGGTAACTCTTTTCAGTTTTTCCACGGTGCTCCCCCAGACAAAGCAAAAGGCCATAATAATAATAATAATAATAATGCATGGCATTTTTATAGCGCCTTTCTAGATACTCAAAGCGCTTTACAATGATGAGGGGGAAACTCGCCTCTACCACCACCAATGTGTAGCACCCACCTGGGTGATGCAACGGCAGCCATTTTGCGCCAGTATGCTCACCACACATCAGCTGATGTGGAGAGGGAGAGAATAATTTTTTTTTAGCCAATTAAACTAGGGGATGATTAGGTGGCAGATTGAATGAGCCTGGGTTGGGAGTTTAGCCAGGACACCGGGGAAACCCCTACTCTTTACGATAAGTGTCATGGGATCTTTAATGACCAGTGAGTCAGGACCTCGGTTTAACATCTCATCCGAAAGACAGCATCTCCTACAGCACAGTGTCCCCATCACTGCACTGGGGCATTGGGGTTTATTTGACCAGAGGGAAGACTGCCCCCTACTGGCCCACCAACACCACTTCCAGCAGCAACTTAGTTTTCCCCAGAGGTCTCCCATCCAAGTACTAACCAAGCCCACAACCTACTTAGCTTCAGCCATTCAGCAGGCGCAGATTGCATAGTGGTATGGCTGCTGGCTCCAGTGATGTTTTTACTAGTGGCCTTGTCTGGGGGAAACACCCTCCCCACGTAGAGAAAAATGGGAAGGACTATTGCCTTCAGGACCAGGATCTTACCCGTCTGAGTCAGAGGCCGCACGCTCCAGCTCCCTCCCAGCTCAGCCTTCACTCTCCGTCTGACTGGAAGGTCACCCCCAGGAGCTTGATGCTATCTCTGCGTACAGGAAAGGAAACGGTTAGTGGCTCACTCCAATGTCGAGACAGAAACAGTTCACTCTTGTCCCTATTGACTAGGGCGCCAGTGGCTGCACAGAAGTCATCTAACACCTTGTTTGCAACGGTTATAGAATGACTATCTGTGCCGACGATGGTAATGTCGTCCATGTACGCCATCACCCTAAGCCGCTCCCCCTGGGCCCTGGGCAGTGGATAACCAGCGATGCCCGGGTTACCCCTGATGGCCTGGAGGAATGGCTCAAGGTAGATGACATACAGGAGGGATGCTAGAGGACATCCCTGCCTGACGCCAGACCTAATGGCAAAGGGGGCGGATGGGTGCTTGTTAACAACCACCCTCCCCAAGATGTCAGTCAAGTACATTTTGGTCCTGCGCAGGAGTGAGCTAGGAAAGTTAAGTCTCTCTAGCACCCTCTCCAAACACACACGACTTACCCTGTCAAAGGCCTTCTCCTGATCTAGGCTGAGAAGGCCCAAGGGGGACCCGCGCTCCCCGGAGTGGATTATCAGATCCCTCACGAGGAGCAGGTTGTCATTAATGGACCTCCCTGGAATGCTGCATGTTTGATCAGGGCCGATCACCGGTGTTATCAGGTCTTGGAACCTCCTCATCAGTGCCTTCGCAAATTCCGGAGGTCCTTCAGGTCCCCCTTTTTCGGGACAAGAGCGACCGCGCTCTGTCTCAATGAAGCCCCCAACCTCCCTTCCCTGTATGCCGCCCTGAAAACCTCCGCAACGTCCTCCTTCAGGAGATCCCAGTAGGCCTGATAGAATTCGGCCGGGATCCCATCAGGACCGGGAGCTTTGTGTAGATTTAGGGAGCGCACGGCCCGGGTGAGCTCCTCGGTGCTCAATTCCGGTTCCATGCTCTCATCCCCGAGGCATCTGTCCAGGCCGTCCAGGAAGGTGTCCATGAGAGCCCCATCTGCGGGCCTTATGCTGTACAGACCCGCATAGAACTCCCTGGCCACCTCCCGGACCTCCGCCTCTTCAGAAACCACCACCCCTCTGCTGTTATAAAGGGAAGAGATGTTATTAGTTTTTGACCGTGCCCTGCGGAAGAAGTACCTTGTGCATTTTTCATCCTCCTCAAGGCCCTGGAGTTTGGAGCGGAAGGTGTGTTTTTTCTGCTCCGCCCGATAGAGGGCGGAGAGGTTCTGTTTTGCGAGTGCAATTTCGCTGCTTACCTCCAGGCCTCGGGACTGGAGGAGGCTCAGTCTTTGGAGGGCAGCATTAGCACGATCAAACGCCGCCCTCCTTTCCTTTGCCTTCCTCCGCCCGACTGCCCGGAAGTAGCCCTGCACCCGCTCCTTCACCATCTCCCACCACTCCATCGGGGAGTCAAAGAGGTGTTTAAGACTCACCCACTCCAGGTAGCGCCTTGAGAAGGACAGACGCACTTTGGGGTCCTGGAGATGGCTGGTATTCATCCTCCAGAGACCCCTATCAACAGTTACGGTCTTCTCCCATGTCAGGGTCACGGTCACCATGTGGTGGTCTGAGAAGTGCACTGCCCTGGTGGAATAGGTCTGCACTCTCAGGCCTGGGGAGAGCAAGAACATATCAATTCTGGAAGAGAAAGCACCAGAGGAACTCACCCATGTATGTTGGGGTAGAGAGGCGCCCCCGGCGTCATGGAGGGAGAAATCTTCCATGATGGACCGCAGCTCCTCACTCGACCGATCTTTCCGTGGTCTGCTGCGGTCCTCATCCCTAAGGGCACAGTTGAAATCCCCCCCCACGACAACCGGCATTGTGCAATGTAAGATGGGTCTTAGTTTGTGGAATAAGGAGACCCTCCCTGCCTCACCGACCGGGCCGTATACATTGACCACTCTGAGTGGGGATCCCCCGACACTAAAATCAGTGACGAGGATTCGCCCACTCTCCAAGATGTTATTTCCAATGATCTTAACGAAGGGATTTTTGGTCAATGTGCCGACCCCGTCAGCCCGGGCAATGTTAGAGCCCGACCAGAGAGAGTCCCCCATTCTCCATTCCCCTCTCAGAACATCATCCATAGTGCAGAAAGGGATTCTGCACTCCTGAAGAAGGATGATGTCCGAGGGAAGCTGCTGTAACATGGAGAAAACTGTGTGTCTCTTGTTAGGGTCTTTGATACTTCTGGTGTTTGATATTGTGAGTGTTAGTGTCATGATGGTTATGGTTATTGTTTAGTTGTGTCATTTGTTCCGGGTTTATTGTTTGCGATTTCTATACAGATTTGATTTATCCTTTCCAATACTGTGTCCGGGTTATTTAGGCACCTACTCACCCCCTGACTCAGTCCGCCCACAGGTCTCCCCTCCATACTGCCTGGTGGGTTCCGTCCTGGAGAGGTGGGATGTGATGGCTTTGCCCCAGGGTCCCCCTTTGCTTCGGAGGGTACCCGAGAGGAGAGCTGCTGGGTGTTCTTGTTTGGTGTGGGGTCGGGGCCAGGAAGTGACCGGTCATTAAAGGGCCTGTTTTGGAATGTGATGGGTTTTGTAAGGGTTTATTTTTGGTGTATAAGTGGTGGTGATGGTTTACTTGGGCGAGGTGGGGGTTCTGGCCTGGTTTTGGAGGGACTGGTCCGGGTATTGATATTTCCATGCTGTATTTTACGTATTGGTTGTTTGTGTAGGCGGGATATTGCTGGGTTTTGGGGTTGACTGGGTTGTTCTGTAATGTTTGTATTATTATGTTTACCCTTCCTTTTTTTAGTTGCTGTGTGCCATGATGTTGAATTGTCTGAATCTGAATCTGTGCTAGAGGAGTATGACCCTTCCACCATGATAGAGGTGTCAGAGTCAGGCTCCTCTTTAACGGTAGTGACTGTCTGTGTGGGTAAGGGGGCTTCAGAGGAACCTGTGCATTGGGTAAATCCGGTACTGATAGTGCTTGGGGGGGCTTGTGCAGTGTCTTGTGAAGGAGTGGTTATTCCAGGCTGAGGGGGGGTTGTGACAGGTGTTCTAGTTCTTGGTGTTGGGGTAGGGGTAGGGGTAGGGGGGGGGGGGGGGGGGCAGTAGATGGTGGAGGAGGTGCAGTGTTCCTAGCCCTGTTTGCGTATGATAGTGGACAGTCACGAAAGAAATGCCCACTCTCTCCGCACAGGTTACAGGGCTTTGGGTCCCGGCATGTCCTGGTCTCGTGCTCTCCTCCGCAGGTCTTGCACTTGACCACTGTGCAGGCTGCGGCTAAGTGACCTAACTCACCGCAGTTCCTGCACAGCTTGGGCATGCCGTTGTAGAACACCACACCCCTATTTCTCCCCAGCGTGATGGTGCTGGGGATATGGCATACTCCCCCCCCCCCCCACTACATAAGGGTCGGGCTTTAGCTGGACCAGCCACTTCCTGGCCCCGGTCCACACTCCATCCTCATCAAGAACCCTCCTGGCGTCAGATTTTACATTGCCATACCTGCCCAACCACGTCGAAACATCGTGGTCCTGCACAGTCTCATTATAGAACTGTACAGTAACCACTTTGTTCTCCGTGTCGGACAGGGGCTCGACCGCAAAGTTTTTGAGGGGACGCCTGTCCTTCCCCTCTCTATAGAGGTTCCAGAACCTCTCCAGGACATTGGGGTTCTTGAAACTAACTTCGAAGATATCCCCTTGACCTGGATCCTTTACCAGGCAGTTAAGGTCAGCTGGCACAAAGCCCATACCTCTTTGTAGCACTGCCCTGCTAAATTCCAGACGGGTCAAACCTGTCACTCTCGTCTCGGGTCGAGTTGGATTTGGGCCTGCAGCACGACCTGTCCCCCCTGCGGTTGCTGGCCCAGGGGCGCCCTCCATGGCTGCGCCCTCGGCCCCCTGTCCCGCCGGGGGGCTCACACTGGCACTGCCACCTCTCTCCTTGACCCCCTGGATCCATGTCAGGCGGACGGCGTTATGGCGTCGCGTCCCTGGAACAGGTCTGGCTGCCATCCCCCTTCCTCTAGGTAAGGCCGGACTCCGCACTGTTAGAAAAACACAGACAGCACTCAGGAGATGGTGTTCCTTCCGGTCGGACGAGAAGTCAGCAACACAGTGCAGGCAGAAAAGGGCCCAGCCGAGGGCTGGCACCCCACACCGCTGCGTGAGGACCTCCCTGTTTGGTGCAGGCGGCAAGCGTTGATCCTCAGGTGGTGTTGAGGTCTGGGTCGCTGCCTTCCGTCTCAGTGGGGTCCGCTGCTCTGGTCCTCCCAACTGCCTGCTCCTCAGCTTCGTCCTCCGGGTCTGGCCTGCTGGTTCTGCTGCGGGCCTAGGAGAAAAAGAGGGAGAGGTGGATAACCAGGGCGAAGGCCCAGCTGGTATCTGGTGAGGCCTGGAGAGAAAAGCAGCCCTTCCGGGCCTACTCTCCGGGCAAGATCCGCACTCCCCTCGGGCCTCCTGGCGTCAAGCGTCCGCAGCAGTAGTGTCGATCCCAGAGCGCTGGAGTCTTACGGCAGATTCTTAAAGTATGGGCGATTCTTAAAGTATGCGCTGCTTGACATTGTAATATATTTTTTAACCCTATATATACGTGATAATATAGGCTAAATGAGGGGCAGCAGTATTCCGCTTCATTTAATCAATTCGGACAATGTGCACAATCGTAAATGTGCTCATTTGACGGCTGAGCGAGTGGGAAAATGTGGTTCCCACATGCGTAAAATGTATGGCGTGGGGTAGGGACGTATCGCCTCCTCCTATACTAATGACTATTAGTTTTCAGTGTTTGTTGGTTGTGTGTTTGATGTGTACCTTTTATGCTACTCGCCTATTCTTGCGCCTCATTACTGAGGCAGGGCGTTTATTATTGCTGGCCGTTTAATTACTTAGCACATGGAAGCATAGGATAGCAGTTCTTTGTTCCCCTTTGCCTTGTTTCGATTTCTTGCTGTGAAATCAGGCATTTGTGCTTCTACTCAATTGCGTGTTACAGTGTGCCGGTTCGTAGCTTCGGTACGTTGGTGTGTATTTGTGCCATTATGCTACTCGCCTGTTCTTATGCGTCTCGTTTCCGAGACAGGGCGTTTGTTATTTCTGGCTCGTTTATTAGTTACCTAGCTCGTAGAAGTATGGGGTAGTAGTCCTTTGTTCCCTTTCGCCTTGTTTGGGTTTCTTGTTGTGAAACCAGGCGTTTGTGCTTCTACTCATTGGTGTGTAACAGTGAGCCAGTCTGTAGCTGTGGTGTGTGTGTGTTCCTTGTCTTGTCTCCTCCCTTATCTGCGGGGTTTCCCGCCTTAGTGGCGTCAGGGCTTAAAGAATCCCCTTGCTGCGTTTGGCTCCTCCTACCCCACACGTCACGCCCCTTTACATCAGTTGTCTCGTCCACCTGTATGGCGACAAATGATGTTTCGTCCACTTGCTTGGCTATCTCCTCTCGGTACACTTCATACATACTGTCTAACCGTTCATTCTGTACAGTACTGGATGTCCCTTTGAATATGGGCTGAGCATTGTAGTGCCTCTGAAGCTTTGAATCGCCCTCACACATAGTTTCAAATATGCAGCGGAATATCCCCGGATTCAGAGAGTCCGCCGACTCGTCGTGGCCTCGCAGTGCTGTTTCACATTTTCCACAGTTTAATACATGTTATGATCCGACCGAGCACATACCTGTTTTCCTCCACCTGTCTGTTATGCTCCTCAATGCCCCGCCTGTACATGCTGTCAATCTGGACAGCAACATTCACCCTTCCCAGCAAGCCCAACTTCACAGCATTATCCAGATGACTCCCGCTGCTCTCATGCTTTATAATCCTCTCAGAAAGATCCTTGAAACCCGTCCTCGACCAAGGACCGTCTCCCCCAAATAACATACACGGAAAACTGAAGAGTGCCTTCTTGTCTACGCTAGCTGTTAGCCATTTTTTTTTCAAAAACCACTCCACGTTAAACCCGCGGTTGTGTTTTCCAGTTTGGGTGATGATTATATCGCGTGGCTGGTGGGCACCAAGGCGCTTAACCTCCAATTTCTCACCCAGAGTAAGAGTGTCAAAAGTGTGCTTCAGTAAATAATCCACTTCGTTCATATATATTTTATTTTTTTCTCAAGTTAGCTAGCTATAATAAAGTACTAGTATCCCCTCTCTTATTGACTGACTAACGTTACGTTGCTACGTTACACTAGCGCCAGACAGAAATAGCCAACTCTGAATTATGATATGACGTTTTAGTGGGGCTACGGGCTGCTGGCCCCACTTGTCATCACAATCGTGTGATCTACATTGAATACAGTAACTGTCTGAGCATGCGTATTTGCATTTTCCAAGGGTACACACACATTGCGCTATGAGCGAGGGGCTAGCCCCACTCACGATCTAACATTACTGTGGACACGAATCTGGAGAACGCAGTCTAAAGCAGCAAGGCAGAGTCCAATGAACATGATAAAAAACATGATAAAATATTAAAAATGATATGCGATTTAGTGTTAGGATCCTGTAATTCTATCTCTTTATTCTTTATTTGTTATTATTTTTCCTGTTTTCTTTCCCTCGCGATCGTCAGTCCGTGTTCCATGTTTCTGAGATTCCACCCCCTGTCTTTGTCATTGCACTATTCGGGTGATTTTGGGAACATTCAGGTTTCTTCTGTATTTTGTATATCTCGTTTTCTTCCTTCTGGCTTTATTTATATTTGTATATAATACTAATGTACTAGTCATACTAACTGTTAGATTAGATTTAATACTAACCTGCTAACAAACTAACATGTATATAATACTAACCTACTAACATTAGGGTTCTAGAGTTCACTACTAACATTACTAATTACTAATTCATCTTGAGTTTCTATCTGCAGCTGTCATTTCCCTCCTCGTTATCCTATCCCTGTATCCATCTGTGATTTCGCATTCTCTGCACGTGTCCACTTTCGTGTACCTCCCCTCTGAGCTGTGCACTTGTTTACCTGCTAACTCCAGGCCGTTTGTTTTCATTGTGTCTATGTGTATTCCAGTCCGTGTCTTACGTTTCCCCTGTCATTGTTTTATTGGTCCCTGTTGACCCTCACTGTTCTCACCTGTGAGCAATCTCCCCTCCCTGCTTCTACACACCTGATTCCCATTATGTCTGTCTCCCTCTGTGTGTATATATACCTTGTCATTTCAGTGTTTCTTCGCGAGTTCCTCATTATTGATTTTCTTCTGTGTTTTTGCGAGTGTCCCGAGTTCCTGCCCTGCTTTCTATTTCCGAGTTTTTGTTTCCCTAGTTTTTGCCTGTTGTTGTTTTGTTTTGTATTTAGTCTGTTGTTCTCTTTTTTGTTCCTCTTACGCCTCCCCGGTTTTGACCCCTGCCTGTGTTCTCGCGACCCTGGTTTTGGATCCTGCTTTTGTAACTTTGCTGTGCCTTCCCGGTTTGACCCCTGCCTGTTCCTTGACCACTCTTTGGACTGTGCTTTGTACCGTTGCCCTGTCTCCCCGGTTTTTGACCCTGCCTGTTTACCACGGATTTCTGCCTTGCCCTTTATTAAACTTCGGTTTTTGCGAACTCCTGCCTGCGTTTGGGTCCTTCCCCCACCAACACCTAACATTTAGGAAGATGTTGTATACATATTTAATAAATTAAAGCAGAGATGATAATATTTGAGAATTAATCATAATATCATTTGTTTACACAATTCTTTCAGCTGACAGCAGGTGGGGCTGTGCCCCACTTGCCCCTAATGACCAATCGCCATTGCTCGTAACGATTCTACAACTGGCTTCTGTTGAATGTTGAAGAGATTCTCTTATTCCATTTTGCCACTGCCCAGCCAAGTTGATGTTTCCACAGCGCTATCGCACTCGTGGCTACTAATAGCCTACGATGCTGTTATGTAAAAACACACGTAACGTTACTTTTTAAGGTATATAAATACATTGGACTACGTATTTTATCCAAATTATGCACATAACTGTTCCGTTGTATTATGAATGTACTGTATGTGATCATTCTGACATCGTAGCTATCAGCAAGTGTTTTGATGTGGGTCAGAAATAGTCATGAGCATCTGCTACAGTTCTGTGGTATCTGCAGATCCATAGACTAGAAGCACTGAAATAGCTTCAGTAAGGAACAGCGCCTACAGTGGCTGAATGGGAAAACTACAGGATTGGCGGTTCTTTTATTCACTGATTTTTATTTTTTGAATTATATACTTTTTCAGTTTATGATTGAGGCGAGGCCTCTTTCAGTTGAGAGGCTCTTTTCAGGTAAAACGAATGAAACATAGCAAATGCCGCCTATGCTTCCCGTCTCTGATCCAAGTCCAAATGCTGTCACGTAACGTTATGTTGTCTAAGTTACAAAATAGGCTACAATTGAATTGTTAACAAAACATTTTGTTGTTTTAGCTAAATGCTCATCTAGCCTACTAATCACTCCATTCAACATTATTCAACAAATTATGATTTATGTCTTAATAACGTTAACACAGACAACTTCCTAACAAAACATGACAAAAGCATAAGCCAGCCAGTAGTGCCTGGCTCCCAAAACCGACGTTGTCGGCCGGAAGTGACTAGGCGCCTATTTGACCGACGACGTCGCTGTAGTATCGACGTTCGCCGTTTTGCCATGGCATAGTATCGACGTTCGTCGGTTGACAATTCCCTCCCCCTTCGGGCTATGAATTAACATATTAAAATAGGGCGGGCTTTGTTTTGCCGTGTGTTTTTACGACATAAAGACGAATTAAAGGTAGCTAACTTTTAACTTTGAAATGAGACACAGAGACAGCTAAACCGATGAGTCGCCGCTCCACAGCGACGATCGGCGCTTCTCCAGAATGGCAAGTCGCTCTCAAACCGACGAGACGCTTCTCCACACCGACAAGGCGGTTCTTCACAAAGGCAAGTCGGAATAAAACAGACACGTCTCGCTACCAAAACAACACTAGTCGGTCCCAAACTGATTACTTTCACTATATGTAAGTTAGGTGTAACATGATTAGTTATGCTTCCACTTGCCACTTAAACGTTTTTTTTAAAAATTGTAATGGTTTTATTATTCTAATATCCTGTAGGCCTATTATTCTGTAGCCTATCTTTCTGTATATTGTATATGTTAAAGGTAGGCTATGTAGCCTACAGTTATGAAGCAGATTTGATATATTTTACAAATAATTATATAAGCTTCATAAATCGGCCATGAACATTAATGCAATGTTAAAGGGTTATTCAGGAGTATAGGCTATAATGAATATAGCGATGTTAAATGTTTTTTTGTTTTTTTTAAAATAAATGTACATTATTTGTTGTATCTTGCTAACTTATCTATAGCCCAGCTAATGCGTTCGCTACCAAAACGACACTAGTCGGTCCCAAACTGATTATTTTCACTCTACCCAGAACAGTCACCACTATCACCAGTTTGCTACCACTAATGCGCTATCATAATGGGTAGAGCTAGTGACGGCACTGCATGCAATTGATTAATTTGACCACGAGATGGCACAGTCTCACCTTATTCATCCCAGTTATTTGCCAGAAGATGGAGTAGAGCAGCAGAATCACAGAGCTGGTCCACACAACAACACTGGCCTAGCCGTCCATCTCTGTGTATGTTTTTTTACCTAGCTCTGTGTGTTATGGACTGGAGTTTGGAGCCTGGACTACTATCCTCTAACAGGTTTTAAATAGTAAGGGTATCATAGTGCATGAGTGCCTTCCACCATGTGAATTCAATTCTAAAGAAGTTGGGAATGACATTGGCTTTTGTAATTTGATAAGAAATTTGCCCCCAAGTAATGTTAAAAATGTCCTCTTTATCCTGTCCTCTTGCCACTGCTTTTTCAATATTTAAATAGTAGTTCATCAAGCTTTTCCACTGCTTTGGTGCATACTCTGCATCAGAGAATATTTATTTATTTCACATTTTAAACATTTGTCTGATGTATTGCTATCAAATTTATGAATTTTGTCTCTGGTATAGTAAACTCTGTTCATCAATTTGAATCTCAATCTCAAATTGTCATTAATTATAGCTTCCATATTTTCTATATCTTCTTTTTTTTCTCATAATAAATTTACTTCAATTGAATGTTGGATTCTTATCATTTTTTCATTGTGACATTAAGCTAATTCACCAAACGGTGAATTTTTTATAACCCTTTTTACTCATCTTTACCAGGGGTGCCAATAATAGTGGAGGGCACTGTATGTATATATTATATATTATAATATATATATATATATATATATATGCTATTATATTACACTGCATGGATATCGGGATTGAAGGTAACAATTATAATTAGTTATATATAGGCTACCGTTTACAGTTTCCTTATGTCAATACAATTTTAAATTACTACGATTCTTTTCACATATTAATTTTCATTAAAAATAAGGATAAGAACTTTGTTTATCCATTCTTCAGAGAAAAAAAGGCCAGACATTCTATGAGGCAACAAGAACAACCCTGAGAAAGCATAGCACAATTCCAATTCACACTTTATTACTAACACAAAATAGCATACAAAAATAATTAAATTACAAAAATATTGTATCGCAATGATCAGAAGTAAAGAAACAGAAATAACCATAAATAAATTACAAATTGGAATTTTAGTGGATTACACAATGGCAAAAAAGACCTGAACCATTTGAAGAAACGAAGTACTAGCCTTTCTTCAAGAATTAGACTTCTTGACCATTATAAGTGAATATACCAGGGGCGTAGCTGATGCGGGGTATGCAAGTAGTTCGTAATATTTAAATTTTTATTGAGTGTAGGCTATCAATCAGTTTACATATGACTATGGTTACAAAGTGCAGATTATGAATGATAGAATTAACAAAAATTAAGAGTAGTTCGTAATATGATCCGCTCTTGTACCATAGATATGCATATACGCTCTATCAGAGACCCTCTGTGACACTCTCCATTCCCGTCCCCATTGTGCTCCTGGTTTTAACCTTTTCCCTCATGTTTCTTGTCATGTTTTCATGTTTCCTGTTTGTCTCCCTCGTGCTGCAGGCTGGGCGTGGTTTTCCCTCTTTGTGTCATTCATTTCCCCTTGCATTTTCTCCGCCTATCTCATTCCTTTTCCCCGCTTGCATTCCTCACGCTCTCTTCTCTGTGAATCACTCTCGCATACATTCTCATGCTGCACGCAGTCATTAGCTCATTAACTCTCATATATATTCTCCCGGTTTTCGTTGTCTTGTGCCAGTTTTTTAAGTCTTGTTGTTGAAATAACTATTGTCTTGTTGTTTATATTTATAAATTGTTTTGGGTTGTATATAGAATTGGGATAGTTGTTTATAATTGTTTATATTGGGTTGTATATAGAATTGGGATAATTGTTTAGAATTGTTTATATATGTATGAAAAAGGGGTAGGAACAAATAAGTGTTTAATTCTACCTACTCCTTTTCAAACATGTAATATTAAATTTATTTTGTTAGAATATTTGTTTATTGGTTTAGTGTTTATTTACTTTATTGCTATTGTTCGCTTTTATCTGTTTGTTTGTTTTTGTCATTCATCATTTATTATATCTTATCATTATTTATTTTAGTTTTATTTTACATGTTCGAAATAAAAATTGAATTAATCAATTAATTCATTAATTTTCTTGCCTCGTATCTAGAATTTATGCTTTGCTTTGCTTAGCTTTTGCTGCTTCTAAGTCTTGCCTAGCCTAGTGTATTGACGCTACTTATTTTGTTCATGCTTTGCTGTATTTAACGCCTTGTTCTGCTCTGCCTTGTCTGCCAGCCTGCAGCTATCCTAGCACCACTCACGCAGCCCCTGTCTCCCGCATCCTGCTCCTCCTCTGCTGCACCTGCCCAGGATTCCGCCACCATCCAGCCCCTTGCCAACTTCCACTCCCGTTCTGCCCCCTGCTAACGCCATTCCTGGATCCAGTCCCTACCCTTATTCTCTCCCTATACTTCTGGAGTTTGGACGAAGTAATAAATTATTGAAGTATTGCAATTCCTGTCTCAGAGTCGTGCATTTGAGTCCAGTACCTTCTCGGATCCATAACACCCTTTCTCTATATAAGAAAATCTCTGTCTTGTACGTTTTTACTTAGGGGTTACTTATTGAAATTGTCGGATGAGTGCACAGTTCTGCGGATTAGTGTGCTCCTGAATTCCCTCAACAAAACCCGGGAATTAAGGGTTTCAAACCCGGGAATTAAGTGCCCCCATTTATGAGAAAAAGTCGGCCACTCAAAAGCTTTTTGACTAAGTTGACTCAAATATGCGCCCTCGAAGGGGTCGTATTCAGACACAGCCCAGGTTACATCCGCGAGATATGACGTTAGGCTACTGTTGTTCAAAACATGTTCTGAATAAACAAATTCAACCCCAAAATACACGGAGACCGTAAGCATATACTTTTCTGAGTTTCCCATTTTCGAAAAGGATTATATTGGTTTTTGAAGCCAAACAACTTGCCCTCCAGTGCGTTGAAACCCACTGAAGGTTTGCAGTAATGGTGACAGTAGAGAGGCAGTAAAAATGACTAGGCTACATCTGAACCATGATATACATGTAAATAGCTATATGATGGTTTTTTCTTAGTTTGTTGCGATCCAGCTACATAAAAGGGAAGGGAATTTTAACAAGAGCAGAAATTTGATCTTTTTTAAAGATTGGTTTGTTTTTCAGTATTGTTAGCTTGTTTGGAGTGCTTTTATTTGTCTTTTTTTTTTTTTTAAAACAGCAAAGGAATAAATACTGTTCTCAAAAGACACGAGAAATGAGCATTTAAGTGCTATTTTTCAAAAGTTTTTCCAAACCACAGCTACGCCATTGGAATATACCATCATAATTCAACCAGCTCCCCCGTGGTATATTTTCCCTTTATAAAGTCCCTGCACAGTCCCTTCTCTCGAAACATAGAGAGACTCCTCCCAGGTCTGGCTCTGCCTGGTGCCGGCTGAACCCTTCCCATTTCTGAAGGATAAAAATGCAGGTCTGAGGAACACAAACAAGTTGTATATGGAAATATTACCAAGGCTTTGTGGATATACTTTCCATCCTTTGTCTTATCCTGGATAAAACACAGAAATACAATCTATTTTCAATGTCCTCTATTGTATTGCATATAGAAAATAGACCTACAGCTTTCCTGCTCAAAGTAGGCCTATAGGAACATACAATAAGGTTTAATGTGAAATGGCTTAACGAGGCAAAAACATCTTTAATGCTGATGAGGAAAATGAAAATTGATCAGTTGGAGGGCAACACATGTACCATCAGTGGTGCGAAGATGAAAAATTTAATAGAAAAGGTGTGGCCATTCAAAAAAGGTCAACAGTCAACTGGTGGGAAATGTAGTTTAATTTGTGAACCAATAAAACATATTTCCCAATATGTTACACTCCTCTACTTTGGTTTATATCTAAATCAAATGACCTCCAGTTTCTGGTATAATTTTGTGGTTTTTGTGCAATATTGGCTTATTATAGGTCACGTTAAGCTTGTCATTTTCTGCATAAATTAATTATAAATCTATTAGAGGTGAATTTTTTTTCTTTTCATCAATGATGATACTCATTGTGCCCTGCAACTGGGCAAAATTTCAAGGATTTTGATCAAAGTTAAAGGTGTTCTTACCTTGTTAAGCTACATTATGTCCCAAATGTGAGTGCCCTCTGGGGTTTAGAAGCTACTGTTTTTCTGTCTCTAAATTTGTCAAGATATAATGAACCATTTACCTCAGGGTACAGTACGTTCAACATGTAGTCTACCATGTTAAGGTCCTTCTTATCAATATTTGCCTTCTCAGAAATTATGGTGAGGAAATCTTCCATCTGGTGGTAGAAATAAAACAGGGTAAGAGATGTTATTCATTCCATTACAAATTCAGAAATGCAGATTTTCCAGCAAGTCATAGATCGGGGATGTAGACGTGTAAGGGACATTTAGCCCATTGCATAGGTATTCTTCTTCTTCTGCGTTTGGGTAGGATCTTCATTGTTCCACATCCCCAGGCTCGGGGCCGAGCGGCTCTCCTTTTACCACGGGGGGGGTTCACCCGGACTATATTTCGGGGCACACCTCCAGTAGCCACGTCACCGTGTCATCATCCAGAACCGACAGACCATGCATCCCATTGGGTGCCCGATAAATCGGGCAGTCCAGGATGACATGGTCTGCGGTTTGTTCCTCCGCGCCACACTCGCAGGCTGCGCAAGAAGCCAAGCCCCATCTGTGCATCGATGAGCGGAAGCGCCCAACGCCGGTCCGGAGGCGGTTAAGCCTCACCCATGCCAGTCTAGGCAGGTCCACCCCAATAGGGGGAAAACCGACGTCTGGGATGAAGTCACGGAGTCTAGAGGTGTTCTCCTCCCACTCCGTGCTCCAGATGTAATCCGCCCACCGTGCCGCACTGATGTTAAGATCACTGCATTGCTGCAGGAATTCCTGTGCGGCAGGCACAAATGGGTGTCTCGACTTAAGGCGCCGGGGAGGCTCAGCAATTACAGCGAGCCTTTCGTGGAGCAGATGGTTTGGCTCCACGGCCCGGCACGCGAGACGTGCTGTGGCTCCCGCGCGGCGAAGCCCAGCGGCCTGGATGCCTGCAAGAATGGAAAGATTGTCCACGGGAGTGGGACGGAGGCATCCTGTCACGATGCGCAAGGCTTCGTTAATGGGCGTGTCGATGAGGCGGGTGTGGGCGCTGCGACACCATACCGGTGCGCAGTACTCACTAGTCGAGTAAACAAGGGCCAGGGCTGCCGTACGCAATGTTCTTGCGTCGGCGCCCCAGCCTGACCCGACAAGTCGCCTCATCAATGCCACACGAGATGTTAACTTCTTGCGCAGTGACTCAAGGTGTCGGCGAAACGTGAGCGACCTGTCCAATGTCACGCCGAGGTAAATTGGCTCAGCGCAGCATGGCAGGGGTGTTCCGCCAATATATATTCGGAGCTCACGTTTAGCCTCCCTGTTGTTAAGATGGAAGGCCGCCGACACCGTCTTTGCCTCGCTGAGCTTCAACCTCCATTTCCGGAGGTATGCCACTAGTGTCTGCATGTCCTGGCTCAAAGTCCCCTCCAATAACTGCCAGTCTCCAGCGGAGTACACCAACGCGAGGTCATCCGCATAGGCATACTTCCGCGAGACTGTATCAGGCAAGTCATAGGTGTAGATATTATAGAGGAGGGGGGCCAGGACAGATCCCTGGGGGACGCCGTTCTTGAGGCGTCGTAACCTGCTTTGCTGTCCGCTACCGGTGGTGAGGTTAAAGCTGCGATTTCGGACAAGCTCCAGGATCATACTGACCATGTGCCTGTCCGGCAGCAAGCGGAGCAGCTTGCAGGTGAGGCCGCGGTGCCATACGGTATCATAGGCAGCCGTCAGATCGTATTGTCTATAGCCTACATGCACTTTCTTCTTTGACATTTTGGTTTACCCTAATTGGAGTTGAAATTGAAATTGATATGAATATTCTGATGTAAGCCATTATTTTTATAGAAATAAAAACAAGAATAAGCCAATAACAATACTTACTTCATTCTCGCCGAAGATAGTCTAAAACCTCACATTACTGCTTATCATCTTCTGGTAGCTCGGTCTTCATCTGGACCCTTGTAGATTAATGCAGTGTGACAGCTTTCGGCCATGCAGCAGATCACTGTTCAGGTTCTGAATTGGGAAAGCATTTGCATTAATCATTGCTCGTTATAGTGTTGCCGTCTGGCCAAGTGTGGATGAACAACACGTAATGCATACAAGTGTTATAAGTGATATCATGCCTACAGAAGACTAACCATCTTTAGTGATGTTTAGCTTATTATGTTTTTATTATAATTAGTGAAATCTATAATGTGTCATGTTTGTAATATTGTAAGCGTGAGCGTCTTTCATATTAAAACGTACTTCTATCTCTACAGAAGTTAGGAGACCACCCAACCCCAGGTTGTTCAGTGCCTCCCTAGTCCTGTAATTACAATTGGAAGCCATCATTGCACAATTGATTCAGCTGAAACACTTATTTCAAACACTGACCCTAATGTGTCAATGTTGATGCCAGGCATTAACACTTAACATCCATTTTATCACAATGAGGCACTTGGTAGAGTGAAAATAATCAGTTTGGGACCGACTAGTGTCGTTTTGGTAGCGAACGCGTTAGCTGGGCTATAGCTAAGTTAGCAAGATACAACAAATAATGTACATTTATTTTAAAAAATTAAATAAACATTTAACACCGCCATATTCATTATAGCCTATACTCCTGAATATTCCTTTAACATTACAGTAATGTTCATGGCCGATTTATGAAGCTTATATAATTATTTGTAAAATATATAAAATCTGCTTCATAACTGTACATAGCCTACCGCTTCATAACTGTAGGCTACATAGCCTACCTTTAACATATACAATATACAGAAAGATAGGCTACAGAATAATAGGCCTACAGGATATTAGAATAATAAAACCATTACAATTTTTAAAAAAAAACGTTTTAGTGGCAAGTGGAAGCATAAATAATCATGTTACACCTACATATAGTGAAAGTAATCAGTTTGGGACCGACTAGTGTTGTTTTGGTAGCGAGACGTGTCTGTTTTATTCCGACTTGCCTTTGTGAAGAAGCGCCTTGTCAGTGTGGAGAAGCGTCTCGTCGGTTTGAGAGTGACTTGCCATTCTGGAGAAGCGCCGATCGTCGCCGTGGAGCGGCGACTCGTCGGTTTGAGAGCGACTTGCCATTTTGGAGAAGCGACGCGTCGGTTTGAGAGCGACTTGCCATTCTGGAGAAGCGCCGATCGTCAGTGTGGAGAAGCGTCTCGTCGGTTTGAGAGTGACTTGCCATTCTGGAGAAGCGCCGATCGTCGCTGTGGAGCGGCGACTCGTCGGTTTGAGAGCGACTTGCCATTCTGGAGAAGCGACGCTTCGGTTTGAGAGCGACTTGCCATTTTGGAGAAGCGACGCGTCGGTTTGAGAGCGACTTGCCATTCTGGAGAAGCGCCGATCGTCGGTGTGGAGAAGCGTCTCGTCGGTTTGAGAGTGACTTGCCATTCTGGAGAAGCGCCGATCGTCGCTGTGGAGCGCCGACTCGTCGGTTTGAGAGCGACTTGCCATTCTGGAGAAGCGACGCGTCGGTTTGAGAGCGACTTGCCATTCTGGAGAAGTGCCGATCGTCGGTGTGGAGAAGCGTCTCGTCGGTTTGAGAGCGACTAGTCATTCCGGAGAAGCGCCTTGTCGGTGTGAAAGCGACTAGCCATTGTGGAGAAGCGACCAACGAAGCACAAAGCCATCACTGTTTGTGTATTAAGCTCTCTCGGAAAAAGATATAGCCTACGTTAGCTAACCTGTGGAATTTGTGAGGAGTGACACTAATAAAATAAGGCCAAACAACGAGGTTATCTGTCTCTGTCCATATACAAAAGGTCTGTAAAAATCCTATAAAACCCAGATATTCCATATACAATAGCTTACTTACAAAATAAATATGTGGTAGAGAACTAGCGTTACTAAATTATATTCTATAGTTCCCTACATGGTAGCCCACTCCTAAACATTGAGAGATTGTAGCCTATAATAATTGTATACAAATAGACTATAGCCTAATATACTAACGCTAATCAACATGCTTTTTTATAAAACCTCGCAAGTATGATAATATATGATTTTTACAGACCTTTCACATATTTCAAAGTTAAAAGTTACCGTTCGCACATACGTTCGCTAAACTACACTAATAAAAGAAGCCCAAACACCTAAGTTAGCTGTCTCTGTGTCTCATTTCAAAGTTAGAAGTTACCTATAATTCGTCTTTATGTCGTAAAAACACACACGGCAAAACAAAGCCCTCCCTATTTTAATATGTTATTTCATAGCCCAAAGGGGGAGGGAATTGTCAACCGACGAATGCCTAGCAAAACGACGAACGTCGATACTATGCCTTGGCAAAACGGCGAACGTCGATCCTACAGCGACGCCGTCGGTCAAATAGGTGCCTAGTCACTTCCGGCCGTCAACATCGGTTTTGGGAGCCAGGTGTCACTCAAGCCAGCTAGGTAGGCTACTGTTAAGCTACCAGGAAAAACAAACCTTTCACTCTGCATGAAAATGCGAAGGTGACCGGTGCCAGTAGACTACGTTAGCAAAATGCAATCGATTATAGCTACAGCAAATAAACTATCCGCTACATGTGATTGGGTTATAATCTCAATGTTATGCGAGTCAACAACGTTAAACTAAGTTACTATTAGCAAACGATAGCCTATGTTTAATTATTGCTTTAGATAGCTGCATGCTAGGTAGGCTGAATAGAACGCTGAATTCAGCACAGGACATGTGGTTTGGACTTCACAAAATGGTGAGATCTGTAATTGGAATCAGTTTTGTTTAATAAAGTGGAGAAATCAGTAGATGAGCATTTGGTTAAAACCTAGGCAAAAATTGTATGAACCCATATTTTTCTACAAACACAACTACAACTGTGTCCGAATAGTCAGAATCAGCACACACTACTATTTGAGTATGCCAGTTGAGTATACTTTTCTTTTCTTTTTTTGAAAAGCTGTTAAATTAGGCTAGCCTTACCTGCAACGGCCAAATTGAGTGTTCTCAATATCCCCAGATGATGTAGCCCAGGGGTTCTCAATCCTGGTCCTGGGGGACCCCTGTGTATGCTGGCTTTCGTTGCAACCGCAGTTGCAATCCCAGAATTTTAACAAGCTGTTAATTTTTCTTAATTAGGTGCTTGTCATGTTTGGAGGAATTATTCACCCTCTTAAGCCACATTATATCAGAAATAGCTATGGATGCCATGTAGAATAAACACCCCATGTTCACATTGTGCTATATTATTTAAAAAAGATAAGAAAATTATTTAACAGATCCATTTAAAGACTGATTTGAATCAATAGGCTCCTAATTGGTGAAAGTGTGGACACATGGCCACTAAAATTAACCATTTCGTAGATAATGAAGAATTCAAACACAAAGCAAATGATAACGAGCCAAACCTGCATTGTCTTAAGCTTAAAGAAAAAATTGAGTTAAACACATGTGTTCAACAACCTAATTAGGAGCCTATTGATTCACTTCACTCTTTCATTTGAGTGAAAATACATTATTTTGTAACCTTTTCTTATGTAATTGTTGCAATATAGCACAATAAGCACAATGTGAACATGGGGAGTTTGTTCTACATGGCATGCATAGCTATTTCTGACATAATGTGTCTTCAGTGGGCGAATAATTCCTCCAAACATGAAAAGCACCTAATTAAGAAAAATTAACAGCTTGTTAAAATTCTGGGATTGCAACTGCGGTTGCAACGAAAACCAGCATACACAGGGGTCCCCCAGGACCAGGATTGAGAACCCCTGATGTAGCCAAAGTGTGTAAAGGAAACTGATATTGTCACGGGCGCCTGCCATTTTCCTCACTTTCCATGTTGTTTTCCGATCTATCTGATTTTTTCTGCACTCCACCGCAGGGTTTTGCTTTGTCCCAGCGATTAGTGCTTTCACCTGTTTTACCTGTCATCAGGTATTTAAGCCCCGGAATTCCTCTTCCGGGTGCTTTACTATTGCTTTGTGTTTCACAAACTCAGGGTTTTGTTTTGCTGCCTCTACATTTTCTCTAATAAAGTTTTTTCTTTATTTTCTCTGTAGAGACAGTTCTCCTGTTTATCGAAGCTCAGAGATTATCTCTCTTAATCTCTCTTTTCCTCTCTCCCCCTTCCGCTCCCACTCTCACCTTTTCGAGAGTGCAAGCTTTATATTTATTTCATTATTTTCACCATTTATCGGGCTTCATAGCCAAGTTCCGAAGGTGCCTTATTTTTTCTCTGTTCTCGCCACAGCTTTTCAGCTGTAGTGTACTGTTAATTTTCTCTGCCCGGTTTGCTCGTGGTTATCCCTGTTTTGTTAGGGTGTTTTTTGTTTGGCTATTGCCAGGGAGTTTTTATCCCTTATTTTGTTGTCGCATTTGGCTCATCGCTATTTCGCCCTAAACCCTCACAGAATAGTGAAGCCTATGGATGAGCCAGCGACCTCTCCTCCCGAACAAGGGAGAGTTAATCCCTCGGAAGAGGGTATCGCTGTCCTTCAAGTGCAGCAGCAAGCTCTTACGGGGCAAGTTGAACTATTATCTAATCAGCTGCGGGTTCAGGAGGGCTGGTTCCGGGAAATGGCCGAGGGTATGCGGCGCCTCACAGTTTCGCACCAAGCACCTATACCTGCTGCCCAGGCCGCCCCTTCTCCGGCTCCCGAGACACCTCCACTTAAAGAGCCTAAACTGCAGCTCCCTCTCCGATACGATGCTCGGCAAGTGCCGGGGTTTTCTTGCCCAATGCTTAATTTTTTTAAAGCCCAGTCATCACGGTTCGTTACTCAGGAGTCCCAGGTTTATTTTATCACTCCTCACCGGATCCGCGCTTGACTGGGCTACTCCTCTCATTATGGCCCATTCACCGACTCTTAATACAGCCAAATCACTTATGGACGCTATGGAGTCAGTCTTTGATCAGCGTATGTCCGGTCAGGAGGCGGCCAGGCGTCTGGTTCGCCTACGACAGGGTAACGAAATAGAGCTACTCCATCCGGTTTCGTGCCCTGGCAGGCGAGACGGGTTGGCCAGAGGGTCCACTGATCACTCAGTTCACGGAGTCGCTGAGTGACGCCCTTCAAGATGCGTTAGCGGTGCTTGAGCCATGTGAGACGCTAGATGCGCTAGTTTCCACGGCTATCCGCATTGATAACCGGGTCAGAGACCGGGTTCGCATTAAGGGCAGCAGGAGGGAGCGTTCTGCCAGTTCCTACTTCGCTCCATTCTCCACACCGACCCCTCTTATGCCCCGTGGCGTTGAGGAACCTATGCAGGTACATGGCGCTTCATACGCCCCCCCGGGGAATTCCCCGGTTACTGCAGCAGGGTGCCGTTATTGTAAGCATCAGGGGCACTCCATTCAGACATGTCCCAAGCTCTCGGGAAAAGGGGGGTCTCGTTAGGGGAACAGGGCCCCCTAGCGAGAAACAACGGCATAACGCCTCGGACCCTACTCCCTGTAAGGTTAATGTGGCAACAGCACTCTCTCCCGGTCGATGCGTTTATCGACTCAGGAGCTGTTGAGTGTTTCATTGATGCCCGGTGGGCCCGGGCTCATCGCCTACCCATCCGTCACCTTACCACTCCTCGCCAAATCACTGCACTAGACGGCCGTCCGTTGGGCACGGGTTTGATTAAAAAACGTACTGTTCCCCTTACCATGATTACCTCCCACGAGGATCACACTGAGAACATTCAGTTTTTCTTAGTAAATTCTCTTGCTTATCCCATTGTACTGGGCCACACGTGGCTCGTTAAACACAATCCTCATATTGAATGGGGTAAGGGCGGATCCAGCATCCTTCAGTGGGGTTCCCAATGGGCATGTTTCTCCGTCCGGGGTATCGGGAGGGCAGTTAGGCGAGACCGATTTAAGCTCAGAATCGGAGACTGAGGAGATTATCTCTCTACTCGATCAGGAGGAGTCTGTTCTGGGTTCTGAGACCGGGGGTGAGAGTCTTGAGTGGGACTCTCAAGCTGATGGTTTCTCCACTTGGGAGGAGATTTCTCCCGACGAAGTGTCGGATTCTGAGATCCAATGGTCGTCCCCTCCCAATTCACCTATTAAAACTGCGGGCGTCAATTTGGCAGGAACGCTCGAGTTTCCCCTGCCGAACAATGTCCCCACTGAATATACAGACCTAGCTGAGGCGTTCAGCAAACAGAGAGCCACCACTCTTCCTCCGCACCGCCCTTATGACTGCGCCATAGAGTTATATCCAGGCACCACTCCTACCAGAGGCAGTCTCTACTCTTTATCTGCTCCCGAGAGCGCAGCTATGAAAGAGTATATCGAAGAAGCGTTGGCCAGCGGGTTTATAAGACCATCCACATCACCCGCTGGTGCAGGCTTCTTTTTTGTTAAAAAGAAGGATGGGGGGTTACGCCCGTGCATTGACTTTCACTCTCTCAATGCTATTACTGTAAAAAACCGGTACCCACTTCCCCTAATGAACTCCGCATTTGAGCGCCTTCAGGGGGCTACTATTTTTTCCAAACTCGACCTCCGCAATGCCTATAACCTGGTGCGCATGCGTGAGGGCGATGAATGGAAGACCGCATTTAATACGCATAGCGGACACTATGAGTACCAGGTGATGCCTTTCGGGCTATCTACGGCCCCCGCGGTGTTTCAGGCATTTGTCAACGATGTGCTGCGAGAGATGCTGGAGAGATTCGTTTTCGTTCATTTAGATGATATTCTGATTTTCTCTCCAGATCTCCAGACTCACGTTGGCCATGTTAGACAGGTCCTGAAAGCCCTGTTAAAGGCCAAATTATTTGTTAAAGCGGAGAAGTGCTTATTTCATGCCAGCACGGTTTCTTTTCTGGGATTCATTATTTCGGAGGGGAAAGTCCATATGGACCCGGAAAAAGTCTCTGCAGTTCTTGACTGGCCCACTCCCCCCTCTATTAAACAGGTTCAGCGTTTTCTTGGTTTCGCAAATTTTCATAGGCGCTTTATCCGTAATTTTAGTGCAGTCGTCGCGCCCATTACCGTGTTAACCTCTTCCTACCGAGGGCAAAATAGGCCAATTTTTGCCTGTTTTCACTAGTGACAAACAAAGGTGGTTATCTCAAAAACTATAAATGGTACAAATATGGTTCATGGCTTTTATTAAAGCAGACACCTGCAGTATTACGACTAAGCAGTGAGAACTCATAGAAATCCAGTTTTTGATACTTAACTACAACAATTTATGTACAGAAAATATAAAAAAACAAAAAAATGGGTACCTACATTCAAGTTTAAGAATTTTTACCTGGGGAGCTACAAATGCGATGGAGGAAATGACTCCTCTATCTGATTCATCAATATGCTGCCTACCTCTGGTAACAATCTGGTGTCAATATCTCAAACCATTCAAATTTTACAGGGTTTTTTTCAGGTGAACCTTTTTCGTTATCCAAATGGTGCCAAATGGTGCCAAATGTGCCAAAAATGGCAATGTTCCAGAAAGGTCTCAATATGATTTATTTTTTAGGTTTTTACAATAAAATGAGATAATTTGTCAATATTGGCAATAAAAGTTCATTTTTAGACGTGTTCTTGGTGCTCTTCATATTACACAACTAACTACCCAAGGTTACAAAAAGCTGTCAAAACCCATGTAGCAGCACAACATTGTGTATTTCACCAGGGCCCCATTAGCCAGAAATGAGTCCAGGAATGTGCAAACAGGTTTTCAAATGAATAATGGGAATAGTATGAAACTTCCCTACACATTACTGCTTGCCAGTCCTGTCCTTTATTCTGTTGCCACCTCCTATGACAGGGACATTGGGGTTGGGTTTTAGGAGGCAAAACTTTATACATGACCAACATATATCAACTATATACAAGTGCACTAAGGTGTACTACTAAAAATGCAGTGGATAAAAAAATCAAAAGTCCACCAGTTTCCTAGATAAAAAATAAAAACACCCCTGCTGTAACAAATAAAAAGATCCTTGCCCTCTAATTGCTGAAGTTACCGTATTTACACAAAGAAAGTACAAAATGGCAGGGTCCAAAAAGCTAAAAAAATGAACTAAAAACAAAAAAAGGCAAAGGATCAAAACATGGGGGTGGAGGTTGAGGAGAGATTATTTAACCATTCATACAGAAGCCATTTAGACTACACATTCCCTCAGGAGAGCAATCTGCATCATTACAAATCCCACTAACCCTGTCCATGGAATTGTCCACCATGTTGATATACCCATTAGTCCCCCTTATACAACAACAATCAACAATAATAATAATAAACAAGTACTCCCTCATGTTATCATGTTCTCTCCCTCATACCATGCATAAATTGCCATTTTGTTTACCTGCACAGCCTTCTGTACTGCATACAGAACAATTTACTCATGTGGAACAATGACTTTACTAAACACTTCCAGAAGCCATTTCACACTCAAAAAAATCGATTTAGTAGCTCATCTCAGACACAAATAGATAGCTAGCTGCTTGTTACCTGTAATTTTGCTTGCATTACATTACATTACATTTATTTAGCAGACGCTTTTATCCAAAGCGACGTACAGTAAGTGCGCACAGAGACATCATCAAGATCACTACAGAACAGACGAGGCAAAGCACATCCTTCGCATAATGTAGCAGCTATCCCTAGCAATGAACGTCGACTGTAGTTCACAGTAAGCTGTGGGCAAATCAGCAAGACCACACTTCCATTCCAAATACTAGTATAAACTATAATAAACAGACAGGAAAACACAGGGATGCTTGCTAGCTTGCCACTGTAAAGGTAATACTATCTATATTAATTTAGCTGAGAGGGACCGATTTTATGCATAAGTATATAAGGTTAGTTAGCTTCACAGAAGAAACACAGGGATTCACGCATTGCAGCTAAATTGCACATTTCCTTCGATGCTTACACCAAACGTACCGTTTCCACAAACATCTGTGTTGTTGGCAACGCCACGTAACACGTGCGAGTTTGTCAACACAGACAATACACCCTAAGTTTACTTCATAAATTATTTATCATACCGTTGGAATGTGCAATTTGTAATATTAATTGTATGAAAAACAATAAAATACAGTTGACAATGTAATTACGAACCCGCATGGCATTGCGTGAATTCACATTGGTATATCGAAAAATCGGTAATACCACCAGCCCTAATGACGTTACCTGCCATGGCGAAATTCAATGCGTTTATAGCATAACACTGTTAGTATGATAAAACAACTTACATGTCAGCAACATCATTCAGCGTCACTGAGACAGGATGAGTCTCCCTCGGCAAAAACATCTTCTGGCTTATCCAGTTCGTCTAGCACTTGGTGCACTGATAAACGCCTCAAAAATCTCGACATAACTACACAAAAACTGTATCAAAAATACTCTAAAGTAAAAAAATGTAACTGCGGGCCTTACCTAATTAATTGTGCTTTGCTAAACGGAATGTAGCGAGCTACGCTACAAGGTAAAAACACTGCGCCATCTTGGTTCGATAATTACGCACGGGTGCCACTTCCTTATACGCAGAGCTGTTATCTCCTTGTTTTACGACGGCAATGTGTTGAATGAGGGCTCGTTTGAAAGATAAGAGTCTTGGCTATTGGCTGGAATATTCGACAGACAGTTTTAAAACCCAATGGAAAGCAAATAATACTCGGAGTGGAGGCGGGTGGAAGACAGTTTTTCCCACTTCAGATAGGCCTATTGTGCTATCAGTCAAAGAAATACACCCAATTGACGACGGTTTTGCATAAATCTCTGCAGGCAAGTTCAAAACAACTCTGGCTAACATATACTAAGCCAAGGGATTGGTACTCCAGAAACTGGCTGAGTTTCACAACGTCAAAGTGAACACAGCCGAACGAGTCGTAATCAAGTGCAAAAAAGCACAAGTCGGTTTAAAATTGGAAAAAAATAATGTACAGCCGTATGAAAGTTTTAAAGTATTTTTTCTTGAAGCCTAAAGGTATAATGATTTTTCAAACCAAAGTTTTGTGAAATACAATTAAGCAGAACAGTTTACCAGCACATTGTTTATGGTGTGACATCAAGCTGCAATACATGTTTGAGAATTAGGTCAGAGTTTCCAACGTTATTTACGAAGTTTTATCCCGACGTTTTGGGCTTAAAAACCACTTTCCCAGAAGGAATGGATATATCTTAAGGATATTTAATCAAAATATTGAGGTGAGCAGTTTATTATATATTATTAAATTAATGAAATGTATAATGTAATAATTTCCGTAACGCCCGCGTTACCGCTAGGGGGCGTTTGGTATTAAGAGGTTAACCAAGAAAACGTCAGCAAGGCAATTCCTCTGGAATCCTAAGGCTGACTCCGCATTTATCGAGTTAAAAAAAAGGTTCAGTTCTGAGCCCATTTTGATTACGCCCAATCCCTCCCTCCCATTCATTGTGGAGGTCAATGCCTCCGAATTGGGAGCAGGCGCTATTTTGTCTCAGCACTCCCCCATTGACCGCAAATTGCACCCGTGTGCTTATTTCTCTCGCGCCCTTACCCCCGCCGAGAGGAATTATGACGTGGGGGACCGGGAGCTGCTAGCGGTTAAATTGGCTCTGGAGGAGTGGAGGCACTGGTTGGAAGGAGCTGAGCATCCCTTTACTGTTTGGACTGATCGTAAAAATTTGGCATATGTTCAACAGGCGAAGAGGCGTAATTCTCGACAGGCACGCTGGGCGTTATTTTTTACATGATTTAATTTCCTCCTCACATACCGTCCCGGTTCAAAAAATATCAAACCGGACACCCTCTCTCGTATCTTTGATCAGTCCGACAATTCCGCCGTCACAGAGTCCATTTTACCCGCCACGCAGATCTTGGCCCCGGTGCTATGGGACATTGACGTGGCGGTTCAACAGGCATTACGCCTCGATCCCGGCCCAGGGGGGGGTCCCGCCAATTGCCTATTTGTACCTCTTAAAGTGAGGCCTCGGGTGCTACAGCGGGGTCCACCGCACTATGGAATTTCTCTCCAGACACTTTTGGTGGCCCGGCATGGAGAGGGACGTGCGCAAATTTGTCGCCGCTTGCATCATATGCGCACGGAATAAGGGTTCCCAACTCCCTCCCTCGGGCTTGTTGCGCCCGTTGCCCGTCCCCAGTCGGCCATGGAGTCACATCGCCCTAGACTTTGTGACCGGGTTACCCCCCTCTCAGGGTAACACGGTCATTCTTGTTATTGTTGACAGGTTTTCTAAGGCGGCACATTTTCTGGCCCTAGCTAAACTGCCGTCTGCTCCTGAGACCGCTCAGCTGGTTGTGGACAACATTTTTAGGGTCCATGGATTGCCCCGCGATGTGGTTTCTGACTACGGTCCTCAGTTTGTCACCAGGTTCTGGCGTTCCTTTTGCGTGCAGTTGGGCGCCTCCGTTAGTCTTTCCTCCGGGTTCCACCCGCAGAGTAATGGACAAACAGAACGCACTAACCAGACTCTGGAAAGCACTCTTCGATGTCTGGCAGCCTCCAACCCCACTTCGTGGAGCCGTTACCTTCCTTGGGCCGAATATGCCCACAACACCTTGCGTAATGCCTCCACGGGTCTGTCTCCATTCGAGGCCCAGGTGGGTTATTTGCTCCCACTCTTCCCTGAGTTGGAGAGGAATGTGGAGGTTCCTTCTGCTGGCTCGTTTGTTCGGAGATGTCGTGCGGTGTGGAAGCGAGTTCATGCTTCGCTTTTACGAGCATCTGCCAGTCAAAAGGCTTCCGCTGACAAACACCGTCGTCCTGCCCCTTCCTATCGGGTGGGTCTGAGAGTTTGGCTTTCCACGCGGGACTTGCCCTTGAGGGTCGAATCGCGGAAACTCACCTCGCGGTATGTGGGACCCTTCAAGATCGTCCGCAAAATCAACCCCGTCACTGTTCGTCTGCAGTTGCCGCGCTCCATGCGCATCCACCCTACCTTCCATGTCTCTCATTTGCAGCCGGTCCTTACCAGTGCCTTATCCCTGGCTGAGAGACAACCTCCCCCCCTCGGATCGTGGAGGGAGGCCCGGTGTATACGGTCCGCCGTATCCTGGCGGAGAGAAAGGTGGGCCGGGGTTTCCAGTTTTTGGTCGATTGGGAGGGCTATGGCCCAGAGGAGCGTTGCTAGGTCCCATCCAGAAATATCTTGGACCCCCAACTAATTACTGATTTCCGTGTAAGCGAGTTGGGGGATCGTCTGGGGTTGTCCCTTAGAGGGGGAGTCCTGTCATGGGCGCCTGCCGTTTTCCTCGTTGTTTTCCGATCTATCGGATTTTTTCTGCACTCCACCGCAGGGTTTTGCTTTGTCCCAGCGATTAGTGCTTTCACCTGTTTTACCTGTCATCGGTATTTAAGCCCCGGAATTCCTCTTCCGGGTGCTTCACTATTTCTTCGTGTTTCACAAACTCAGGGTTTTGTTTTGCTGCCTCTACATTTTCTCTAAGAAAGTTTTTTCTTTATTTTCTCTGTAGAGACAGTTCTCCTGTTTATCGAAGCTCAGAGATTATCTCTCAATCTCTCTTTTCCTCTCTCCCCCTTCTGCTCCCACTCTCACCTTTTCGAGAGTGCAAGCTTTATATTTATTTCATTATTTTCACCATTTATCGGGCTTCATAGCCAAGTTTCGAAGGTGCCTTATTTTTTCTCTGTTCTCGCCACCTTTTCAGCTGTAGTGTACTGTTTATTTTCTCTGCCCGGTTTGCTCGTGGTTATCCCTGTTTTGTTAGGGTGTTTTTTGTTTGGCTATTGCCAGGGAGTTTTTATCCCTTATTTTGTTGTCGCATTTAGCTCATTGCTATTTCGCCCTAAACCCTCACAGATATAGCCTAGGCTACTTATGTCCAGGTTTATATGGAGGATATTTCGCATACTGCATGTCACTGCAGTGTAGACTACAGTAAGCAATATGCTAGTACACAGGACGCAGTAAATTGGGCATTCACAATGCCTTCATCTACAACACTGTTATGACCCAACAATACTATCCCCGATGATTTGACATTACCTTTTTGTGCTTTTATCACAATACATTACTTCTTTGTACCACTTCCAGGTTCTTTAGACTACTTACCACAAAATAGGCTACATCACCATATTTTAACACTTTCACCTTCACTAGATCCCTTTATACCGCATTAACAGTTCATACCATTTCCACCTTTTATTTTCCACCTCACACTATACCATATTACCATCTTTCTATGCCATTTCCAGCCATTGATATTTGTGAAGCAACCACACCTACAATTCCTTTAGGAATTGTTAATCTAGTTTGTTGTGTTCACAAAAGAGAATGGGGAAGTAACGAAAAGGTCCTGACAAGTGGTCGGAAGTGACGCCAGGGCACATGACGCAACTTCCAGATCAACGCTCAGGCCCCAAGGGGCCTGGCGGTTGATCTGGGGCTTCACGGTTGATGTCTGCAGGAAGACTCTTCTCTGTAATTTCATTCCATTTTTAATGGACTTCAATGGGGAAATTTGCTTGGCACCAGAGGCTGCAATACCTCAGGTGACCACTGGAGGTTGCAAGCTTCACGGAGAATGTCAATCCCTGGTCCCTTGATTGGAATGAACCGTGGGTGCGTCCCAATATTCTTCACTTCCCACCTCCACTCCCCCACTACCACTCCTCTATTACCCGGAAGTATGTGGAGGAAGGGAGGGGAGTAGGGGAGTGGAGGAGAGGAGCCGTGAACAAAATTGGGACAGCGAATCTGTTTCACCGTCATCAAAATCGCCGTCGACTATTGATGAAGTTGCCCTATCATAACTTTGACTGATGCCGAACCCACACATATTCCCGAAGCCAATCACAGATCTTCCACATGGTCAGCCCATTTAAAGCTGCAAAATGTATTTTAAGTTACAAATGCAAGTAACCTATAGTTGCATCAGTGTAAACAAGCCTGTATTGCGGTTTGCGTCGAGACACTAATTAACATGTAGCTAATCAGCAACATTAGATCAAAGTAAACATGTTGTAATATAGGCAACGCAAACATAACAATTTACTGTAATTCCAGAATCCCGATGTCCCCGATGTCTGAACATACCAAGCACTAATTCACCTATAGGCATAGGCTACTGTAATTTCTGAAATCAAATTTAAAATCGTCCTTTGGAATGGTTGAATAAATTAATTAATGCATATTCACATAGCTACTGAAATGGTAGCTGTCATGCTTAAGCTATATTTATGTAGGCCTACAGTCATGTTCGTGAATAAGTAGGGGTGGGAATCGAGAACCGGTTCCAAGTTGTCTGATTCCTCGGAATCGTACGCCTTCGAGCTTATCGATTCTCTTATCGATTCCAGCATGTATTCCCGACAGCTACGCATAGCAAAACAACGTCACGTCATGCACGCTGTCGTTTTTCATTCAGTCAGCGCATGATGGCAGGCAGAGTTTGGCGCCCTGTCTAAAAATATTAAATGTAAACGTCATTTTAAAAAAACTAATACTACTGCTACTGTCATTTAAAAATCAATAGAAAATGTGTTCGCGCCATTTTGTGATCCGTCTTCGGAAATCAATGATCAACTATTCAGAACTATAACAGATTTGTGGAGTGTGTGGACTTCCCTCGGGAGTCTATAACCAACTACAAGTGTAAAACTAAGTGTTTTGATTGGCGGTAGACTAATCTGACAATGATTGCCTGCTTGGCGACACACAGATGAGTAGCCTAGATTTGGAAAGCGAATAACTAACCTAAATTAGCTAAATGATTATCTTAAATCTTCGTCATCTTCAGCTAATAAGAGAAGCCAGCTTGCCTCAGGTAAAGATCTCATCTTTCTTCCATGTAAATGTATAGGCTAAATGAGATAGGGGAGAATGGTGACAGTTGAAACTGTTCTGATAATACAGAAACCAATGCAAACGTTACGGTGCAGCTTATGAGTAACTCATAAGTAAAGTAACTCATCTACTAAATATCCCAATCACTGAGCAGCGGTTAAGATGAAAAACATTGATATCACAGTGTTACATACATCTAAATATGTTGCCTAATCATCCACTCTTGTACCTCAATAAAACATCACTTGTCCCTGTACTCTACAGTATGTATACTTTTGTCCTGGGATTGCATTTTTCAGTATTCTTTTAATCTTTTATATTTTCCTATTCATAATGACCCCAAGGAAATGTTTACCTTAATCTACCACATATCAGCGCACAGTAAATTGGAATGAGCATTTGTCATGCCCTAAGAGACAAGTATATGCCATAGCCTATATTAGGCCATGTAAAAAAAAAAAATTGTTGATCGTCCCCGCCCGACATCCGAAAAAGGCCCCGACGACTTTTTATTTTTATTTTTTTCGTGACGATGGCCAGAAGTTGCAGAAAACACGG
This sequence comes from Synaphobranchus kaupii, assembly GCA_029718625.1. Lineage (NCBI taxonomy): Eukaryota > Metazoa > Chordata > Actinopteri > Anguilliformes > Synaphobranchidae > Synaphobranchus > Synaphobranchus kaupii. Next base: position 63,349,402 of record CM056379.1, read on the forward strand.
GGAAATCCTATTTCTAAGCCATTTGGATAGAAAATCGTACTCACACCGCACTAGGAGATCCTATCCGATCCACTAGGCCTAGCCCTCTATCGACCACCACGCAAAATTATTAGAGCGCATGTGCAGCATGAATTTCAAAACAAAGCCTATCCATGACAGGGCATGCTTATAATTATATTGACCTAGGCTATTAAATGTTTTATGATTGCTTGAACTTTGGTCTATACAGTATTTTATTGTTGTAAAAAAGGTTTTGTAGCCAGATCTGGTCTATGGTGTAGTACAAGCATAAAACCAATAACATACAATCAATCAAGGAACATTTATTGACCAAAAATACATGAAACATTACAATCAATATGAGCAAAACTGATGTTGACAGGCTACAATTAAACAGAAGCAATTTGGTCGAGAGATGCAATGTTCTATATATTCTGTCCTCTTTATTTCTCTCTACGGTCCGCTGTACCTGGTGCTTAAATAAAAAAAAGTAAATAAATAAAAACCGCCGATCAACAACTTATTTTCTTTAAATGGCCTTATGTATGATAACATGAACATAAAATAGTTTTCCACCATCTGCAAAATGCTGCCAAATGTTCTATCTTCAATGAACATCGGTAGCCTACTTCAAAAATACATTTAACGATTGCACTACAGCAGGGGTGTCAAACTCAAATACACAGTGGGCCAAAATTTAAAATTAAACAAAGCCGCGGGCCAACGTTGAACAAATGAACCTTTTAATATCGACCCAAACAAGTTTTGCTTTAACATTGAATATGGAACAAGCAACGCTTATATAACTTAATAGTGCAGACATGCAAAATCGAATTTCAAATTAAAAAAAAACATATCAATGGCATATTAAATAAAATTTAAATAAAAATTGTATGCCTCTTTTCTATTTGCAGCCTTCTGAGGTAAATATCAAAATAAACTTTTTCCACAGGCTAATAAATTTGAAAATAAAATAACAACAATGAATGAATCAACCATTCAGGCCTTGGAGTAGCAAGAAAAAGTGCATAAAGAAAACGTTAATTATTGCTCAGTTTGCGACACACTGATCTAATCTGATGTGCCCAAGCCAGATACCTGGCATCTTTTCTTGGATGCTAGTAGTTCATCAATGTCTGGGCTCAGGCTCTGAGCTGAGGAAACCCTCAGTATCGAACGAAGGTGTTCATCAGTCAGACGTCTCCTGTGAGATGTTTTCGTCATCTTCATCAAGGAGAAAAGTTGCTCACATAGATAAGTGCTGCCGAACATGGAGAGCAATTGAGCAGCTTGGGTGCGGAGCTGAGGCATTGTGTCAGGGATGAACTGTGGAAACTGTGCGGCGCCAACAGCATCATACTTTGACTTCAGCGTGTCATTACACTGGAGTTCAATCAGCTCCATTTGGAGGTTGGTTGGTGCGTTTTCCACATCAACTGCGAAGGGATTACTAAGCAGTTCAAATCTACATTTCTGGACATCAAAGTCGGCAAATCGCCGGCTAAACTCAGCGCCGAGTACACTGAGTTTTTCAGCAAACTGTGCGCACACGGCGGTAGAGATCTGCGTTTTTATGGTTTGGCAGCAGGGAAAATGGCCAAGGTTTCCTTGCAGCATCTGATTCTCCCACAGGCACAGTTTAGTTTTAAAAGCTCTCACTGCTGCGTACATGTCTGTGATGATGCGTCCCCGCCCCTGCAGCTGCAGGTTCAGCGCATCGAGATGGCTTGAGATGTCACACAGAAAGGCCAGCTCACACAGAAACTTTTGCTCCCGGAGCTCTGCTGTGTCCTTCCCTTTGCTTTGCAGAAACTGACATATTTCCTCACGCAGCTCGAAAAATCTGTTCAGTACTTTTCTGCGGCTTAACCATCTCACCACTGTGTGATACGGCACGTCTGCATATTCCGAACCACACTCGTCCAGAAAAGACTTAAACTGGCGGTGATTCAGATCTTTGGCTCTTATAAAGTTAACAACTTGTGTTACTGTGGTCATAACGTGTTCCATCTTTAGGGCTTTACCACACAGTGATTTTTGATGTATGATGCAGTGATAAACAGATAGCTCACCTGCACAGTTCTCTTCCCGCATCTTTTCCCGAATCCTGCCCACCAGTCCATTCTTTTTACCGCTCATCGCTGGCGCACCATCTGTGGTTAATCCCACGAGTTTATCCCACGGCAGCTTTATTTCAGTTACACATTTGCAAACCTCCTCAAAGATTTCCTTCCCTGTGGTTGTGCCATGCATGGATTTAAATCCCAAAAGCTCCTCCGTAACACACAGATTTGAGTCCACGGATGAACACTGACAGCTGCGCAGTATCAGACGCGTCGGTGCTCTCGTCCACAGCAAGGGAGAAAGAAACAAAATCTTTTCCCTTTTCCATCAGCTGGTCATACAGATTGGTGGCAAGATCACATGTGCGCTCAGCTACTGTATTCCTGCTCAGGCTCACGTTTGAAAAGGCTTGCTTTTTCTCTGGGCACACTTGGTCACAAACTTTCATCATGCACTTTTTTACAAACTCTCCCTCATTAAAGGGCCGGGCTGATTTTGCGATTTCTTCTGCCACAATATAACTAGCCTTTACAGCAGCCTCACTTTGTGATGTGGCTTTTTTGAACATATTCTGTTGTGAAACCAAACTTCTTTTCATCTCCTCTACTTTCTGGCTCCTTTGAGTCATGTCCAGGTCCTTGTACTTGTCCTGGTGTTTTGTTTCATAGTGTCGTCTAATGTTGTACTCCTTAGTTACAGACACGTTGGCTCCACAAACAAGACAAACAGGTCTGTCTTTTACATATGTAAACAGATATTCTGCCTCCCACCTGTCCAGAAAAGTTCTGTTTTCTGCCTTTCTTTTCGCCATTTTTGGGAAGGGGTAACATGGTGACAGTTGTAGTATGAGGTCGCGGCGTGGTCTGGGAGAGAGGCACGGGGAGGCGGGGTGAGCGGGGGCTTTCCTGCCGAAGCACGGATCGCTACTGACACAGAGGAGAGGGCATGTCTGGGTCCTGTCCTGATTGACGCGCCAAAACAACAGCAGAGCATTATGGGATTTGTAGTATTAGCGGTGAACGCGCTGTTACAGCGGCACCGCCGCTGTATAATACTGGCGGGCCAGCTCTAATAGTAATTTGATATTGCCTCGCGGGCCAAATATAATTACACTGCGGGCCAAATTTGGCCCGCGGGCCAGAGTTTGACACCCATGCACTACAGTATGTGAAATGCACTCAAAATGCAAAAATAACAATTGGGCTATCAAACCTATTGGAAAGACAGTGCTCGAGTGGAAACACGAACGTACGTATGTAGCCAGCGAGACCAACGGTATTTTAGACGCAAAAATACTTACATATCGCAAAAGGGGAATTCCCCTGCATAATGCATATTCTATAGTGCTTGTGTAATACTAGACAGTTAAAACGAAAACTGCCGTTACGCTGGGCTGTAGTAAATTGCTCAAAGCACCCAAAAAGACTTGGCATATACCGTTGCGAAGGTTCTAATGTACTCTATTGGATAAAAAAGCCGACAATTAAACCAGAACGAACTGTAATGCATGAGACAGGCTTACAGGGCATGGGGCTATTACGCGGCGACGTTTCAGATAGTGTAATAGCGGTATAAAGTGTTGTATATTTCTCAAACCGATTGTACCAGACAATAAATGACAACTGAATTTTGAAAGGAACATCTCGGTGTGTAAAACCAATGGTAGGATTGTATATTTATTTCATATTTAGTAGCATATATTGCTAGTAGAATACATGGTAGAATGAGAGTACTTTCACAGTTTATTTTGCATTTGAGCAGGGCTTTTCACGGCATTTTTGGCATATGATCAGGCTATTGTTGGGTTTATCTCGTTGCTATGACGTTATTTTAATTTTATATGATGAATAAATATATTTATGAACTCAAACATAGACGCTATTGTCCACTATGTCACGCATAGGTAGGTATAGACTAGGTGGGGGGTTGCTTGATAAATGGACTTGCTACAGGGAAATAGTGACACTTAGAAACTACGTATTCGGCAGAAATCGTCACGAACCGTCTACCAATAAATTTAAAACACAGAGTTTGTGATTTCCAATAATAGTTCGGCTGCAGTAGCAACGAATGTCTCAGTTGAGCAAAAAAGGTCTCGCTGGCGGGACTTCTGTGCAAAGGTGTTAACCCCTTGGCGCAGATGGCAAATTTCACCTATTTAGGGGGTGCTCTGTTTAAGGCTTTATAACTCCAGGTGTGAGCATCACATAAACTTGTTAAATGGCTTAAATGAAAGAAGACTGGTGTACCATTTACAAGACAAACTTAGATTTGTTTATTTTCATAATTTAATTCAAAATAAAGTGCCACAAATGCAAAGAAACTTTGGAAAAAAATTTTAAAAAAAATTTTTTATTTTATTTTGCTGAGAGCTACATAAGTGAAATCGGCAATATATATACATTTCCTGGATCATAAACTCCATGTCCACAAGTTTAGCAAAATCTGAGGATGATATGCAGAACTACTAAAAGTCTTTGATGCAAAATATAGCAGTGTACCCTGTTGTCCATTAGTGTCTCCAAATCTATCCAAATGGCTAAATTGTGCACTGCTCTAAATAAATAAAAAAAATGATATATTTAACTACAAATCAACAGTTTTGGCTCATAAAACTCACTTTTGCATAATTTTCAAGTGGGAATTACTATATTTTCATCAGTATAGGGGGGTAGATATCTATGGGTCCAAAACCCCTATGCAAAACATGTCATAAAATGAATTAATTAGTTTTGTCCATTACAAAACAAATACATTTGCTCCTTCTGATGGCTTAATCTCAATTTTTTCCCCCTCCATTCCACATCCACCATCAAAACCCTCCCTTGAACAAAGGAAAAACTTTCAGTTATTTTAAATTCCTTTGTTCCAAATAAAATCCCCACCCCTGAAGAGCGTACCCACCCCCCCCCCCCCCCCACACTCCAACATGACGGGCCTCTGTCCCACTCTTCAGTAAAATTCTTCACATCCTCCCTCGACCCCAAGTGCACCTCTTGCAAGAAATGAATTAAAATCCCATTTCCCGCCAAGAACTGAAACACCCCTCCCCTCTTCACATTCCCCCTCAACCCTCGTGCATTGCACGTCATCACTGTTAATACAATTTAACATTTATATCCTCCCCAAACCCCCCTCTTCATACTGCCCTTCTAACCCCCCCCCCCCCCCCCCCAACCAGGAACGTCCCCTCATTATTTGAGTCTTGAGAAAAGGACACTTCCCCAAAATTATTCTCCTCCATTGGAGACTCATTGTCCCACTCCAAACTTATTCTACTCCCTTCCCCCTCTGACAGCTCAGAGTCTGATCCCTGCTCCCTTTTCCCTCCCACCTTTGCTTTTTTCCTTGGAAACAAAGACTCCGACCCACTGTCTTCATCCAGCGGGTCCTCCAAGTTCATCCAGGGTCTGGACTTGCTTCCTTTCCTCCCTCTTCTGGGGCTATTTTTTGCCTTCCACTTCCACTCTCTTTAGCCTGTTTCCCTCCTTGCACCACTTCTGAGAATGACCTGCTTCTCTCTGGACACTCTTTGTACATGTGCCCCTCCTTCCCGCACAAATTACAAACTCTACCTTTCTTGCATTCTCTCGCCACATGGCCCTCTTCCCTACACAGACTGCACACAATCTGCGCCTCGCAATCTCTGGCTAGATGCCCATGCCTCAGGCACCTCCTACAGAAAGTTGGTAACCCCTGGTACGTCAGGAACCCCTTATTCACCCCAATTGAAAAAACGGCCGGCAGATGCTTTAGGCCTCCGATCCCCTCTGGATCTCTGTTTAGTTTAACTAAAATCCGCCTCTTTCCATTCCACACCCCAAACGCATTCATCATTCTCTCCTCCGACTTCATTACTCTACAATATCTCTCCAAAAACACTTCAACATCTCTTGCCGGCACATGCGGGTCGTACATCAGGACTGTCACCATCTTAACTTCTTTTGAGAACAAAGGCTCAAACACGATGCCGGAAAGTACTTCCTCTGGCCCCGCCCGTTTGTACCTTTCATAGACTTCCAAACATAAGTTTTCGCTATTAAGCGTTACGTCGTACAGACCCCTTCTTTGGAAGTCCAGAATGCAAAACATTCTGCCGATTCCCACATCAAAAAGCACCTCGATCACAACGTAGTGCAAATTTACCTCCTCTCTTCTCTGTGGCGTGACTACCACCCTTATGGTGTTTCTCCTTCGTACTCCTCCAGCTGCATATTCTGGAGCCGGGCCCTCCATCTTTTCCTCCAATCTTTGAATAAACGAAAAACTTCTTCTTTCAGACTTCTTCACTTGCTTTTCCTCCTTCTCCGTCCACGGATTCAGCGTATCTTCAGCGCCCCCCTCCGTTCCCTGGCCAAACCACCTCCTTGATCATGGTATCTCCCCTGCCAGGTAAGTATGAGTTGCGTGCATTTGTGGAATAGGTCCCTACCCCACGCCATACCTTTTACGCATGTGGGAACCACATTTTCCCACTCGCTCAGCCGTCAAATGAGCACATTTACAATTGTGCACATTGTCTGAATTGATTAAATGAAGCGGAATACTGCTGCCCCTCATTTAGCCTATATTATCATGTATATATAGGGTTAAAAAATATATTACAATGTCAAGCAGCGCATACTTTAAGAATCACCCATACAGGAAGAAGCGAGGGGCAACAACAACAAAACGATCTTGAGTTCAATATGAACATAGCATACGTATGACAGAAAGGGAAGCTAACTCAAGTCGTAAGCCATAGCATTAGTTCTAAAAACTAGCTATGTTGCAGGACAAACAAATAAAATGCATGTCGTTTCTGGTGTTTGCAGTGACTGCATAATTAGGACACGGCGACGTTTAATTATTTTCACTGTGAATAATACGGTTAACAGTTTCCATCTTTTACCTTGGTAAACTGCGCCGTCGTGTGCGAAAACGCAAAAGTCATTTTAAAGATCGGCTTGCAGCACCGGGTATTCCCAGGGGGTCTCCCATCCAGGGCCGAACAGCGCGGTCGTGTGCGAAAACGCATAACAACAATTTTTTTAAATGTCGCGGATGCGGGGTTGCCACAATCATTTTAAGTTAAGAGAACCGTTTTTAAAAAGCGTCCGGATCAACACAACATTGAACGAAACCACACATCTCATTGAAACATTTTATTGTCTTGCATAAACATTTCTCTCCAAATCAAAGCGGGATACGTTTAACTCGGCCGAACGCTAAAAGATCAAGCTTCTTTCACCACAATATCAGGGGAGAGCGCGAACGCAGTCCCCCACTACCAGAAATAATGCAGTCGAGATTCCCACATTTGGGGAATTCGCAGGGGTCAGGACTACCGGAGTGCAATGACTGAGCCTCGTCCTGGGTGAACATTTGTTTTTATAGTATTTTTTACAAGTTATGTTACAGAAAAAACACAGTTAAAAAACAGTCATATACACAATGCCTCTCTCCATCTTAAAACATTTCTTTAAAAAATAACAACCATTCCAGATTATGGCAGTTAATTTTTCCTTTAAAATACAAAAAGTTCTTACAGTTCCCGCTTGGGGGGTTGTATTGGTTCTCTCTCTTTTGGGGGGTGGGCTAAATGATCAGTTCTTTCCAATGGTCCACCCCCCATTTCTCTCTTGCCAGACACTTATTTTTATTAAAGTCCACCATAACGCCGTCCTGGAGGAGGTTTTGAATCCTCCTCCGGAGAGTGAGAGTGATCATGTCTACTGTTGTTTTTTGGTAGACCTTGATGTTCCTCATCTCCCACAGGACCTGCCTGACGATGTTGATAATCCTCCACTGACGCTGGAGCTCAGGGGTCTTGCAGCCTCCGGAGGGACCGTAGAGGACACTCTCAGCCGTCAGGGAGGACCTTGGCAGCAACCTGTTTTGGGAGATAGAGGAGACAACAAGGCCCCAGACCCGTCTGGCCATGGAGCACTCCCAGAACAGATGGTGGATATGTTCTGAGTCAGTGCATCCGTGGGGGGCAGCGCTCGGTTCGGGCTAAGTGCCGCTTGTACATAAACGACCTGGTGGGAAGGCACATGTGAGCAGATATCCAGGCAATGTCTTTTTGTTTATTAGACAAAGATGTATGCAAGACATTTGCCCAGATTATTGACGGGTCTAGGGCCGGGCAGCCCCTCGGGACTGTCATTGTTTGGCTAGATCTTAAAAATCCCATGATTGCTTTGTACGTCCACGAGGTCAGCCCGGCCCTGGGCAATCCGGCCTCGAAGGCAAAGTCCTTCAGGTCTCGATAGGGGGGATCCCAGGGGGGATCCCAGCTGTATGGTACCATCAGGTCCAGCGCACACAGGCCCATCGCCCTCAAGAAGGGAGTGGCATAGTACCTGGCAAAGGTACCAGAGGCCTTCTCAACCTTCTGAACATTCTGGACCAGTGTGGCCAGACCTTGTACCAGGATGGTAACTCTTTTCAGTTTTTCCACGGTGCTCCCCCAGACAAAGCAAAAGGCCATAATAATAATAATAATAATAATAATGCATGGCATTTTTATAGCGCCTTTCTAGATACTCAAAGCGCTTTACAATGATGAGGGGGAAACTCGCCTCTACCACCACCAATGTGTAGCACCCACCTGGGTGATGCAACGGCAGCCATTTTGCGCCAGTATGCTCACCACACATCAGCTGATGTGGAGAGGGAGAGAATAATTTTTTTTTAGCCAATTAAACTAGGGGATGATTAGGTGGCAGATTGAATGAGCCTGGGTTGGGAGTTTAGCCAGGACACCGGGGAAACCCCTACTCTTTACGATAAGTGTCATGGGATCTTTAATGACCAGTGAGTCAGGACCTCGGTTTAACGTCTCATCCGAAAGACAGCATCTCCTACAGCACAGTGTCCCCATCACTGCACTGGGGCATTGGGGTTTATTTGACCAGAGGGAAGACTGCCCCCTACTGGCCCACCAACACCACTTCCAGCAGCAACTTAGTTTTCCCCAGAGGTCTCCCATCCAAGTACTAACCAAGCCCACAACCTACTTAGATTCAGCCATTCAGCAGGCGCAGATTGCATAGTGGTATGGCTGCTGGCTCCAGTGATGTTTTTACTAGTGGCCTTGTCTGGGGGAAACACCCTCCCCACGTAGAGAAAAATGGGAAGGACTATTGCCTTCAGGACCAGGATCTTACCCGTCTGAGTCAGAGGCCGCATGCTCCAGCTCCCTCCCAGCTCAGCCTTCACTCTCCGTCTGACTGGAAGGTCACCCCCAGGAGCTTGATGCTATCTCTGCGTACAGGAAAGGAAACGGTTAGTGGCTCACTCCAATGTCGAGACAGAAACAGTTCACTCTTGTCCCTATTGACTAGGGCGCCAGTGGCTGCACAGAAGTCATCTAACACCTTGTTTGCAACGGTTATAGAATAACTATCTGTGCCGACGATGGTAATGTCGTCCATGTACGCCATCACCCTAAGCCGCTCCCCCTGGGCCCTGGGCAGTGGATAACCAGCGATGCCCGGGTTACCCCTGATGGCCTGGAGGAATGGCTCAAGGTAGATGACATACAGGAGGGATGCTAGAGGACATCCCTGCCTGACGCCAGACCTAATGGCAAAGGGGGCGGATGGGTGCTTGTTAACAACCACCCTCCCCAAGATGTCAGTCAAGCACATTTTGGTCCTGCGCAGGAGTGAGCTAGGAAAGTTAAGTCTCTCTAGCACCCTCTCCAAACACACACGACTTACCCTGTCAAAGGCCTTCTCCTGATCTAGGCTGAGAAGGCCCAAGGGGGACCCGCGCTCCCCGGAGTGGATTATCAGATCCCTCACGAGGAGCAGGTTGTCATTAATGGACCTCCCTGGAATGCTGCATGTTTGATCAGGGCCGATCACCGGTGTTATCAGGTCTTGGAACCTCCTCATCAGTGCCTTCGCAAATTCCGGAGGTCCTTCAGGTCCCCCTTTTTCGGGACAAGAGCGACCGCGCTCTGTCTCAATGAAGCCCCCAACCTCCCTTCCCTGTATGCCGCCCTGAAAACCTCCGCAACGTCCTCCTTCAGGAGATCCCAGTAGGCCTGATAGAATTCGGCCGGGATCCCATCAGGACCGGGAGCTTTGTGTAGATTTAGGGAGCGCACGGCCCGGGTGAGCTCCTCGGTGCTCAATTCCGGTTCCATGCTCTCATCCCCGAGGCATCTGTCCAGGCCGTCCAGGAAGGTGTCCATGAGAGCCCCATCTGCGGGCCTTATGCTGTACAGACCCGCATAGAACTCCCTGGCCACCTCCCGGACCTCCGCCTCTTCAGAAACCACCACCCCTCTGCTGTTATAAAGGGAAGAGATGTTATTAGTTTTTGACCGTGCCCTGCGGAAGACTTGTGCATTTTTCATCCTCCTCAAGGCCCTGGAGTTTGGAGCGGAAGGTGTGTTTTTTCTGCTCCGCCCGATAGAGGGCGGAGAGGTTCTGTTTTGCGAGTGCAATTTCGCTGCTTACCTCCAGGCCTCGGGACTGGAGGAGGCTCAGTCTTTGGAGGGCAGCATTAGCACGATCAAACGCCGCCCTCCTTTCCTTTGCCTTCCTCCGCCCGACTGCCCGGAAGTAGCCCTGCACCCGCTCCTTCACCATCTCCCACCACTCCATCGGGGAGTCAAAGAGGTGTTTAAGACTCACCCACTCCAGGTAGCGCCTTGAGAAGGACAGACGCACTTTGGGGTCCTGGAGATGGCTGGTATTCATCCTCCAGAGACCCCTATCAACAGTTACGGTCTTCTCCCATGTCAGGGTCACGGTCACCATGTGGTGGTCTGAGAAGTGCACTGCCCTGGTGGAATAGGTCTGCACTCTCAGGCCTGGGGAGAGCAAGAACATATCAATTCTGGAAGAGAAAGCACCAGAGGAACTCACCCATGTATGTTGGGGTAGAGAGGCGCCCCCGGCGTCATGGAGGGAGAAATCTTCCATGATGGACCGCAGCTCCTCACTCGACCGATCTTTCCGTGGTCTGCTGCGGTCCTCATCCCTAAGGGCACAGTTGAAATCCCCCCCCACGACAACCGGCATTGTGCAATGTAAGATGGGTCTTAGTTTGTGGAATAAGGAGACCCTCCCTGCCTCACCGACCGGGCCGTATACATTGACCACTCTGAGTGGGGATCCCCCGACACTAAAATCAGTGACGAGGATTCGCCCACTCTCCAAGATGTTATTTCCAATGATCTTAACGAAGGGATGAGTCCCCCATTCTCCATTCCCCTCTCAGAACATCATCCATAGTGCAGAAAGGGATTCTGCACTCCTGAAGAAGGATGATGTCCGAGGGAAGCTGCTGTAACATGGAGAAAACTGTGTGTCTCTTGTTAGGGTCTTTGATACTTCTGGTGTTTGATATTGTGAGTGTTAGTGTCATGATGGTTATGGTTATTGTTTAGTTGTGTCATTTGTTCCGGGTTTATTGTTTGCGATTTCTATACAGATTTGATTTATCCTTTCCAATACTGTGTCCGGGTTATTTAGGCACCTACTCACCCCCTGACTCAGTCCGCCCACAGGTCTCCCCTCCATACTGCCTGGTGGGTTCCGTCCTGGAGAGGTGGGATGTGATGGCTTTGCCCCAGGGTCCCCCTTTGCTTCGGAGGGTACCCGAGAGGAGAGCTGCTGGGTGTTCTTGTTTGGTGTGGGGTCGGGGCCAGGAAGTGACCGGTCATTAAAGGGCCTGTTTTGGAATGTGATGGGTTTTGTAAGGGTTTCTTTTTGGTGTATAAGTGGTGGTGATGGTTTACTTGGGCGAGGTGGGGGTTCTGGCCTGGTTTTGGAGGGACTGGTCCGGGTATTGATATTTCCATGCTGTATTTTACGTATTGGTTGTTTGTGTAGGCGGGATATTGCTGGGTTTTGGGGTTGACTGGGTTGTTCTGTAATGTTTGTATTATTATGTTTACCCTTCCTTTTTTTAGTTGCTGTCTGCCATGACGTTGAATTGTCTGAATCTGAATCTGTGCTAGAGGAGTATGACCCTTCCACCATGATAGAGGTGTCAGAGTCAGGCTCCTCTTTAACGGTAGTGACTGTCTGTGTGGGTAAGGGGGCTTCAGAGGAACCTGTGCATTGGGTAAATCCGGTACTGATAGTGCTTGGGGGGGCTTGTGCAGTGTCTTGTGAAGGAGTGGTTATTCCAGGCTGAGGGGGGGTTGTGACAGGTGTTCTAGTTCTTGGTGTTGGGGTAGGGGTAGGGGGGCGGGGGGGGGGGGGGGGGGGGGGGGGGGGGCAGTAGATGGTGGAGGAGGTGCAGTGTTCCTAGCCCTGTTTGCGTATGATAGTGGACAGTCACGAAATAAATGCCCACTCTCTCCGCACAGGTTACAGGGCTTTGGGTCCCGGCATGTCCTGGTCTCGTGCTCTCCTCCGCAGGTCTTGCACTTGACCACTGTGCAGGCTGCGGCTAAGTGACCTAACTCACCGCAGTTCCTGCACAGCTTGGGCATGCCGTTGTAGAACACCACACCCCTATTTCTCCCCAGCGTGATGGTGCTGGGGATATGGCATACTCCCCCCCCCACTACATAAGGGTCGGGCTTTAGCTGGACCAGCCACTTCCTGGCCCCGGTCCACACTCCATCCTCATCAAGAACCCTCCTGGCGTCAGATTTTACATTGCCATACCTGCCCAACCACGTCGAAACATCGTGGTCCTGCACAGTCTCATTATAGAACTGTACAGTAACCACTTTGTTCTCCGTGTCGGACAGGGGCTCGACCGCAAAGTTTTTGAGGGGACGCCTGTCCTTCCCCTCTCTATAGAGGTTCCAGAACCTCTCCAGGACATTGGGGTTCTTGAAACTAACTTCGAAGATATCCCCTTGACCTGGATCCTTTACCAGGCAGTTAAGGTCAGCTGGCACAAAGCCCATACCTCTTTGTAGCACTGCCCTGCTAAATTCCAGACGGGTCAAACCTGTCACTCTCGTCTCGGGTCGAGTTGGATTTGGGCCTGCAGCACGACCTGTCCCCCCTGCGGTTGCTGGCCCAGGGGCGCCCTCCATGGCTGCGCCCTCGGCCCCCTGTCCCGCCGGGGGGCTCACACTGGCACTGCCACCTCTCTCCTTGACCCCCTGGATCCATGTCAGGCGGACGGCGTTATGGCGTCGCGTCCCTGGAACAGGTCTGGCTGCCATCCCCCTTCCTCTAGGTAAGGCCGGACTCCGCACTGTTAGAAAAACACAGACAGCACTCAGGAGATGGTGTTCCTTCCGGTCGGACGAGAAGTCAGCAACACAGTGCAGGCAGAAAAGGGCCCAGCCGAGGGCTGGCACCCCACACCGCTGCGTGAGGACCTCCCTGTTTGGTGCAGGCGGCAAGCGTTGATCCTCAGGTGGTGTTGAGGTCTGGGTCGCTGCCTTCCGTCTCAGTGGGGTCCGCTGCTCTGGTCCTCCCAACTGCCTGCTCCTCAGCTTCGTCCTCCGGGTCTGGCCTGCTGGTTCTGCTGCGGGCCTAGGAGAAAAAGAGGGAGAGGCGGATAACCAGGGCGAAGGCCCAGCTGGTATCTGGTGAGGCCTGGAGAGAAAAGCAGCCCTTCCGGGCCTACTCTCCGGGCAAGATCCGCACTCCCCTCGGGCCTCCTGGCGTCAAGCGTCCGCAGCAGTAGTGTCGATCCCAGAGCGCTGGAGTCTTACGGCAGATTCTTAAAGTATGGGCGATTCTTAAAGTATGCGCTGCTTGACATTGTAATATATTTTTTAACCCTATATATACGTGATAATATAGGCTAAATGAGGGGCAGCAGTATTCCGCTTCATTTAATCAATTCGGACAATGTGCACAATCGTAAATGTGCTCATTTGACGGCTGAGCGAGTGGGAAAATGTGGTTCCCACATGCGTAAAATGTATGGCGTGGGGTAGGGACGTATCGACAAATGCACGCAACTCATACTTACCTGGCAGGGGAGATACCATGATCAAGGAGGTGGTTCACCCAGGACGATTGGTCGGGGCCGACCACCGATGTTATCAGGTGTTGGAACCTCCTCATCAGCGCCTTCGCCATGATCTTATAATCAGCTGAGAGGAGGTTAATCGGCCGCCAGTGCCGGAGGTCCTTCAGGTCTTGGGGACAAGAGCAACCGCACTCTGCCTCAGTGTGGCCCCCAACCGCCCCTCCCTGTATGCCGTCCTGAAAACTTCCGCCACGTCCTCCTTCAGGAGATCCCAAAAGGCTTGATAAAATTTGGCCGGGATCCCGTCAGGACCAGGAGCTTTGTGCTCATTAAGGGAGCGCACGGCCCGGGTGAGCTCCTCGGCGCTCAACTCTGGTTCCATGCTTTCGTCCCCCAGGCGTCTGTCCAGGCAGCCCAGGAAGGTGTCCATGAGAGCCCCATCTGCGGGCCTTATGCTGTACAGACCCGCATAGAACTCCCTGGCCACCTCCCGGACCTCCGCCTCTTCAGATACCACCACCCCCTTGCTGTTATAAAGGGAAGAAATGTTATTAGTTTTTGACCGTGCCCTGCGGAAGAAGTACCTCGTGCACTTCTCCTACTCCTCAAGGCCCTGGAGTTTGGAGCGGAAGGTGTATTTTCTCTGCTCCTCCCGATAGAGGGCGGAGAGGCTCTGTTTAGCGAATGCAATCTCGCTGCTTACCTCCAGGCCTCGGGACTGGAGGAGGCTCAGTCTCTGGAGGGCAGCATTAGCACGTTCAAACGCCGCCCTCCTTTCCTTTGCCTTCCTCCGCCCGACTGCCCGGAAGTAGCCCTGCACCCGCTCCTTCACTTCTTCTGGCGTATGTCCTTAGACCTTCAGCTCCGTTGAGGCAAGCCAGTCCAGCGTGTCATCATCCAGGTGAATTAGACCACGATCGCCATTCGGTGGCCGGTGTTTGGGACAGCTGTTTATTATATGTTCCACAGTTTGTAATTGGTCCCCACATTCACAGTGGGCACTGTCCACGAGGCCCCATTTCTGCATTGCTGCACCGAAGCGTCCCACGCCTGTCCTCAGACGGTTGAGGGTTGTCCATTGCTTTCGGGGCAGGTGCTGGCCGAGGACATCCATGGGATCTTCAATGTAGTGGTGAAGCCTAGATGGTTCTGCTGACTTCCACTGGTCCCTCCATCTTGCCTTGACCCAGGAGGCCTTGGAGATGTCAGTTGGTGTTGCACAGAGCAGTTCTTGGGCATGTGTGGCAAAGGGGCACCGGGACTTGAGGCGCATGCGCTGTGGTGTCTCCGTAACAATCTTGTGGAGGAGGTGTGATTCACTCATTTGTGCCTTTCGGGCGAGGGCCAGCATTGC
Organism: Synaphobranchus kaupii; assembly: GCA_029718625.1. Lineage (NCBI taxonomy): Eukaryota > Metazoa > Chordata > Actinopteri > Anguilliformes > Synaphobranchidae > Synaphobranchus > Synaphobranchus kaupii. The sequence continues at coordinate 63,364,712 of CM056379.1, forward strand.
TGCTTCTCGTCTAGCCTCTGCTGGAGCGATACCAGCGAGGATAGGTAGGTGGTTTGTTGGTGTGGCTCTCAGGCACCCGGAGACAGTCCGTAGGGCAGTGTTGAGGGCAGTGTCCAGCTTCTTGACATGGGGGCTACGGCACCAGACCGGTGCTCGGCGCCAGAGAACACCAGGGCCTCAGTGGAAATGTGCAGTGTCTTTGTGGTGGCTCCCTATGTGGTACCGGCTAGGCGGCGTATCAGCGCGGCACGGGCGGTTGTCTTTGCCTTGGCGCTGTCCAGGTGTTGTTTGAATGACAGAGTTCTGTCAAGCTTCACACCGAGGTATGTGGGGGAGGGCTGGAACTGTAGCCGGGCGTTGTCAACCATGATGTTCATTTCACGGGTCGCTTCGTTGTTGTAGAGGTGGAACATTGTTGATACGGTCTTGTCAACACTGAGCTTGAGGTGCCAGTTCTTTAGATATGAAGACAGGATGTTCATGTCTGCAGAGAGGCCCTCTTCTACTGCTTCCCAGGATGGTTTGCTGAGTAGAATGGCCAGATCATCTGCGTAGCCATACTTCCTTGATTTTGTTGCAGGTAGGTCATGAATGTAGATGTTGAACAGCATAGGTGCCAGCACTGAGCCCTGAGGGACTCCGTTCTTAAGCTTTCTGACCCTGCTGCTTTGGCCGTTTCTGGTAAATAGCAGAAAGCTGCGGTTGCTCAGCATCTCCATTATGAAGCTCACCATGTGCTTGTCTGGGATGGTTCCCAGAAGCTTCAGATGTAGTCCACGCAGCCAGACAGTGTCGTATGCAGCTGTGAGGTCCAGGAAGATGGCGCCAGCCTTCTCACCTGCCTGGAAGCCGTCTTCTATGTCTTGGCACAGGAGGGTCACCTGGTCTGTTGTTGACCTACCGCTTCGAAAGCCAGCTTGTTCTTTGGGCAGCTGGGGGTCAATCACTGGGTTTAGATGGGCCAGTATGAGACGTTCAAGGAGCTTATATGGAACGCACAGCAGTGAGATGGGCCGGTATCCCTTGGGGTCGTCGCTCGGCTTGTTTGGCTTCGGCAGGGCGATCACCTTTGCACGACGCCAGATCTTTGGCAGCTTTGAGTGACGGAGACATGCAGAGAGGAAGGAGCGCAACCAGTCGGTTGCCTTTTTGCCTTGATGTTTGATGTACTCAGGGTGGATGTTGTCTACGCCTGGTGCCTTGCCAGTCTTCAGGATTTTGATGGCCTGCTCGATTTCTTGCATTGTGAAATCGATGGATAGGTTGGAATCGCATCCTGGGGTCCTGAGTGATTCATGGACTCTCGCTAGTGTTCTTCTTGCGAAGTCCTTGTCTGCATTAGGGAAGTGGCCATTACTCAGCAGGAGCGACGCAATGGAGTTTGCAGTGATGGGACACTGTGCTGGAGTTGTTGATCTTCCGGTCAGCTTGTTAAAGGTCTGCCACGCCCGGTGGCTGGAGTGAGTGAAGTCAATTGATTCCACAGTCTCTGTCCATCGTTGCCTATGTTTATCGTTTAGCCTGCAGAATAGGTCGTCTGCTGCTTTGTCCCTGTCTTCGCTGGTTTCTGTTTCTGCATGGGCGCGAAGTAGATCTTCACATTCGTCGTCCCAGCAGGGGACATAGGCTTTGCGTACACCGCGGGGGATGTTCTTCTTGGCGGCGGCCAGCAGCAACCTGCAGTACGATTCATAGACATCGTTCATGTTGTTGGGGCGCGGGTGTGGTAGACCAGCAGCTGTCTTGTTCACTTGTTTAGTGAAGCCTGCCCAGTTTGCTTTCCGGAAATTCCACCTCTGGTTGTTGTGACATTTAGCAAATAATGCCAGATCTGGGTTGGTGGTTCCATCGTGCAGAGTAGAAAGTGCGTGGCTCCTTTGGATCGTATAGGAGTGTCGCATCGATGGTCGAGGCCCAGTCTACCAGGAAGTCACCATCAGCGTTGGAGCTGCTGTAGCCCCAGTCTGTGTGATGGCTGTTGAAGTCACCAGCATACACAGCAGGGGCTGGGACATCTGGCAGCGATGATGGGACCAGCCTACTTGGAGGTGGCTTGTAGATGTTCACGATGGTAGTGTCTTGCACTTTGGTTGCGATCCATTCTACTTCTGCGCCCTCTGGGGATTGTCCTACAGCTGACCAGGCCATGTCTTTGTGGACGAATGTGGCTATGCCGTGATGTTTATTGGCAATGTAACCGGCCAAGGTGTACCCAGGGACCCTCAGGGTGTTCTTGTTTTCCGTGTGGGTCTCCTGCAGGATGATCACGGTCACATTGTTTTTGCTGGCTATTCGCTCAAGGACATTGGTCTTGATGAAGGTGAGGCCTTCGACGTTGAGCTGGAGGAGCGCTAGCGCTGTGGTCTGTGGACGTTGTGAAGACATTTGTTTCGCTTGGAGGGCATGCAACCTTGCAACTACCCTTTAGCTACTTGCGGGGGAGGCCACGTGGAGGCTGTCTTCGTCTCTCCCCCGCTCCTTCACCATCTCCCACCACTCTATCGGGGAGTCAAAAAGATGTTTTAGACTCACCCACTCCAGGTACCGCCTCGAGAAGGAGAAGCACACTTTGGGGTCCTGGAGATGGCTGGTATTCATTCTCCAGAGACCCCTGCCAACGGTTATGGCCTTCTCCCAGTCCAGGGACACGGTCACCATGTGGTGGTCTGAGTAGTGCACTGCCCGGATGGAAAAGGCATGCACTCTCAGGCCTGGGGAGAGCAGGAACATATCAATTCGGGAAGAGGAGACACCAGAGGAGCTCACCCATGTATGTTGTGGGGGAGAGGCGCCCCCGGCGTCATGGAGGGAGAAATCTTCTATGATAGACCGCAGCTCGTCGCTCGACCGATCTTTCCTTGGTCTGCTGCGGTATCCCCACGGTCCCTGAGGGCACAGTTGAAATCCCCCCCCACGACAACCGGCATATTGCAATGTATAATGGTTCTTAGCTTTGTAAATAGGGAGACCCTCTCGGCTACGCTGGTTGGGCCGTACACATTGACCACTCTAAGTGGGGAACCCCCGACACAAATGTCTGTGACGAGGATTCGCCCACTTTCCACGATGTTATTACCCGTGATTTTTACAAAGGGATTTTTAGTCAATGTGCCGACCCCACAGGCTCGAGCGACATTCGAGCCGGACAAGAGAGAGTCCCCCATTCTCCACTCCTCCCTCAGAGTGTCATCCATAGTGCGGAAAGGGATTCCGCACTCCTGGAGAAGGATGACATCCGAGGGGGTTTGCTGCAGAGTGGAGAAAACTGAGTGGCGTTTGCTAGGTTCCTTGATACTGCGAGTGTTTGATATGATAATTGTGAATTTCATAAGAGTAATTATTGTGTGTTTGTGTCGTTTGAACCGGGTTTATTGTTGGCTATTTCCCTACAGAGTTTGTTAAGTCGTTCCATAACAGTGTCCTGGTTATTGAGGCGCCTACTCACCCCCTGACTCGGTCCGACCCCAGGTCTCCCCTCCATACTGCCTGGCAGGTTCCGTCCTGGAGAGGTGAGACGTGATGGCTTTGCCCCAGGGTCCCCTTTTGCTTCGGAGGGCCCTTGAGAGGGGAGCTGTTGGGTGCTCTTGTTGGGTGTGGGATCGGGGCCAGGAAGTAGCCGGTCATTAGTGGGCCTGCTTTGAAAAGTGATGGGTCGTGAGAGGGTTTCTCTTTGATGGAGAAGTAGTGGTGGAGATGGTTTGCTAGGGCGAGGTGGAGGTTCTGGCCTGACTGTTGGTGGACTAATGTTCCGAATATTGGTATTTTTTTTGCTGTATCTTATGAATTGGTTGTTTGTGATGGCGAACTATTGCTGGGTTTGGGGGTTGACCGGGTAGTTCTGTCCTGTTTGTGTTGTTGTGTCCCTTTCTTTTCCTGTTAGCCAATTGCCATGTTGTGGAGGTATCCGGGTCTAAATCTGTACTAGAGGAGTCTGACTCCTCCACCGTGATGGGGGTGTCAGAGTCAGGCTCCTCTTTAACTGTAGTGACTATCTGTGTGGGTAGTGGAGCTTCAGAGGGGACTGTGCGTAGGGGAGAGCCGGTGTCAATGGTGCTTGGGGGGCCTTGTGCGGTGTTTTGTGAGGAAGTGGTTGTTTCAGGCTGTGGGGGGGTTGTGGCTGGTGTTCTGGTTCTGGGTGCTGGAGTAGGGGTAGGGGTAGGTGGGCGGTGGGGGGCAGTAGATGGTGGAGGAGGTGCGGTGTTCCTAGCCCTGTTTGCGTACGAGAGTGGGCAATCTCTGAAGAAATGCCCACTCGCTCCGCAGAGGTTACAGGGCTTTGGATCCCGGCATACCCTGGTCTCATGCTCTCCTCCACAAGTCTTGCACTTGACCACTGTGCAGGCTGCGGCTAAGTGACCTAACTCACCGTAATTCCTGCACAGCTTGGGCATGCCGTTATAGAACACCACACCCCTGTTTCTCCCCAGCGTGATAGTGCTGGGGATATGGCATACCCCCCCCCCCACTACAAATGGGTCGGGTTTTAGTTGGACCAGCCACTTCCTGGCCCCGGTCCACACTCCATCCTCATCAAGGACCCTCCTGGCGTCAGATTTAACGTCGCCATACCTGCCCAACCACGTCGAAACATCGTGGTCCTGCACAGTCTCGTTATAGAACTGTACAGTGACCACTTTGTTCTCCGTGTCGGACAGGGGCTCGACCGCAAAGTTGTTGAGGGGACTCCTGTCCTTCCCCTCTCTGTAGAGGTTCCAGAACCTCTCCAGGACATTGGGGTTCTTGAAGCTTACCTCAAAGATTTCCCCTTGACCCGGAACCTTTACCAGGCAGTTGAGGTCAGCTGTTACAAAGCCCATACCTCTTTGTAGCACTGCCCTGCTAAACTCCAGACGGGTCAAACCTGTCACTCTCGTCTCGGGTCGAGTTGGGTTCAGGCCTGCAGCACGACCTGCCCCCTCTGCGGTTGCTGGCCCAGGGGCGGCCTCCGTGGCTGCGCCGTCGGCCCCCTGTCCCACCGGGGGGCTCACACTGGTGCTGCCGCCTCCCTCCTCGGCCCCCTGGATCCATGTCAGGCGAACGGCGTTATGGCGTCGCGTCCCTGGTACAGGTCTGGCTGCCATCCCCCTTCCTCTCGGTAAGGCCGGACTCCGGACTGTTGGAAAGCACAGAGACAGCACTCAGGAGATGGTGTTCCTTCCGGCCAAACGTGCACTATTCCAGGGAGGTCCATAAACGACAACCTGCTCCTCGTGAGGGATGTTATAATCCACTCCGGGGAGCGCAGGTCCCCCCTGGGCCTTCTCAGCCTAGACCAGGAGAAGGTCTTTGACAGGGTAAGTCATGTGTGCTTGGAGAGGGTGCTAGAGAGGTTTAATTTTCCTAGCTCCCTCCTGCGCTGGACCAAAATGTGTTTAACTGACATCTCGGGGAGGGTGGTTGTGAACAAGCAACCATCCGCCCCCTTTGACATTAGGTCTGGTGTCAGGCAGGGATGCCCCCTAGCATCCCTCCTGTACGTCATCTACCTCGAGCCGTTCCTTCAGGCCATCAGGGGCAACCCGGGCATCGCTGGTTATCCACTGCCCGGGGCTCAGGGGGAGCGGCTTAGGGTGATGGCGTACATGGACGACATCACCATCGTCGGCACAGACAGTCATTCCATCACCGTTGCCAACAAGGTGCTGGATGACTTCTGTGCAGCCACTGGCGCCCTAGTCAATAGGGACAAGAGTGAACTGTTTCTGTCTCGGCATTGGAGTGAGCCACTAACCGTTTCTTTCCCTGTGCGCAGAGATAATATCAAGCTCCTGGCGATGACCTTCCAGTCAGACGGTGAAGGAAGGCTGAGCTGGGAGGGAACCCTCCGCCACGTCCAGGTTAAACTCCGGAGCTGGAGCGTGCGGCCTCTGACTCAGACGGGTAAGATCCTGGTCCTGAAGGCAATAGTCCTTCCCATTTTCCTCTACTTGGGGGGGGTGTTTCCCCCAGACAAGGCCTCTAGTAAACTCATTACTAGAATGGCCTTTCGCTTTGTCTGGGGGAGCACCATGGAAAAGTTGAAAAGAGCTACCCTCCTCAAGGAAGAGCGGAATGGGGGCAGGGGGGTTTCAGACATTGTTAACATCGTTTTAGTGCAGGGTCTGGCCACACTGGTCCAGAACACTCGGAAGGTTGAGAAGGCCTCTGGTGCCTTTGCTAGGTACTATGCCACTCCCTTCCTGAGGACGATGGGCCTGTGTACGCTGGACCTCACCATACCGTACAGCTGGGACCCCCCATATGTATACCGTGCCCTGAGGGACTTTGCTTTTGGGGCAGGATTGCCCAGGGCCGGGCTGACCTCGTGGAGTTATAAAATAATCATGGCTCATTTAAGATCGAAGGAGACCATGACACTCCCGAGGGGCAGCACGACCCTGGACCCGTCTATAATCTGGGCTAATGTCCTAAATAAATGTATAAGTAACAAGGAAAAGGACATTGCCTGGATGTATGCCCACATGTGTCTCCCCACCAGGTCATTCATGTTTAAGCGGCACTTGGCCCTGACCGAGCGCTGCCCCCACGGATGCACTGACTCAGAACACATCTACCATCTGTTCTGGGAGTGCTCCGTGGCCAGACGGGTCTGGGGCCTTGTTGTTTCCTCTGTCTCACGTAACAAGTTGCTGCCGAGGTCCTCCCTGACTGCTGAGAGTGTCCTCTATGGCCCCCGTGGAGGATTCAGAACACCGGAGCTCCAGCGTCAGTGGAGGATCGTAAACACTGTGAAGCAGGTCCTGTGGGAGGCGAGGAACATCAAGGTCTATCAAAAAACAACTGTAGACCTGGTCACTCTCAGGAGGAGGGCGCAAAACCTCCTACAAGACGGCGTTATGGTCGACTTTGCGAAGGACAAGTGTCTGGCGAGAGAGAAATGGGGGATGGACCATTGGAAAGAACTGATCATTTAGTCCACCCTCCTCCATCCCAAGGAAGAGAGAGAACTAGAAACCTGAACATTTGCCCACCCAATAACCCGGGAACGCATGTTTCCTTTCCTCATTTCAATGTCTTGTAATTTTTTTTGCTTTGTGAATCTTTGTATGTAATGTTTCTTATTGTGGTGTCTTGAATGTTGATAATTTTAAAATTAAAAAGGGAGGGGAATAAACCCCCCCCCCCCCCCCCAATAAAATATGTTTTAAAATAAATGTGAAATGATGTATGATAAACTGATATATATGAAAATGCAAATGTTTTTATTGGAACTGAAATTTTAAAACCAATAAAGACTAGTTCACCCAGGACGAGGCTCAGCCATTGCACTCCGGTTGTGCTGACCCCTGCGAATTCCCCAAATGTGGGAATCTCGACTGCATTATTTCTGGTAGTGGGGGACTGCGTTCGCGCTCTCCCCTGATATTGTGGTGAAAGCAGCTTGATCTTTTAGCGTTCGGCCGAGTTAAACGTATCCCGCTTTGATTTGGAGAGAAATGTTTATGCAAGACAATAAAATGTTTCAATGAGATGTGTGGTTTCATTCAATGTTGTGTTGATCCGGACGCTTTTTAAAAACGGTTCTCTTAACTTAAAATGATTGTGGCAACCCCGCATCCGCGACATTTAAAAAAATTGTTGTTTTGCGTTTTCGCACACGACCGCGCTGTTTACCAAGGTAAACGATGGAAACTGTTAACTGTAATATTCGCATTGAAGATAATTAAACGTCGTCGTGTCCTAATTATGCAGTGGACAATATGCACTCTCGTAATTGTGCTCCTTTGACTGCTTTGAGAACCAAAATTAAACGAAAACGACGGCTGCAGTTTAGAAACAAATTAACCCTGGTTGGCGCGGCGCTCCGTTGCTCACGGGCAAACCACACTGCAAACATGCGATCTCGTCTGATCTTGGAAGCCAAGCAGGGTCGGCCCTGGTTCGTACCTGGATGGGAGACCCCCTGGGAATACCTGGTGCTACAAGCCGATCTTTAAAATGACTTTTGCGTTTTCGCACACGACGGCGCTGTTTACCAAGGTAAAAGATGGAAACTGTTAACCGTATTATTCACAGTGAAAATAATTAAACGTCGCCGTGTCCTAATTATGCAGTCACTGCAAACACCAGAAACGACATGCATCTTATTTGTTTGTCCTGCAACATAGCTAGTTTTTAGAACTAATGCTATGGCTTACGACTTGAGTTAGCTTCCCTTTCTACGTATGCTATGTTCATATTGAACTGAAGATTTTTTTGTTGTTGTTGCCCCTCGCTTCTTCCTGTATGGGTGATTCTTAAAGTATGCGCTGCTTGACATTGTAATATATTTTTTAACCCTATATATACGTGATAATATAGGCTAAATGAGGGGCAGCAGTATTCCGCTTCATTTAATCAATTCGGACAATGTGCACAATCGTAAATGTGCTCATTTGACGGCTGAGCGAGTGGGAAAATGTGGTTCCCACATGCGTAAAAGGTATGGCGTGGGGTAGGGACGTATCGACAAATGCACGCAACTCATACTTACCTGCCAGGGGAGATACTATGCTGGGTTTGTAAGCTACAGTTTGCGTAGTCGCAGTGTCATAGCCTATGAGGTTAAGCCGAGGCGTGGTTTATTGCTGTTTGTAGGCTGAAGCATTTCGTTCTAGTGTTAAATAATTCGTTTGTATTTAGTTTTTTTCTAGATTGTTTTGGTGTGTTTGAAAATACCTTTTTTTTTGGTTTTTCCTTTGGTGGTAAGGCCTTTAGGGGCATGGTGGGTTTTTTCATTTAATTTTTTGTTTGAAGTCTGTTTTTTTTTGTTCTTTTTTTCTGTTCAATTTGTGCTTGCAGGAGGCTTCGGGATGTCGGCTGCCCGGGTTGGCAAAATGTATATTGTATATTGACGATGTGACTGTACTCTGCACAGACCAGAAAGCAATCGACTGTACTTTGGACAGGACAGAGTGGTTCAGCCGGGCCTCAGGGGCTCGGCTGAACCGAGACAAGTGTGACCTGAAACTATACGGACAGTGGACGGAGACGGAATAACTTGGAATGCCCTTGACGGTAAGGACTGAAGAGGTACGTATCCTCGGGGTTAATTTTAATTCAGCAGGATTGGGTGAGGGGAATTGGGAGGGAGTTTTAAAAACAAAGATTGCAGTTTTGGAGGCTAAGGCAGCTGACATTGGTGGGGAAGGTTTTAATCCTGAAAGCTGTGATTTTACCCTTGTTGTTTGTTGGAGTTGTTTTTGTACCGTCTCATTCAGTGCTGTCAAGGTTGGATCGTGCTGTGTTTCTGTTTTTATGGGGGTCAAAATGGGAGCGGTTAAGCAGGGCCATTGTGAAACGTTCTCCGGAAAAGGGAGGGAAGGGGGTGCCGGATTTTTACTCAGTGTTATGGTGTAAATTTTTAGCAGTGCATGTGTCTTTGTGTGTATCTATGTCATGTAAGGCATCCTTTTTTGTTCGGTTTTTTATTGGAGGACTTTTAAAAAGGTGCGGAGTGATTCAGGTCCCTTTGACGGTCCCTTTGGCTTTTAACATGTGGGGGGGGGTATGAGAGGATGGGAGTTTTTTTAACCTCTTGCTGCCAAACGCCCCCTAGCGGTAACGCCGGCGTTACGGAAATTATTACATTATACATTTTCATTAATTTAATAATATATAATAAACTGCTCACCTCAATATTTTGATTAAATATCCTTAAGATATATCCATTCCTTCTGGGAAAGTGGTTTTTAAGCCCAAAACGTCGGGATAAAACTTCGTAAATAACGTTGGAAACTCGGACCTAATTCTCAAACATGTATTGCAGCTTGATGTCACACCATAAACAATGTGCTGGTAAACTGTTCTGCTTAATTGTATTTCACAAAACTTTGGTTTGAAAAATCATTATACCTTTAGGCTTCAAGAAAAAATACTTTAAAACTTTCATACGGCTGTACATTATTTTTTTCCAATTTTAAACCGACTTGTGCTTTTTTGCACTTGATTATGACTCGTTCGGCTGTGTTCACTTTGGCGTTGTGAAACTCAGCCAGTTTCTGGAGTACCAATCCCATGGCTTAGTATATGTTAGCCAGAGTAGTTTTGTACTTGCTTGCAGAGATTTATGCAAAACCGTCGTCAATTGGGTGTATTTCTTTGACTGATAGCACAATAGGCCTATCTGAAGTGGGAAAAACCGTCTTCCACCCGCCTCCACTCTGAGTATTATTTGCTTTCCATTGGGTTTTAAAACTGTCTGTCAAATATTCCAGGCAATAGCCAAGACTCTTATCTTTGAAACAAGCCCTCATTGAATACAATAGCCATCGTAAAAAAGGAAATCCTGCCCTGCGTATAAGGAAGTGCCAACCCACGCGTAATTATCGAACCAAGATGGCGCAGTGTTTTTACCTTGTAGCGTAGCTCGCTACATTCCGTTTAGCAAAGCACAATTAATTAGGTAAGGCCCGCAGTTACATTTTTTTACTTTAGAGTATTTTTTAAGACAGTTTTTGTGTAGTTTTTTTCGAGATTTTTGAGGCGTTTATCCGTGCACCAAGTGCTAGACGAACTGGATAAGCCAGAAGATGTTTTTGCCGAGGGAGACTCATCCTGTCTCAGTGACGCTGAATCCACTGATGACCGAGATGATGTTGCTGACATGTAAGTTGTTTTATCATACTAACAGTGTTATGCTATAAACGCATTGAATTTCGCCATGGCAGTGTAAGAAAAAAAGGAATGGCTCCGATGTTCGTTGAAAATGACAAAGTTTATTCTTCGTAACAGCAGTTGTCAGAGATACAGCAATGCACTCTGGATTCAGCGGAGTAAAATCTGAATCCTGTTCTGTAAAATGGATGACTTTAAATACCATTTTAGGGCTTTGTTTTCTACAGACAGGAAACAGAAATGTGTATTCAAAAATGATGTGATTGATTTAAGGAAGACACTGTTTGGCTCCCTTAGATCAATCAGTCTGTCCATCAGTAGGGGGTCTGAAGGTGCAACTTCCCGTGGTCTAACCAGGAACCAGTCTATTGTATTGCTAATCTAATTTCCTTGGTTGAAATAGGCTTTGATCACTCACTCCCAGCTGCTATTCTATAATTGAATGCTATGCCTAACAGTGGCGACGAGTCACTGTTTTCACTTACAATTTAACCTACATTGTATTTATGATAAGTTGGTTGATTCGGCCGGCGGCGTGGTTGATTTGTCAGTGTTTTGAGTGGATCATATCAGTTTAGAATCTTACAATCCCCCCTTTGATGCTTATCTGCCAGAAAGCATCACTTCACCCAAGTCTGACAAACATGAACACCTCATTCCCAAGAAGTGTGCCAGTGGCGGTGCTGTCCTGTCTTAGGTTGCCCTCTTTTGGCTTGGAGAGTCTTACCCGTCATGGGATCCAGCACCACACCCAGCTGGACTTATTGCCATATTCTGCCATGCTCTTACCTGGTGGAACTTATCATAATTACAATTTTATTGAGAATTTAGACTAGTGATAATAAAAGTCAGCTGCCAGGAGGAGGTAGATCTAAGGACTACTTCATCCAATTTGCCTGTCTGATGATGTCGCTAGAAAACCCAAAATTCTGCTGCTTCAGAAATGAACACATACAATACAACATAAAACTTTGAAACACAATACGAACTAGACAAACACATATGGCTGCTTTGAATGTCACTTCCCACAGAAGACCGGAGTATGCAATTTCTGAGTCACGATCATGCATCTGGTTTAACAGTTGCTCCAAGGAGACCATCAATAAAGTCCATGAGCTTTCGTCCAGTTGGTGTAGATTTGTGTTGTTTTGCCACTGGGTTGGATGCAACAGCGCCATGATACTTCAAAAATTTGGTCGTCAGTAGGTCTTTGTACATCCCCGTCACACTTTCCCGCCTGCAGTGCTCATCCATGTCAGGTGACCAAGCTGTCAGGTTGATGAGGACTGGTACATGGACCCACTGGATGTTGTTGACCGGTACTCCTGGGTTGGGCTGTCATCACTTCCGATTGGGGGCCATCCGTTGCTCTGGACATCCTCCTATCACCACGGCTGCTGGCAGTATCATTATCATGCATATGGTCCACATTTTAAACAGGTGCCTGAAACAACAAATGAACAATTACTCCCCCTCCCCCCCCCCACATAACAGGTGCCTGAAACATACAAAACAATTCATTTTGAACCATAATACAAACAATTAAATGACAAACAATAATACAAACAATTAATTTGCCCTCCCAATACATATGCAATAGACACCAAAAATGGATAACCCCCCCTTGATTGTAGACATACTATTAAGTATCTGACTGCAATCATTAATCCTCCCTCTGCTCTATGCTGTTGCTTCCTGATCTCCTTTCAAATGTCTAACCTCTGCTTGTAATTCATGCAAAGTTTTAAGGAGGGCACAATAACTAAGCCTCTTCATATGAGAAGATCTGCACTGTCTTGCTATGTGCCCATTGATCCCACATGCAAAACAAACAACCCAATTTGTCTCCTTATGAAAATGTCTGCATTGTCTTGCGATATGTCCTCTATCCCCGCATGCATAGCAGACAATTGCCCCACCTGAATCACCTTTTTTACATTGTCTTGCTATATGTCCGCTCTCCCCACATGCATAGCATTCAACCACTCTGCTTGGATTGAATTTAAGGGGCCTTTCAGATCTAGCATGCCTACCATTGTTAGGCACATGTCCTTCATTTCCTGATGAAACAGATTTACGGAAAGAGGTATTATGTGATGATTCCCTCCAAATTGCTGCTATGGGCTTAATTGGGTTATTGTGTATGTTGATGTTATATAACTGAGTCATTTTTGCAACTATATCGGAATATGGTGTGTTGGAATCTATGTGTAGTGCAAGGGCAGTTTGTGTGTGTGTGTCACATTGCGAAATTAAAGCGGATTTGAACATGGGATCCTGCTGCGTCAGATTCGCTACACCGCTGTACGAACTAAATGCTTCCCACAATCTCGCGGCATATGCTGCTGGATGTTCGCCTGGTGACATCACAACCTCTCTGATCTTGTCCCAATCGACCAAGCGTGTCCCTAGAACCCCCAACAATGCAGTTTTCCTGTCATCTCTCCTCGCATTCCTGTTGTGAATAGTCTGAGGGAGCGCACTAGCTAACGCATGGGGCAAACAAGCATTCAATATTATGCAAGCATCAGCATCCGTCAAACGATGTAGGTCAACCATCCTCTCTAAATTGGCTAAAAACTCCATGGGGTCTCGCCTTGCAGGCTCATACGTACCAATATTTTTAACCAAAGATTCAATTTCACTGGGCGACAATGGTTTTACAGTCGTAGTGGTCCTTATATGGTCTCCCCCCTCCCCAGGTACAATCGTCATTGTCTCATGCACTGGTGCTACAGGGAATTTCACCGTACAGTCAGAATTGTTGTCCCACGCATTATTTGTGTTATGTTTACCGGGTTTATTCCAGAAATCACTCTTACTGTAATCTGTTCGGTCTACACAGTGCTCTGAATTTTTATTGCATTTCTCAAATAAGTGGTCGTATGCGTTTTGTAATTTTTTTACCTCTGTGTGGGTACTATCCAATTCGCGCTGTAACTCAGAATTAAATTGCTTTGATTCGGCAACCTCTTTACGCAGATCCAATTGTATCTCTGCATTCAAGTTAGCGTGTGCATGGTTACTTTTAATTGCTGCTTGGTTCTCCTCGATCTGTTGTTTTAAACTGTCGTTCTCCAGTTCAAGAGCCTCTAATCTCTCCTTGCACCGTTTGTATGAAGCAAGAACACCCATCATAGCTACCGCAATCTTCCCTTTTTGATTTAATTTGCCAACCTTTGGGTGGCTCTCAAATTGGGACACAGCCCATGTATACGGCTTCTCCTGACTTTCAATGCCTTCTAGAATGTCAGATTTGCCGTGCTTGGCAATGTAACGAACCATAAAGCTCTCCATAGCTAGAATCTAGGTTCCTTCTACTGATGTTAAGTAGTTAAATAAACAACCCGTTACACGTATAATTATGAGGTCGACCGACAACCAAATATAATATTCTAGCCTTGTTACGGTATACAACCAAACAATCTGTCAAATTATATAAGGTAAGCCTATATCAGGACAACCCAAATTACCCAGTTACTTTAGGGTAATATAAATTACAGTTGCTGTTCCAGTGCTCCGGACACAGCCAACTCAACTCTTCCAGTTACTTTAGGAATTATTCAATTACAACACCCAATTATCCAGTTACTTTAGGATAAAATAAATCACAGTTGCTGTTCCAGTGCTTCGGACCCAGCTAACTGAACTATTCCAGTTACTTTAGGCATTACTTTTACAACACCCAATTATCCAGTTACTTTAGGATAAAATAACTCACAGTTGCTGTTCCAGTGCTTCGGACCCAGCTAACTCAACAATTCCAGTTACTTTAGGAATTAATTTTAGACTAAATGTCCCAGTACTTCGGGCACATTAATTCTACTGACCAGTTACTTTAGGCCTAGCTACCAAAGTTAATTCCAGTACTTCAGAATTAAAATTGGCCTACAACTCCTACTGTCAGTTACCAAATAAACAACGTTTCAACAAAGTTTCTCCCGTCCAGGTCGTTTTTAACCAGGGGGGATTTTGCTATAGCCTATCTTAAAACCAGCATAAACACAAGGAACCAAATCTCTTACCAAGTTGTTTTAGTGGTCCCAGTTATCTTGAAGAAATCGCCGTTGGTGGGTTTCTTCTGTCACCTCGTCTCCAAAAGTTCTTCTGGTTTTCTTCAGGCTTCTTGAAATCACCTCCTGGCTGGCTCGCCAATGTAAGAAAAAAAGGAACGGCTCCGATGTTCGTTGAAAATGACAAAGTTTATTCTTCGTAACAGCAGTTGTCAGAGATACAGCAATGCACTCTGGATTCAGCGGAGTAAAATCTGAATCCTGTTCTGTAAAATGGATGACTTTAAATACCATTTTAGGGCTTTGTTTTCTACAGGCAGGAAACAGAAATGTGTATTCAAAAATGATGTGATTGATTTAAGGAAGACACTGTTTGGCTCCCTTAGATCAATCAGTCTGTCCATCAGTAGGGGGTCTGAAGGTGCAACTTCCCGTGGTCTAACCAAGAACCAGTCTATTGTATTGCTAATCTAATTTCCTTGGTTGAAATAGGCTTTGATCACTCACTCCCAGCTGCTATTCTATAATTGAATGCTATGCCTAACAGTGGCGACGAGTCACTGTTTTCACTTACAATTTAACCTACATTGTATTTATGATAAGTTGGTTGATTCGGCCGGCGGCGTGGTTGATTTGTCAGTGTTTTGAGTGGATCATATCAGTTTAGAATCTTACAGCAGGTAACGTCGTTAGGGCTGGTGGTATTACAGATTTTCTCGATATACCAGTGTGAATTCACGCAATGCCATGCACGTTCGTAATTACATTGTCAACTGTATTTTATAGTTTTTCATACAATTAATATTACAAATTGCACATTCCAACGGTATGATAAATAATTTATGAAGTAAACTTAGGGTGTATTGTCTGTGTTGACAAACTCTCACGTGTTACGTGGCGTTGCCAACAACACAGATGTTTGTGGAAACGGTAAGTTTGGTGTAAGCATCAAAGGAAATGAATGTGCAATTTAGCTGCAATGCGTGAATCCCTGTGTTTCTTCTGTGAAGCTAACTAACCTTATATACTTATGCATAAAATCGGTCCCTCTCAGCTAAATTAATATAGATAGTATTACCTTTACAGTGGCAAGCTAGCAAGCAAAATTACAGGTAACAAGCAGCTAGCTATCTATTTGTGTCTGAGATGAGCTACTAAATCAATTTTTTTGAGTGTGAAATGGCTTCTGGAAGTGTTTAGTAAAGTCATTGTTCCACATGAGTAAATTGTTCTGTATGCAGTACAGAAGGCTGTGCAGGTAAACAAAATGGCAATTTATGCATGGTATGACGGAGAGAACATGATAACATGAGGGAGTACTTGTTTATTATTATTATTGTTGATTGTTGTTGTATAAGGGGGACTGATGGGTATATCAACATGGTGGACAATTCCATGGACAGGGTTAGTGGGGTTTGTAATGATGCAGATTGCTCTCCTGGGGGAATGTGTAGTCTAAATGGCTTCTGTATGAATGGTTAAATAATCTCTCCTCACCCTCCACCCCCATGTTTTGATCCTTTGCCTTTTTTTGTTTTTAGTTCATTTTTTAAAATCTTTTTGGACCCTGCCATTTTGTACTTTCTTTGTGTAAAAACGGTAACTTCAGCAATTAGAGGGCAAGGATCTTTTTATTTGTTACAGCAGGGGTGTTTTTATTTTTTATCTAGGAAACTGGTGGACTTTTGATTTTTTATCCACTGCACTTTTAGTAGTACACCTTAGTGCACTTGTATATAGTTGATATATGTTTGTCATGTATAAAGTTTTGCCTCCTAAAACCCAACCCCAACGTCCCTGTCATAGGAGGTGGCAACAGAATAAAGGACAGGACTGGCTAGCAGTAATGTGTAGGGAAGTTTCATACTATTCCCATTATTCATTTGAAAACCTGTTTGCACATTCCTGGACTCATTTCTGGCTAATGGGGCTCTGGTGAAATACACAAGATTCACTGTGCTGCTACATGGGTTTTGACAGCTTTTTGTGACCTCGGGTAGTTAGTTGTGTAATATGAAGAGCAACAAGAACACGTCTAAAAATGAACTTTTATTGCCAATATTGACAAATTATCTCATTTTTTTGTAAAAACCTAAAAAATAAATCATATTGAGACCTTTCTGGAACATTGCCATTTTTGGCACATTTGGCACCATTTGGCACCATTTGGATAACGAAAAAGGTTCACCTGAAAAAAACCCTGTAAAATTTGAATGGTTTGAGATATTGACACCAGATTGTTACCAGAGGTAGGCAGCATATTGATGAATCAGATAGAGGAGTAATTTCCTTGATTGCATTTGTAGCTCCCCAGGTAAAAATTCTTAAACTTGAATGTAGGTACCCGTTTTTTAGTTTTTTATATTTTCTGTACATAAATTGTTGTAGTTAAGTATCAAAAACTGGATTTCTATGAGTTCTCACTGCTTAGTCGTAATACTGCAGGTGTCTTCTTTAATAAAAGCCATGAACCATATTTGTACCATTTATAGTTTTTGAGATAACCACCTTTGTTTGTCACTAGTGAAAACAGGCGAAAATTGGCCTATTTTGCCCTCGGTAGGAAGAGGTTAACAAGGTACATGCCCGCGCACGGTCAGTAGTGGAGCGCACCATCGGTATGTTAAAGGGAAGGTGGCGGTGACTGGATGCATCAGGAGGGAAACTCCTGTATGAGCCCAGCAAGGTGTGCCACATTATCCTGGCGTGTTGTGTGCTTCACAATATCTCGGTGAGCCATGGGCTCGAGATGCATGAGGATGAACTGCGAATGGACATGGAAGATCCCCCACCACTACCCGCTGACTGGAATGCACATGCCACTATGCTCAGGAGAAGACGGCACTTGATTCACATGTTATTCGAACAGGTAAGAATGTTATTGGGGTAAAAATCAAGCGATAAATTCACTTTTTTCCAAAATATTTTATTTACACACGTTTATTCAGACAGTCGACCAGAGTCTGATTCATCTGAACCAAAGTCTGCCGCAGATGCCTAAGTTCCACAACCACCTCATTAACTGAATGAACGAGGTCTCTTTGCGATTGTAGAACGGCGTCAGTTAAGACCCTGGCCTGACTCCGATAGCCAGACGTGGATGATGGTGAGGGCCGGGAAGATTCCTCCTGTGCGGGTGTGTCCACGCTGGCTGCTGCTGCCATTTGGGAGACGGGTCTGCTTGGGGCTGTTTTCCGCTGGAGTGGCACTTCATCTGTATAAATAAAATTGTAAAATTTCAACAATGTTGCAAGTGTCATTATTTATACTGGACCTTACTTGATTTAAACACATGCCAGCTTACCTTCTGAATCTGCAGCAGTCAAAAGATCTGTGTCACCCTCCGCATAAACGCCAACAACCGCACTTTCCCCAATGATGGCAGCAATTCGATCATCCTCTGGGGTGAGGTTTGGCGTGGCACTTCCACCTCCCGTGGCCTGCACACTGGCCCTATGGTGTGCAATGCGCTTCTTTGCCTTCAGTTTCAAGTCAGACCATTTTTTCTTTACGTCCTTCAGAGACCTTTGCTGCCCCCCAACCTCGTTTACAGCCTGAGCCACAGCCTGCCAGGCGACGTATTTAGATTTACAAGAAACGCCACTGGACAGGCTCCCAAACAGCGTCCTGGCGCGCATTTGTACCTCCGCCAAGACGACTTCAATTTCGGATTCGCTGAAGTTTTTTTTTTTGCTGCTCGCCATTATCAAGTAGATGATTTGGGTTTGGATTCGGGCTCCTTTATATGCTAATGAAATTAATTAGGGGGCGTTTACAAGGCGGAGATATAAAACCTTTCAGCTGCGTACAATTTCGAGATCATTTGTGATTTATAGATTTCACATCTGGGAGAGTGGCGCACGCACGTTTTTTTGGGCGTACGTCCATTATCTCTGAATCGCACTTTTGCTCATTTCAGACATGATCTTAGATCAAATGTTGGATGTTTTCTACGAAACTTTTTATAAATGAGGCCCCAGATGTACGACCCGCTTGTGCCGGCAAGAGATGTTGAAGTGTTTTTGGAGAGATATTGTAGAGTAATGAAGTCGGAGGAGAGAATGATGAATGCGTTTGGGGTGTGGAATGGAAAGAGGCGGATTTTAGCTAAACTAAAAAGAGATCCAGAGGGGATCGGAGGCCTAAAGCATCTGCCGGCCGTTTTTTCAATTGGGGTGAATAAGGGGTTCCTGACGTACCAGGGGTTACAAACTTTCTGTAGGAGGTGCCTGGGGTATGGGCATCTAGCCAGAGATTGTGAGGCGCAGATTGTGTGCAGTCTGTGTAGGGAAGAGGGCCATGTGGCGAGAGAATGCAAGGAAGGGAGGGTTTGCAATTTGTGCGGGAAGGAGGGGCACATGTACAAAGAGTGTCCAGAGAGAAGCAGGTCATTCTCAGAAGTGGTGCAAGGAGGGAAACAGGCTAAAGAGAGTGGAAGTGGAAGGCAAAAAATAGCCCCAGAAGAGGGAGGAAAGGAAACAAGTCCAGACCCAGGAGCCCCCTCTCCCCACCCCTGCCCCCACACCCGGCCCCGCCCCCCCCGTAGAAGGGAAAAAGAAAATAAAGAAGACCAAGCGGTTACTGAAAGTAGACTGGGCTAGTAAAATGGTCTTGGAGGACCCGCTGGATCCGGACGGTGGGTCGGAGTCTTTGTTTCCAAGGAAAAAGGCAAAGGTGGGAGGGAAAAGGGAGCAGGAATCAGACTCTGAGCTGTCAGAGGGGGAAGGGAGTAGAATAAGTTTGGAGTGGGACAATGAGTCTCCAATGGAGGAGAATAATTTTGGGGAAGTGTCCTTTTCTCAAGACTCAAATAATGAGGGGACGTTCCTGGTTGGGGGGGGGGGGTTGGAAGGGCAATATGAAGAGGGGGGTTTGGGGAGGATATAAATGTTAAATGGTATTAACAGTGATGACGTGCAATGCACGAGGGTTGAGGGGGAATGTGAAGAGGGGAGGGGTGTTTCAGTTCTTGGCAGGAAATGGGATTTTAATTAATTTCTTGCAAGAGGTGCACTTGGGGTCGAGGGAGGATGTGAAGAATTTTACTGAAGAGTGGGACAGAGGCCCGTCATGTTGGAGTGTGGGGGGGGGGGGGGGTACGCTCTTCAAGGGTGGGGATTTTATTTGGAACAAAGGAATTTAAAATAACTGAAAGTTTTTCCTTTGTTCAAGGGAGGGTTTTGGTGGTGGATGTAGAATGGAGGGGGAAAAAATTGAGATTAAGCCATCAGAAGGAGCAAATGTATTTGTTTTGTAATGGACAAAACTAATTAATTCATTTTATGACATGTTTTGCATAGGGGTTTTGGACCCATAGATATCTACCCCCCTATACTGATGAAAATATAGTAATTCCCACTTGAAAATTATGCAAAAGTGAGTTTTATGAGCCAAAACTGTTGATTTGTAGTTAAATATATCATAATTTTTTTTTATTTAAAGCAGTGCACAATTTAGCCATTTGGATAGATTTGGAGACACTAATGGACAACAGGGTACACTGCTATATTTTGCATCAAAGACTTTTAGTAGTTCTGCATATCATCCTCAGATTTTGCTAAACTTGTGGACATGGAGTTTATGATCCAGGAAATGTATATATATTACCGATTTCACTTATGTAGCTCTCAGCAAAATAAAATAAAAATATTTTTTAAATGTTTTTTCCAAAATTTCTTTGCATTTGTGGCACTTTATTTTGAATTAAATTATGAAAATAAACAAATCTAAGTTTGTCTTATAAATGGTACACCTGTCTTCTTTCATTTAAGCCATTTAACAAGTTTATGTGATGCTCACACCTGGAGTTATAAAGCCTTAAACAGAGCACCCCCTAAATAGGTGAAATTTGCCATCTGCGCCAAGGGGTTAACACCTTTGCACAGAAGTCCCGCCTGCGGGACCTTTTTTGCTCAACTGAGACATTCGTTGCTACTGCAGCCAAACTATTATTGGAAATCACAAACTCTGTGTTTAAAATGTATTGGTAGACAGTTCGTGACGATTTCTGCCGAATACGTAGTTTCTAAGTGCCACTATTTCCCTGTAGCAAGTCCATTTATCAAGCAACCCCCCACCTAGTCTATACCTACCTATGCGTGACATAGTGGACAATAGCGTCTATGTTTGAGTTCATAAATATATTTATTCATCATATAAAATTTGAATAACGTCATAGTAACGAGATAAACCCAACAATAGCCTGATCATATGCCAAAAATGCAGTGAAAAGCCCTGCTCACTCAAATGCAAAATAAACTGTTTAAGTACTATCTCATTCTACCATGTATTCTACTAGCAATATATGCTACTAAATATGAAATAAATATACAATCCTACCATTGGTTTTACACATCTAGATGTTCCTTTCAAAATTCAGTTGTCATTTATTGTCTGGTACAATCGGTTTGAGAAATATACAACACTTTATACCGCTATTACACTATCTGAAACGTCGCCGCGTAATAGCCCCATGCCCTGTAAGCCTGTCTCATGCATTACAGTTCATTCTGGTTTAATTGTCGGCTTTTTTATCCAATAGAGTACATTAGAACCTTGGCAACGGTATATGCCAAGTCTTTTTGGGTGCTTTGAGCAATTTACTACAGCCCAGCGTAACGGCAGTTTTCGTTTTAACTGTCTAGTATTACGCAAGCACTATAGAATACGCATTATGCAGGGGAATTCCCCTTTTGCGATATATTTTTGCGTCTAAAATACCGTTGGTCTCGCTGGCTACATACGTACATTCGTGTTTCCACTCGAGCACTGTCTTTCCAATATGTTTGATAGCCCAATTGTTATTTTTGCATTTTGAGTGCATTTCACATACTGTAGTGCAATCGTTAAATGTATTTTTGAAGTAGGCTACCGATGTTCATTGAAGATAGAACATTTGGCAGCATTTTTCAGATGGTGGAAAACTATTTTATGTTCATGTTATCATACATAAGGCCATTTAAAGAAAATAAGTTGTTGATCGGTGGTTTTTATTTATTTATTTATTTTATTTAAGCACCGGGTACAGCGCACCGTAGAGAGAAATAAAGAGGACAGAATATATAGAACATTGCATCTCTCGACCAAATTGCTTCTGTTTAATTGTAGCCTGTCAACATCAGTTTTTGCTCATATTGATTGTAATGTTTCATGTATTTTTGGTCAATAAATGTTCCTTGATTGATTGTATGTTATTGGTTTTATGCTTGTACTACACCATAGACCAGATCTGGCTACAAAACTTTTTTTACAACAATAAAATACTGTATAGACCAAAGTTCAAGCAATCATAAAACATTTAATAGCCTAGGTCAATATAATTATAAGCATGCCCTGTCATGGATAGGCTTTGCGCTCTAATAATTTTGCGTGGTGGTCGATAGAGGGCTAGGCCTAGTGGATCAGATAGGATCTCCTAGTGCGGTGTGAGTACGATTTTCTATCCAAATGGCTTAGAAATAGGATTTCCCCGTGTTTTCTGCAACTTCTGGCCATCGTCACGAAAAAAATATAAATAAAAAGTCGTCGGGGCCTTTTTCGGATGTCGGGCGGGGACGATCAACAATAATTTTTTTTTTTTTTTACATGGCCTAATATAGGCTATGGCGTATACTTGTCTCTTAGGGCATGACAAATGCTCATTCCAATTTACTGTGCGCTGATATGTGGTAGATTAAGGTAAACATTTCCTTGGGGTCATTATGAATAGGAAAATATAAAAGATTAAAAGAATACTGAAAAATGCAATCCCAGGACAAAAGTATACATACTGTAGAGTACAGGGACAAGTGATGCTTTATT
Source organism: Synaphobranchus kaupii (assembly GCA_029718625.1). Taxonomy (NCBI): domain Eukaryota; kingdom Metazoa; phylum Chordata; class Actinopteri; order Anguilliformes; family Synaphobranchidae; genus Synaphobranchus; species Synaphobranchus kaupii. The sequence continues at coordinate 63,387,121 of CM056379.1, forward strand.
GAGGTACAAGATTGGATGATTAGGCAACATATTTAGATGTATGTAACACTGTGATATCAATGTTTTTCATCTTAACCGCTGCTCAGTGATTGGGATATTTAGTAGATGAGTTACTTTACTTATGAGTTACTCATAAGCTGCACCGTAACGTTTGCATTGGTTTCTGTATTATCAGAACAGTTTCAACTGTCACCATTCTCCCCTATCTCATTTAGCCTATACATTTACATGGAAGAAAGATGAGATCTTTACCTGAGGCAAGCTGGCTTCTCTTATTAGCTGAAGATGATGAAGATTTAAGATAATCATTTAGCTAATTTAAGTTAGTTATTCGCTTTCCAAATCTAGGCTACTCATCTGTGCGTCGCCAAGCAGGCAATCATTGTCAGATTAGTCTACCGCCAATCAAAACACTTAGTTTTACACTTGTAGTTGGTTATAGACTCCCGAGGGAAGTCCACACACTCCACAAATCTGTTATAGTTCTGAATAGTTGATAATTTCCGAAGACGGATCACAAAATGGAGCTTACGCGAACACATTTTCTATTGATTTTTAAATGACAGTAGCAGTAGTATTAGTTTAAAAAAAATGACGTTTACATTTAATATTTTTAGACAGTGCCTGCCATCATGCGCTGACTGAATGAAAAACGACAGCGTGCATGACGTGACGTTGTTTTGCTATGCGTAGCTGTCGGGAATACATGCTGGAATCGATAAGAGAATCGATAAGCTCGAAGGCCTACGATTCCGAGGAATCAGACAACTTGGAACCGGTTCTCGATTCCCACCCCTACTTATTCACGAACATGACTGTAGGCCTACATAAATATAGCTTAAGCATGACAGCTATCATTTCAGTAGCTATGTGAATATGCATTAATTAATTTATTCAACCATTCCAAAGGACGATTTTAAATTTGATTTCAGAAATTACAGTAGCCTATGCCTATAGGTGAATTAGTGCTTGGTATGTTCAGACATCGGGGACATCGGGATTCTGGAATTACAGTAAATTGTTATGTTTGCGTTGCCTATATTACAACATGTTTACTTTGATCTAATGTTGCTGATTAGCTACATGTTAATTAGTGTCTCGACGCAAACCGCAATACAGGCTTGTTTACACTGATGCAACTATAAGTTACTTGCATTTGTAACTTAAAATACATTTTTGCAGCTTTAAATGGGCTGACCATGTGGAAGATCTGTGATTGGCTTCGGGAATATGTGTGGGTTCGGCATCAGCCAAAGTTATGATAGGGCAACTTCATCAATAGTCGACGGCGATTTTGATGACGGTGAAACAGATTCGCTGTCCCAATTTTGTTCACGGCTCCTCTCCTCCACTCCCCTACTCCCCTCCCTTCCTCCACATACTTCCGGGTAATAGAGGAGTGGTAGTGGGGGAGTGGAGGTGGGAAGTGAAGAATATTGGGACGCACCCACGGTTCATTCCAATCAAGGGACCAGGGATTGACATTCTCCGTGAAGCTTGCAACCTCCAGTGGTCACCTGAGGTATTGCAGCCTCTGGTGCCAAGCAAATTTCCCCATTGAAGTCCATTAAAAACTATGAAATTACAGAGAAGAGTCTTCCTGCAGACATCAACCGTGAAGCCCCAGATCAACCGCCAGGCCCCTTGGGGCCTGAGCGTTGATCTGGAAGTTGCGTCATGTGCCCTGGCGTCACTTCCGACCACTTGTCAGGACCTTTTTGTTACTTCCCCATTCTCTTTTGTGAACACAACAAACTAGATTAACAATTCCTAAAGGAATTGTAGGTGTGGTTGCTTCACAAATATCAATGGCTGGAAATGGCATAGAAAGATGGTAATATGGTATAGTGTGAGGTGGAAAATAAAAGGTGGAAATGGTATGAACTGTTAATGCGGTATAAAGAGATCTAGTGAAGGTGAAAGTGTTAAAATATGGTGATGTAGCCTATTTTGTGGTAAGTAGTCTAAAGAACCTGGAAGTGATACAAAGAAGTAATGTATTGTGATAAAAGCACAAAAAGGTAATGTCAAATCATCGGGGATAGTATTGTTGGGTCATAACAGTGTTGTAGAGGAAGGCATTGTGAATGCCCAATTTACTGCGTCCTGTGTACTAGCATATTGCTTACTGTAGTCTACACTGCAGTGACATGCAGTATGCGAAATATCCTCCATACAAACCTGGACATAAGTAGCCTAGGCTATATCTGTGAGGGTTTAGGGCGAAATAGCGATGAGCCAAATGCGACAACAAAATAAGGGATAAAAACTCCCTGGCAATAGCCAAACAAAAAACACCCTAACAAAACAGGGATAACCACGAGCAAACCGGGCAGAGAAAATAAACAGTACACTACAGCTGAAAAGCTGTGGCGAGAACAGAGAAAAAATAAGGCACCTTCGAAACTTGGCTATGAAGCCCAATAAATGGTGAAAATAATGAAATAAATATAAAGCTCGCACTCTCGAAAAGGTGAGAGTGGGAGCAGAAGGGGGAGAGAGGAAAAGAGAGATTAAGAGAGATAATCTCTGACCTTCGATAAACAGGAGAACTATCTCTACAGAGAAAATAAAGAAAAAACTTTCTTAGAGAAAATGTAGAGGCAGCAAAACAAAACCCTGAGTTTGTGAAACACGAAGAAATAGTGAAGCACCCGGAAGAGGAATTCCGGGGCTTAAATACCTGATGACAGGTAAAACAGGTGAAAGCACTAATCGCTGGGACAAAGCAAAACCCTGCGGTGGAGTGCAGAAAAAATCAGATAGATCGGAAAACAACATGGAAAGTGAGGAAAATGGCAGGCGCCCATGACAATATCAGTTTCCTTTACACACTTTGGCTACATCATCTGGGGATATTGAGAACACTCAATTTGGCCGTGCAGGTAAGGCTAGCCTAATTTAACAGCTTTTCAAAAAAAAAAAAAAAAGTATACTCAACTGGCATACTCAAATAGTAGTGTGTGCTGATTCTGACTATTCGGACACAGTTGTAGTTGTGTTTGTAGAAAAATATGGGTTCATACAATTTTTGCCTAGGTTTTAACCAAATGCTCATCTACTGATTTCTCCACTTTATTAAACAAAACTGATTCCAATTACAGATCTCACCATTTTGTGAAGTCCAAACCACATGTCCTGTGCTGAATTCAGCGTTCTATTCAGCCTACCTAGCATGCAGCTATCTAAAGCAATAATTAAACATAGGCTATCGTTTGCTAATAGTAACTTAGTTTAACGTTGTTGACTCGCATAACATTGAGATTATAACCCAATCACATGTAGCGGATAGTTTATTTGCTGTAGCTATAATCGATTGCATTTTGCTAACGTAGTCTACTGGCACCGGTCACCTTCGCATTTTCATGCAGAGTGAAAGGTTTGTTTTTCCTGGTAGCTTAACAGTAGCCTAGCTAGCTGGCTTGAGTGACACCTGGCTCCCAAAACCGATGTTGACGGCCGGAAGTGACTAGGCACCTATTTGACCGACGGCGTCGCTGTAGGATCGACGTTCGCCGTTTTGCCAAGGCATAGTATCGATGTTCATCGTTTTGCTAGGCATTCGTCGGTTGACAATTCCCTCCCCCTTTGGGCTATGAAATAACATATTAAAATAGGGAGGGCTTTGTTTTGCCGTGTGTGTTTTTACGACATAAAGACGAATTATAGGTAACTTCTAACTTTGAAATGAGACACAGAGACAGCTAACTTAGGTGTTTGGGCTTCTTTTATTAGTGTAGTTTAGCGAACGTATGTGCGAACGGTAACTTTTAACTTTGAAATATGTGAAAGGTCTGTAAAAATCACATATTATCATACTTGCGAGGTTTTATAAAAAAGCATGTTGATTAGCGTTAGTATATTAGGCTATAGTCTATTTGTATACAATTATTATAGGCTACAATCTCTCAATGTTTAGGAGTGGGCTACCATGTAGGGAACTATAGAATATAATTTAGTAACGCTAGTTCTCTACCACATATTTATTTTGTAAGTAAGCTATTGTATATGGAATATCTGGGTTTTATAGGATTTTTACAGACCTTTTGTATATGGACAGAGACAGATAACCTCGTTGTTTGGCCTTATTTTATTAGTGTCACTCCTCACAAATTCCACAGGTTAGCTAACGTAGGCTATATCTTTTTCCGAGAGAGCTTAATACACAAACAGTGATGGCTTTGTGCTTCGTTGGTCGCTTCTCCACAATGGCTAGTCGCTCTCACACCGACAAGGCGCTTCTCCAGAATGGCAAGTCATTAGGGTCAGTGTTTGAAATAAGTGTTTCAGCTGAATCAATTGTGCAATGATGGCTTCCAATTGTAATTACAGGACTAGGGAGGCACTGAACAACCTGGGGTTGGGTGGTCTCCTAACTTCTGTAGAGATAGAAGTATGTTTTAATATGAAAGACGCTCACGCTTACAATATTACAAACATGACACATTATAGATTTCACTAATTATAATAAAAACATAATAAGCTAAACATCACTAAAGATGGTTAGTCTTCTGTAGGCATGATATCACTTATAACACTTGTATGCATTACGTGTTGTTCATCCACACTTGGCCAGACGGCAACACTATAACGAGCAATGATTAATGCAAATGCTTTCCCAATTCAGAACCTGAACAGTGATCTGCTGCATGGCCGAAAGCTGTCACACTGCATTAATCTACAAGGGTCCAGATGAAGACCGAGCTACCAGAAGATGATAAGCAGTAATGTGAGGTTTTAGACTATCTTCGGCGAGAATGAAGTAAGTATTGTTATTGGCTTATTCTTGTTTTTATTTACATCAGAATATTCATATCAATTTCAATTTCAACTCCAATTAGGGTAAACCAAAATGTGAAAGAAGAAAGTGCATGTAGGCTATAGACAATACCTATGCAATGGGCTAAATGTCCCTTACACGTCTACATCCCCGATCTATGACTTGCTGGAAAATCTGCATTTCTGAATTTGTAATGGAATGAATAACATCTCTTACCCTGTTTTATTTCTATCACCAGATGGAAGATTTCCTCACCATAATTTCTGAGAAGGCAAATATTGATAAGAAGGACCTTAACATGGTAGACTACATGTTGAACGTACTGTACCCTGAGGTAAATGGTTCATTATATCTTGACAAATTTAGAGACAGAAAAACAGTAGCTTCTAAACCCCAGAGGGCACTCACATTTGGGACATAATGTAGCTTAACAAGGTAAGAACACCTTTAACTTTGATCAAAATCCTTGAAATTTTGCCCAGTTGCAGGGCACAATGATGAAAAGAAAAAAAATTCACCTCTAATAGATTTATAATTAATTTATGCAGAAAATGACAAGCTTAACGTGACCTATGATAAGCCAATATTGCACAAAAAACCACAAAATTATACCAGAAACTGGAGGTCATTTGATTTAGATATAAACCAAAGTAGAGGAGTGTAACATATTGGAAAATATGTTTTATTGGTTCACGAATTAAACTACATTTCCCACCAGTTGACTGTTGACCTTTTTTGAATGGCCACACCTTTTCTATTAAATTTTTCATCTTCGCACCACTGATGGTACATGTGTTGCCCTCCAACTGATCAATTTTCATTTTCCTCATCAGCATTAAAGATGTTTTTGCCTCGTTAAGCCATTTCACATTAAACCTTATTGTATGTTCCTATAGGCCTACTTTGAGCAGGAAAGCTGTAGGTCTATTTTCTATATGCAATACAATAGAGGACATTGAAAATAGATTGTATTTCTGTGTTTTATCCAGGATAAGACAAAGGATGGAAAGTATATCCACAAAGCCTTGGTAATATTTCCATATACAACTTGTTTGTGTTCCTCAGGCCTGCATTTTTATCCTTCTGAAATGGGAAGGGTTCAGCCGGCACCAGGCAGAGCCAGACCTGGGAGGAGTCTCTCTATGTTTCGAGAGAAGGGACTGTGCAGGGACTTTATAAAGGGAAAATATGCCACAGGGGAGCTGGTTGAATTATGATGGTATTGTCGGGTAAGTGAGGACTAGGTAAAATGTGTATTTTCTGAATCCAGCGGTTCCAACAGTCAATGCCCTTGTTAAAACGTTCAGCACTCTGAATACTGAACACAAGCGATATTGCGTGCTAGAACCCCTCACTTAACCTACATTCAAAATAAGTTTTACGTTATTTAATTTAATAATTATTATTAAAAATTACAATCATCGATTAAATCGCCAAATTCGTTAATAGGTAAGTCGAACAGTAACCTGGTGGATCAACCAACAAGCCAAAACAAAGTCTAAATCAGGTCTTGAGATTAAATAATTTTATTAAATGAAAAACATTCAATTGGAATAATGAGTTGAAATCATACATTCACTAAGGAATGTAGGCTGACTACTTATAATTTACAAAATGGAAGACATTAAACCAGACATTAATTAGGAAATACCAGTAAAGAGAGAGATAAGCCAAAAATTGCCAAATTATTTACCCTCCAGCTGAACAGGAACAAAAGGAAACGCACGAGGAACCAAAAAGAAAGACTTCTCCAAACAAACTCCACAATTGACTAACTTCTTTTTCTGCGGTACACTCATAAAATACCTCCACAGGAAGACCATCCCTGTCCTGATTGGGTTAAGGTGTGGGGGAGGGGGGGGAGAGGGGTCATTTATGACAGACTGGCTTATCTTTGATGGGGGGTTGAGAATGAGAGAGAGAGACAGAGATAGAGAGAAGGGGGGAAATATTAGATATCCTACATCCCTCTCTTGTAAGAATAGGTGCATGCACCTGCTAAAAACCTATTCTTACATCACCAAATAGGAATCACATTACACATTTGGACATTGAAGATGCAGTTACCTGCTAACAACAAAAACAACTGTCCAAATGGTTCACCAACCATTTTTAAAACATTTAGTCCATGCCCAGTTTAATAGTCCCTTTGTGATCTAGAGTCATATCTCTATTAGACACTCTTTTGTGTCGCTGCTGTTATGACACCCTGGTTCAGTCTCTTCCTTCTCCAGTGTCCGGGTATCTAGACTGGCAAGGGACCAGAAGTTCCCTGGACTTGGGTAACATGCAGTGCTTTTTCCATTAGTGTTGCAATTGCGTGAGTGAAATGCAACCTACTCCACAGTGTCTCTACCAGTTGTGCACGGCGTGCGGGGGCTCTGTCTCCTGTGACAGGAAGCTGGACGATCCACAGGTGGCAAAGTGCAGTCAGGGCCTCTCTTCTGACAGGCGGGGAAGCTCCTCTTTCCCTGTCGGAATCCATTTTGGCTCCTTTAGCCTGGATCCAATTGGGTGGACTGCTGACGGCAGTTGCTTAGGCTAGCTTCCCGCGGCAGGGTGTGGGACCGGTTGCACTTGTTTGCACTTGTGTCTGTGGGTGTCCTTTAGGGAATGGCAGGAGAAGACTGTGGGAGTTGAGGGCTTAGGCATTAACACTCATAGCGAAGACCGGAACAATTAATGATAGCACTGCATGTTATGACCACTGTCAGTCCATGCCGGGGAACCTTACGGACAGGGTTTACCTTCCACGGGATTGCCAGTCTAAATAATCACATGAATAGGGCTGACTTGTCCAGAAGTGTCTATGAACAGTATTTGGCGGGGCACCTACACTCTATAAAAGGGACTTAAACACAACATGGGCATGGTATTAGGTTAAAAGGTGGTGGTAGGGATGGATGGGGGGGGGGGGGGGGGGGGGGGGGGGGGCAGAGAGAGGCAGAGAGAGAGAGGCCGAGAGAGAGAGACAGAGAGAGGGAGAGAGAGAGAGAAAGAGCAAAAGACATTAGGCAACATCCCGTCATTCCCTCTCTTGGAACGATAGGTGCATGCAGCTGCTAAGAGCCTATCGTTCCATCATCATAACAACCACACATTTGGACATTATATCATTGTACAATGATAGCTGCATGAAAACAAGTGTCCTAATGGTTCACTAACCATCTTTAAAACAATTAGTCCATGTCCAGTTTACTAGTCCCATTGTGATGATCCGGTGTGGTGCAGGCATTTTTTTTTTTTTTTTCACTGCTGTCATGGCACCTTGGTTCAGTCAATTCCTTCTCCAGTGTCAGGGTATCTGGACTGGCAAGGGAAGAGGCTCCCTGGACTTCCTTGGATAACATGCAGTGCTTATTCCCCTTAATGTTGTAACTGTGTGAGTGAAAGGCGGCCTAATTTGACAGTGTCTCTACCAATTCTGCACAGCGTGCGGGGGGCTCTGTCTCCTGTGACAGGCAGCTGGACGATCCACAGGCGGAAAAGTGCGGTCAAGACCTCTCTACTGACGGGCGGGGAAGCACCTCTTTCCCTGTCGGAATCCGTTTTGGCTCCTTGAGCTCGGGTCCAGTTGGGTGGACTGCTGACGGCAGTCGCTTAGGCTAGCTTCCCGTGGCAGGGTATGGGTCCGGTTGCACTTGTGCCTCTGGGGGTCCTTCGGGGAGTGGCAGGAGAAGACTGTGGGACTTGAGGGTTTAGGCCTTATCACTCACAGCAACATGTGAAGAGGGGAACACTGCATGTTATAAGCACTTAGTCCATTCAGGGGAACCTTACGGACAGGATTTACTATCCACAAGATTGCCAGTCCAAATAATCACCTGAATAGGGCAGACTTGTCCACAAGTGCCCAGGAACAGCATTGGAGGGGGCACCTACACTTTAAAAAAGGGACTTAAAAACATGGGCATTGTCTTATGTTAAAAGGTGGTGGTAGGGATGTGGGGGGGTGGTGAGGGGGGGGGGGGCAGGGGCAGGCAGAGTGCCAGTTTTACCTCCTAGAACCCCAGTGTGGTTACTGGCAGTCCTTTGGCTGCGGAGGGCCACAGCGTTCAGCAAACCGGGATGACAGGAGGCATCCTGTCATCTTGCTTCTTCCGCACGTGGATGCCCCTTAACCATGCCCGTCTCATCTCTGTCCAGGGGTCTATGCCAGGTTTGGCTTTGGTTCCCTCTCTGGGCAGCTGGGCTGATCGTCGCTCGTAGGCATCCAGTCCATCACTGCTCTCTGAACACTTCTGACGTCGGAAAGGGGGTCTTGCACTTTCCCTGGATGACGTGTGTGTGCGAAGTTTGCAGGCGTGGCTCGGGGGTAGAGAGATAAGGTTGTGGGAAGCTGTTGTTCCAACTTGGCTGCTTCCATCTTGCTTTGGAATGCACGGCAACACTCTGGCGGAGACTTTGAGGGCCAGAGGAGTCGTAAAACGGCCGGGGGTTGGCTTCCTGCTCCGTTTCTCCCGGGGTCTCTTTACAGCTCTGATAGGGGAGCGAGACTTTCGCAGAAGTCCCCCTATCTCCTCCATCACAGGAACTGTGGAAGTGGGGGAGTCCACAGAGCACACCCCTTCTGTCTGTGCAGCAGACAGAGGTTCCCCGGATTCAGCAGGAGGGGAAGCAGCAGGAGGGGAAGAAAAGTCCACAAGGGGTGGGGTGGGGTCCTCGGCCTGGGGGGGACTGGTCTGTGGGGGCTGACTCCACCTGCTGGGGTGCGTAGACCTCTCCACCTGGCAGGGCTGATGGGCCTGTAGAAGCCGGTTCCGCGTCCTGCGGTTCAATGGTCTCCTCACCAGGCTGGGCTGCTGCGTCTGCAGTAGCAGGTTCTGCCCCCAGGGGTTCGACGGTCTCCTCACCAGGCTGGGCTGCTGTGTCTGCAGTAGCAGGTTCTGCCTCCAGGGGTTCGACGGTCTCCTCACCAGGCTGGGCTGCTGTGTCTGCGGTAGCAGGTTCTGCCTCCAGGGGTTCGACGGTCTCCTCACCAGGCTGGGCTGCTGTGTCTGCAGTTGCAGGTTCTGCCTCCAGGGGTTCGACGGTCTCCTCACCAGGCTGGGCTGCTGTGTCTGCAGTTGCAGGTTCTGCCTCCAGGGGTTTGACGGTCTCCTCACCTGGCTCAGCTGAGAGGACTGCAGCAGCGGATTCCACGTCCTGTGGGGTCACATCCTCTGTGGTGGCTGGTGTGATACAAGACACCGAGCTGTTTCCCCCAAATTCCTCCAGGGAAG